>JAGMVL010002357.1:0-96162 GCA_019202695.1 Populus x sibirica
CTAGTAACAATTTCATGGTGTGATGATGTAAAATGTGGGACACTTGAATGTGAACATATGAACTCTTGAAATAAGTGTGGTGACGAATGTGATTCAAAGATATCCATGTCTTGATTTGTGACCATTGATGTTTTAGGTGGTGCGGTCGGGATTGGACCATCGTCAAGACCGGGAACAACCCCAGGTGGAGCAGGTAGGTGACTTGCACCTTCCTTTTTCATACGTTGAATAATAAAATACTTTATCGTGTATGTTACCATATTGCATTAGAACAAATATTAGATTGTCGAACGCTTAAATGTTGACAAATGGTTAATTAGCTTTGGCTAATGGCATCCGAATGGATGACCGGGACAAATGAATGAGTAGGCATTCGAATGGATGGCCGGGATGAACGATTGATTAGCTTCGGCTAATGGCATCCGAATGGATGGCCGGGACGAACGATTGATTAGCTTCGGCTAATGACATCTGAATGGATGGCTGGGACAAATTAATGATTAGCTTCGGCTAATGGCATCCGAATGGATGACCGGGGTGAGTGAACGGTTAACCTCAGCAAATGATGCCTTAAGAGGATAGCCGGGTTTAGGATTATGGTTGATTGCAAGAATTGGTGCATCTATATGTACTACAAGTTGTTTATACCAAGTGCATGAAGAAACTATAAATGTTAATGCTTCATTTAACTGCCAGACCGCTTAATTATCATTATTATTATTATTAAGTAATTGCATTCTCTTAAATGTTTTGTACGTTAACGGGGACATCACACCAACGAGATGTCTAGGAAACCCAATACACGGGAACCTACTTTTGCAAGGAATCATGTAGATGCATTTTAAATCACAATGTATTTTGTATGAATCAATGTACTGAACGTATAACTTTTGTTAGATCCTTTTGTTTAAATTCGTAATGGTTATTAGTAGGATAGGAATGCAAACTCATGTCTATGTATGCATATTTTTAATATGAACTTCTAATCATGCAACCATAATATTATGTGTTTATGTATGATTCACTTTTAAATGAAATGTTGATTGTATGGATCGTATTTTGATGATGTGAGGGATCAGGTTCGCGATTACCAGCATCATGTGTGTCAAGTATATAAAAAAAACATTTATTGTTGTTTTGGGCTTGAAAAGCCGGGTTGTTATAGTTGGTATCGAGCACTTGGTGCGGATCCCGAGGATCACCGATAATTGTGTTCTTTGCGGTGAATTTCGGGATGGTACGCACCCGACAAGGGACACGAACTGAGCCGCCCTCCTTAGAAAGGAGGGGCGGGAACCAAGGTGCCCAAGGTTGGCAAGACGAAGATCCCTTGGATGATACGGCATCTCATGCTCCGATAATACCACCCGGAACCTTGCAGGGGGAAGCTGCGGTAGTGGGGGAAGGCCAGAGGCCTAACCGGAACAGAGGAGTACCCCGGTTGCGCAGAGCGACAAGAAAGATCGGAAGCACAACCATCAACTATTCCAACCGGGTGTGCCCCCACAATATGTAGACGCGGGACTCCTTGTACAAATAGTTAAAGCGGTGATGGAGGGCATGGCTGGTTCGGCAACACAAACAACTCCCACCACGCGAGATTCCACAGGTGCCCCCTATGACTAGCATGAACACGGATAACGTGGTGCCACTTTGGTGCGACTAGTCAAGAGTATGAGGGAAATGGGCTATGAACCGTATATGGGGGGACAAGATGCAGAGATAGATGGAAGATGGATTAGGAAGGTAGAAAAGACCATGATTCAAATAAGCATACCCGAGGGTTTGAGGGTAAATTGTGCAACCCGATTCTTGTCGATAGGGCCATGACATGGTGGGAAACTGGTTCGGTGAGGCGTGCAAAGAGACACTAACTTGGAGTGACTTCAAGACGAGTTTGAGAATCGGTTTTATTCCAAGTACCATCGCAAGGTGAAAGAACAAGAGTTCTTGGCACTAAGACAGGGTGATATGTTGGTATTGGAGTATGAAAGGAGGTTCCATGACCTCTCATTGTTCGCCCCACACTATGTGCCGAAGAGAGGAACATATGATTGAGAAGTTGAGAGATGGTTTGCGACGGGATTTGAGACAAGGATTGATCGCCTTGTGGTTTAAATCGTGAGGGAGTTGATTGAGGCGCACAAGCTCGGAGGCTTGTATTGGAGAAAACCAAGGGGGATATCGGGGTATAAGCAAAAAGAGAGATGGGGACTATTTCGGCGCGGACCACCACTCCCGAAGAAAGGAAAAAGTGGAGTGTTTGAGCAGTATGGGAAAAAAGGGAGTTTGATATTACCGCCCCACCAACAGTCAAGTGGGAGAGTGATGGTTGGACAGTCGCACTCGAGGGCAAACTCTTCAATTGGGACCGGTGACCGCAAGGGTGTTAACTATCCTTTTTGTGTAAAATGTGGACAAAAACACCCTAGGGACCGCTTAGTTTCCCCGGGCGATGCTTTGTGTGCGAGAGGAGAGGGTCATAGGTGGAGGAAGCGCAAGAATCGGGTCAAGGGTGTCATTCTTGTGGTGGAAGAGGTCGTTACAAGAGGAAGCGCCCAAAAGGAACGGACCGGAGTGCAAGCTATAGACGGCCTAGTTAGAGCCACCAACAGTCGATCACCGTGAATAGGCCGGTGAGATCTTCTCAATCGGGAGCAAACTCCGGTCGAGGGAGACCGAGGGCACAAAATGATCGGACCCCAGGAGGGTCTTTCACCCGACACGGGGAGGAGGTCGGGGTTGCATCGGATGTGGTGGCGGGTACACTACTAATGAATAATTTTAATGTGCATGTGTTGTTTGATCTGGGTGCCACCCAATCATTCATTGCTAAGAGAATTGTCACTAAACTGAGAAAGGGAGTAGAAATTGTAGAGAAGGGGTTCGTAATTGGAACTCCAATGGGAAACATGATTGAAACAAATATTGTATATGTGGATGTGGGGGTTAGTCTATCTCGGGTATGAAAGCAGTAGACTTGATTCCTTTAGAGATGCATGATTTTGACATAATCCTAGGCATGAATTGGTTGAGTAAATACAAGGCTCTAATAGATTGTTATGCTAAAACTGTTACTTTCCAAACACCTGAGGGCGAGAGGATGATTTTTTAAAGAGAGAGAATTCTCAAACCGATTGCCTTAATATCGGTGGTAATGTACCCAAAAACTTTTAAGAAAGGGATGTATGGGATACCTCGCATATATCTTAAACTCGATGATGAAGGTCCACGACGAAGGATATTCCGTGGTGAAGGAATTCCCGGATGTGTTTCCCAAAGAACTACTGGGACTACCCCCGGAGCGAGAAGTAGAGGTGTCCATAGACACTTTTCCTGGAGTCCCACCCATAGCCCAACAACCATACCGGATGGCTCCGGCAGAATTGAACGAGTTAAAGACTCAACTACGAGAATTGTTAGACAAAGGGTTCATACGGCCTAGTAATTCTCCTTGGGGAGCACCAGTCCTATTTGTATGGAAGAAAGATGGAACTCATAGACTTTGTATTGACTATCAACAGTTGAACAAAATAACAATGAAAAACAAGTATCAGTTACCTCGGATAAATGATTTGTTTGATCAATTAAAGGGAGCAAGGGCATTTTCGAAGATAGATCTGAGATCAGGGTACTATCAGATGAAGATTAAAGAAGCAGATGTAGCAAAGACCGCATTTAGAACTCGTTACGGACACTATGAATTTTTGGTGCTACCGTTCGGGTTGACGAACGCCCAAACCCTCTTTATGGACTTGATGAATCGGGTTTTCCAACCATATCTTGATAAGTTTGTGGTAATATTCATTGATGATATACTAGTGTACTCGAATTCTTTCGAGGAGCACGAAGAACACTTGAGACAAACCTTACAAACTTTGAGAGATCACCAGTTATATGCAAAACTGAGTAAATGTGAATTGTGGCTGAAGAGAGTGACTTTTCTAGGACACGTCATTTCAGTTGAAGGTGTTTTTCGTAGACCCCCAAAAAGTCAAAGCAGTCTTGAAATGGGAAAGACCGACTTCAGTCACCGAAATACGTAGCTTCCTGGGACTTGCAGGATACTATCGGAGATTTATCGAAGGTTTTTCCTTGATTACAACCCCTTTGACCCAGCTAACTCAGGGACCGAGGGTTTTGTGGTATATAGTGATGCCTCGGGGAAGGGATTGGGGTGTGTTTTGATGCAACATGGGAAGGTGATCGCTTATGCATCAAGGCAGTTAAAGACTCATGAGGTGAACTATCCGGTGCACAACCTGGAGTTGGTTGCTGTAGTGTTTGTCTTGAGGATAAGGAGACACTATTTGTATGGGTCCCAAACACAAATTTTTACTGATCATAAGAGCCTGAAGTATCTGATGTCGCAAAAGGAGTTGAACATGTGACAAAGAAGGTGGATAGAGCTCATTAAGGATTATGACTTCACCATAGAATACCACCCGGGGAAAGCAAACATGGTGGCAGATGCCCTCAGTCGTAAAAATAAAGCCACCCTAGGAAGGTTAACAGTGGGAAAGGAACGACAATTGGCGGAATTGAAAGAGATGGGTGCAGATTTGGGCATTAATGCAGGAGGTGGGTTAGTAGCCCAACTATTGATGCGACCAACGTATCGGGAACAAATACTACATGCCCAATTCCGTGACAAGGAGGGGTCCAAGATTAGGAAGAATGTGGAGGCCGGGGTAGAAACAAAACTCCAAGAAGCAGATGATGGATCATTGATGATGGGACAACGGTTGTACGTGCCTAATGACGAAACAGTCAAATGAATGGTTCTACAAGAAGCATATGAGTCCAAGTTCTCCATACATCCCGGGCAAAGACCGAGATGTATCGAGACTTGAAACACCTCTATTGGTGGCCTAATATGAAAAAAAGGAAATAGGCGAGTATGTGTCCAAATGTGGGATATGTCAACAAGTCAAGGTGGAACACCAAAGGCTGCGGGACCATTACAACCATTACAAATTCCAGAATGGAAGTGGGAGATGATCACCATGGATTTCATGTCAGGATTTCCCAAAGGGAGGAAAGGAAATGATGTGATATGGGTCATCATAGATCGGTTGATGAAATCCGCACTATTCTTGCCTATAAAGATGACCGACTCGGTGGACAAGCTTGCCAAGATCTACATAAACGAGGTGGTACGGCTCCATGGGATTCCGGTGTCCATTGTATCAGATCGAGATCCTAGGTTCACCTCTCGACTTTGGCCGAGCATACAACATGCCTTGGGGACAAGATTGGATATGAGCACTTGTGTTTCACCCTCAAACGGATGGCCAATCGAAAGAGTCATCCAAGTCTTGGAAGATCTATTACGGGCATGTGTGCTAGAATTTGGAGGAAACTAGGAGGAACACATGGCATTGGTGGAGTTCACGTATAACAATAGTCACCAAGCCACAATAGGGATGGCCCCATATGAAGCCTTGTATGGTAGGAGGTGCAGGACTCCTTTATGTTGGGAGGAAATTGGGGACCGAAAGTTATATGGCGCGGAGTTGGTCCAAGTCACCACGGAGAAAGTGAGAACTATTAGGGATCGCATCAAAGCCGCACAGGATAGACAAAAGAAGTATGTTGATGTGAGGAGAAGACCTCTCGAGTTTAGTACGGGGGACCAGGTGTTCCTGAAGGTAGGCCCATGGAAGAACATGTTACGGTTTGGATTGAAAGGGAAGTTAACTCCCCGCTTCATCGAACCCTTCAGAATCTTACGAGTGGGGCCCGTAGCCTACAAAGTGGACTTGCCCCCAGAGTTAGCCAAGGTCCATGATGTGTTCCATGTCTCCTTGTTAAGGAAGGCTGACGTGGACCCCGACCGAATCCTACCCCAAGTTCGAGTAGAAGTCAAGGAAGACTTAACACTAGAATTGAAACCCATAAGGATACTAGATCAGGAAGTGAAGGAGCTACGGAGCAAAAAGATCCCCATCGTCAGAATCTTATGGCGAAATGCTCAAATAGAAGAGGAAACTTGGGAGAGGGAGGAAGTTGAGATAAGGAAAAAGTACCCCAATTTATTTGAACTACCGGGTATGGAGTATGAAACCTCTTAAATTTCGAGGATGAAATTCATATTAAGGGGGGGCGAATGTAAACACCCAAAAGAAAAAAAAAATATATATATATATATAGAATTGATGACTCAGTTTTCGTTGCCGATTTCTTGATCGGCGGGGGCCTTGATTTTATTTGCCAATTTCGATTTCTGAATCGGCAGCGACGCAGTTTTTGTTTTTTCTTTTTAATTAATTAACTTAAGGAGCTGGGAGGGAGGGGTAAAACCGGTTTTAGACAGACCAAAACAAGGATAAGAACACATCTAAACCAACCCCAAACAACCCACCTCATTTAATGGGGAGTATAAATACAAGGAGGAGAGAGAGGATGACCCATCCTCTTCCCAAAGTTGTCTCCAGCAATTGCATGTCGCTCTTCCCTTCCTCTTTCCCAACGAAACCTAAACCAAACCAGTAGAGAGTGCCTTGTGAACGTGTGAGGGAAAGATGAGACCTTGAGAGAAGATTGGACAGCTGCCTAGAGGGAAAGGAAGAGGGGGCTAGAAAACATAAGAGGAAGAAGAAAGAGGAGAACCAGCAGGAGAAGAGAAAGAATAGTGTCAAACCTTCCTCAAACTTAGTTAGATTCGAAAGGTATGGGTCATGAAACTCCCTACCTCTTCTCCTTAAGACCCAAAACCGAGAAATGAAGAAGAAGACCCTAAGAAAAATTGACCTAAGACCTAAGCTAGCTGTGAAGGAAACTGAAATTAACTAAGAGGATAAGGAAACAGAAACGAAATGAGGCCAAATTCCCAGAACATCTAACAAAGAAAAAATGCATAAAATGGAAATAACAAATTATGGTAGAGAGCTGGCCTTAACTATAGGGTTGGCCAGCATGCATGTGTGTGTGTTCTGCTGCAATTATTGAAAGATTTTATGTTGAAATTGATAGTTTCAATGTGTGTGTCCTGCTGGAAATTGTTGAAAGAGTTTATGTTAAAATTGATGGTTTCAATGTGTGTGTGTTCTGCTGGAACTTAGTGACAATTGATATGTTGGGATTGTTACAGCATGTGAGGTGTGTGTTCATGCCAAAATATGTGTCGGTTGCAGCGAATTAGCATTTCTTTGCTGCCGAAACTGAGTCGTCTGCAGCAAATTAGCATTCGTTGCCGAATTGGGTGTTCACAAATGCGAAATTGTGATTCGCACCGAAGCGAGTTTTTGCGACAAATTAACATTCGTTTGCGAATTGGGTGTTCAAGAATGAGAAAATGTTATTCGCTGCGAAAGCTGTTCGCCATTGCAATGAATTAACATTCGCCGAAAGCGAGTTGTCGGCGAAATTGTGATTCACTACGAAGGCTGCGTCGTCTGCGGTGAATTAACATTTGCCGAATCATGTGTTCTGCGGCGAAAATTGTGATTCTGCGGGAAAGCTGTATCGTTCGCAGTGAATTGGCATTCGCGCTTGAATGGCTTGTTCTCGGCCGAATTTGTGATTCGCCCGAAATCAGAATGTCAGTGCAATGAATTAACATTCAGTGCTGAAATTGAGTTTCGGCAAACAAACCGGTTTTCGCTTCCGAATTAGCAACTCGACGAACCGATTTTCGGCCGCAATTTCTACAATAGGCCTCCTAGGAAATTGAAATGACTTAAATGCTAGTAACAATTTCATGGTGTGATGATGTAAAATGTGGGACACTTGAATGTGAACATATGAACTCTTGAAATAAGTGTGGTGACAAATGTGATTCAAAGATACCCATGTACTGATTTGTGACCATTGATGTTTTAGGTGGTGCGGTCGGGATTGGACCATCGTCAAGACACCCGAACAACCCGCGAGGTGGAGCGGGTAGGTGACTTGCACCTTCCTTTTTCATACGTTGAATAATAAAATACTTTATCGTGAATGTTACCATATTGTGTTAGAATAGATATTAGATTATCGAACGCTTAAATGTTGACAAATAGTTAATTAGCTTTGGCTAATGGCATCTGAATGGATGACCGGGACAAATGAATGAGTAGCTTCGGCTAATGGCATCCGAATGGATGGCGGGACCGAACGATTGATTAGCTTCGGCTAATGACATCTGAATGGATGGTGGGACAAATTAATGATTAGCTTCGGCTAATGGCATCCGAATGGATGACCGAGGTGAGTGAACGGTTAACCTCAGCAAATGATGCCTTAAGAGGATAGTCGGGTTTAGGATTATGGTTGATTGCAAGAATTGGTGCATCTATATGTACTACAAGTTGTTTATACCAAGTGCATGAAGAAACTATAAATGTTAATGCTTCATTTAACTGCCAGACCGCTTAATTATCATTATTATTATTATTAAGTAATTGCATTCTCTTAAATGTTTTGTACTGCAACAGGGACATCACACCAACGAGATGTCTAGGAAACCCAATACACGGGAACCTACTTTTGCAAGGAATCATGTAGATGCATTTTAAATCACAATGTATTTTGTATGAATCAATGTACTGAACGTATAACTTTTATTAGATCCTTTTGTTTAAATTCGTAATGGTTATTAGTAGGATAGGAATGCAAACTCATGTCTATGTATGTATATTTTTAATATGAACTTCTAATCATGCAACCATAATATTATGTGTTTATGTAAGATTCACTTTTAAATGAAATATTGATTGTATGGATCGTATTTTGATGATGTGAGGGATCAGGTTCGCCAATTACCGGCACCATGTGTGTCAAGTATAAAAAACAAAAAAATTTACTGTTGTTTTGGGCTTGAAAAGCCGAGTTGTTACAGTACCTATGGATGTCAAAAATCATCTCCACCTTTTTTTCCCAATCTAAATAAGCTTCCGAATCAGTTTTTCCCTTAAAGGCTGGGATTTTTAACTTAATACTCCCCAAATTTCGGTCGATATCTCCTAAATCATCAAAATCCCTATATGGCCGAATATGTCCCCCCTCTGACCGATTCTCATACCTCTCTCCCCTATGTGTACGGAACCCACCACCACGGTTAAGATCATCCTCGGCTTCATCTACAGAGTTTCCAGCAACACTCTCCTCCTTCCTAGCTTCTCTACCCCTTTTACTACGCCCTCCATTAGACCTGGTCTCTAATTTTTCAATCCTAGTCATCAGCTCACCAAACATAAATTTCATCTGTTGTTGTATTCTTGAAAGCCCATCTTTTAGGATTTCACCCTTCTTCTGTGGCACACTGTTAGAAGACATTATTTTTTTTAAAACCTGCACGAAAATTGTTAGCAATAAAAATAACACCTCACACACTCGTGTTTCACACAAATTTATAGGCTTTTCACTCAAATATGCTCCCTATGCCTTTTTCCACTCAAATTGCCTTTCTTTAGTTCTTGAAATCACTTAGCAACAATTCGGAGAAAAAGCAACCAACTATGCAGTGAATTTATAAATTTGATATAGACTCCAGAAGCAAGAAATTACGAAACTAACAAAACGAAACTCGATGACAAATTCACGAATAGCAATGCAAATTTGTACAAATAATATGACGATTTGAAGACACAAAATAAAAAAAATCAGAAAAGAACTAAACAATTGCGAATTATCAAGAACTAAGGATTTAATTCAAGAAAATTCCAGAAACTCAAGAAAATCACCTAAACTACCCAAGCTTTCAAGAAACACAAACAAGACTACTAAAAGATTCACGAATCAAGACTAACCAATTTCCCAATGATCAAGGTTTTCTCAAGCATGTATTCGACCAAAACTTAAAAAAAGTGATTTTTTTTCTTTTTTTTTTGGTGCAGCAGCAATCAAGATTTCAAGATCAAGCCTCCTTTATATATATATGTAATAACAAAACAAAATCAAGAACTTAGGTGTGTATGCCGATTTTGATCAAGAAAGCATCAAAAGAACACTAACAAAGCAATAAAATGTAAGATCTCTATTTTATATATATATATATATATATAGGTGGCCGAATCTATCAAGAATCAAACAAGAAACAATAAAGACTCAAATTGAAGGATATAACCTATGATTAGATCAGCTCTGATACCAACTGATGCGAACCCTAGCGGAATTTAATGGTATTCGCGACCCCAAGATCAATCTAACCCAAGTTTGTTGAGATTTGAATGAGATTATCACAATGGAAGACTTGCTGCAAGGCAACAAGACTATAAACCAACTCGATCACAACGCCTACACCTGGAGACGAGCAAAGGAAGTATAAATTCACAACAAAGAATGGTCAATTCTTTGAAGAGTTGAAAGTTGTAACACTCTCAAATTATAATGTCATGAAATCTCAAACATTTCTTTACTAATGTCAAGTATTGAATATTATGTCTAAGATTATGGAAATTTTTTTTTTGAAATTTCGGCAGAGTTTCCTTTGTTTTCTGATGTTACCAAGTTATCGATTAGACTTCATTCAATCACAATACTCAAAACTTCCACTTTGATCCAACCATCCTGGATCATATCCCATCTCATCAAATAATATTTCACATAACTATACTTCATTGTATTTTCTCAACCTTACATCATCAACAAATAACACATTAACTACTAACAATTATAAACTCAAAAGATTCATATTGAACTAATTATTACATTAACATGCATCCATCTTTTAAACATGCATGATTATAATTACTAAATATTCTTTTTGAATAGTTTAATAATATTAGTTCCTTACTCGTACATTTTAAATGTATAAGTACCAAAAGCAAACATCTTCATGATACATATATTACAATCTACATATAATACAAATTACATAGAAAGCAAATATATTACATCCCACAAAATAAACAGATTAAAACACAAAGCCCATATTCAACGCTCCGCATCACCTCGTGAACAACCTGTATACATAACATTAATAAGAAATAAGGAAGATAACACATTAAAGATGATAAAGCTATTATGTTCACAAGTCTTCAAAATATATCAAATTATCTTTCATCACCAACTTACTATATATCAACATTAATAACTCATTCATAATTTATTAATCCTATACTTATAGGACCTCTGTAACCAACACTCATTGCTTAATTTTTAATTTGGTAATTCACAATTTTACCTCAAACCCGGCTAACCCTCTTAAATAGCCAACAATCAAACCGGTAATTCCATATGAATTACCCAACATCAGGCTATTCTCTATCAATAGCCAATCTAACCGGTAATTCCATATAACCGGTAATTCCATACAATTACCCAACATCCGACTATTCTCTATCAATAGCCAATATAACCGGTAATTCCATACCAATCGGTAATTCATACTAACCAACCGGTAATTCCATACTAATCGGTAATTCTATACTAACCGGTTTCCATACCAACCGGTAATTCTATAATAACCGGTAATTCATACTAACCAATTGGTAATTCCATACGAACCGATAATTCTATACTGACCGGTAATTCATACTAACCAATCGGTAATTCCATACTGGTAATTCCATACCAACCAGTAATCTATACTAACTACCCGACATCCCAATTATAATACCAACAGTTTTTTCTTCTACTTCTTCCATATCAACATGTCATAAACAACTCATAACTAATAATGAAACCTACCGTCTGCTCGTGATGGCTGATCTCCTCTGCTCGATGCCCTGCTCCCGGTACAACTCTTGAATCAATCAAATTGCACTACATTATTAATCCATTATTATTTCTCCTATGTGCCTAAATTTGAAGCACGTAATATCTTTTATTTAATTGGGGTTTACACCAAAATTTTCATTCATTTGTCACCTCATTTTCAACATATAGTT
Organism: Populus x sibirica; assembly: GCA_019202695.1. Lineage (NCBI taxonomy): Eukaryota > Viridiplantae > Streptophyta > Magnoliopsida > Malpighiales > Salicaceae > Populus > Populus x sibirica. The sequence goes on from JAGMVL010002357.1 coordinate 11,814, forward strand.
TTAATCAATTTTCTTCTTTTAACTCACTTAAAGAATTCTCCCATGAACTTTTCCTACCATTTATTTATTCCTTCTTTCCACATTCTTATGATGTTTCTTCACTTGTTCATATTTTGAATACTTCAAATAAAACAAAAAAAACATCATTTCTCAAACATAAAACAATCAAAACCTCATTCCTATATTTCCTCATCCTTAATTACAAGTTCTTTTCTTCAAAATTATTCAATTTCTTTCTTAATTACTACTTACATTCACTATTTCTATACTAGTCTACCTCAATTCCATCATGTTTACTATTTAATTTTAAAAAAATCAAGATTATGAGAAATTAAATCAAATTTAATTGTCATTGTTTGATAACTTACTCAAATAAACCCAAAAACACTTCATTCAAGTAAGAATCTAAACTTTTCATGCTTACCAATCTAAGTTCTCCCAACTTTTCTTCTCCTCCTAGTGTGAGTGAGCCCTCCTCACCTTTCTTATATCTTCCTTCACTTGATTTTTCCTTAATTTAATGTTCCAAGTCTTTCAATCTTACAAGTTTCAAAGCTCTCTCTCACTTTTTCTTGTTTTTCTCTTAATTTCTCACGTTCTTCTCTTATTTTCTTTTCACATTTTTTACTGCCCAGTTGGCAGATCATAACAGAAAAGGGGCTGCCTTGTTTTATTTTTAATGGCAAATTACCATTTTATCCTTAATGAATCTTTTTGCTTCCATTTGACGGTCCTTATTCTTTACTAGCACTACTGAGCTCCGTTCATCTTAAAATTTTAACTAGATTTTATTCAATATATTTTAAGGTTCCTCATAAAATTTCAGCTCAATTTGATGGTCGGATTTAAAATTACATCAAATAACGTAAAACTAGTCAAATTGTGATTTTTCATCAAATTTCTGAATTTCTCTAAAAATTCTGAAATTTTAACCCAAGCTAAGGAATCTTATTAGAAGGCTCCACGAGCAAATATTTAGAATTTTCTGATAACCCGATCGAGAGTTACAAATTGTTTTCCTTTTGTTTTACATGAAACTAGCCAATTTATAATTTTTCGACCAGAGGTTTTACAAAAGTTCAATCAAGAAACAAGATTGAGCAACCAAAAGTCAGCTACAATGCTGAAAATATCATCAAAAGTCTAACCTAAAATTATTCCTAAAAAGTATTTAAACTCCAAGCCAAAACCTTAGTTTCCCAAATGGGTCTCACATAAACCCAATTTAAATAATAATCAACCTAAGCTAAAACTAGCCCAAACTAATTAAAATAAACAAAATAAACAATTCTAAACCCCAAACAAATTGTCTCCTTTTAAAATTAAAAAATTAGTTGATAGCCCAACTAATTAAATAAGACAAGTTCGTTGTTTCTGCATCTTATCTGGCAGCAGCAAGGCCCAACTTAAAATGGATGGTTCTCTCTCACCTTAATGAATTAGAAAGCGTTCAATATACTGTTGGAAAGGTATGGAAGTCTAGTTTCCAGCCCAACTAGAATCACATCAAAATTCGATCTGTAGCTCCAGTTATGACCAAAAGAGTAACGAAATGTCAAACTGTCTGAATCTAGTCTTCTTCTCCCAATCCTTGTGTAATGGTCTTGGTTCCACCAACAAGCCCCACTTGAACATGAACCAGATTAATCAAGGCTTGCTCTTTATTATTACAAATCCTCTTGAAGTCCACATTAGCCCATGTATCTTGAAGAAGTCCATTGAAAGCTTCTTTGAACTTCTTAGCCCTAAGCCTAGTAACTGGACCAAATGGAACCTCCAATGGATCATTTGATGGTTGGATCGCATTATCTGTCACAAAAGTCCAGCAGAATACACACATGCAAATTATCAATTCGAGCACAAAATCTTTCATCATATTCTAGCAGAATACATACATTACAAATCATCAATTCCAGCACAAAATCTTTCATCAAATCCCAGCAGAACACACACACACATGCATTTTGGCCAACCCTATATCTAAGGCCGACCCTCTACCATGTTTTGTTCTTTCCATTTTATACATTTTCTTTGTTAGATGTTATGGAAATTTGCCTTATTTCATCTTTGTTTCTTTGTCCTCTTAGTTGGTTTTAGTTTCCATTACAACTAGCTTAGGGGTCTTAGGTCAATTTTTCTTAGGGACTCCTTCATCATTTTCGGTTCAGGGTTTCAATAACAAGGGGGAGGAGACTACATGACCCATACCTTTCAGATCTAATTTATATGGACATTTTGGTAGAGTTCCTTCTATCCTTCTCCCGGTTTTCCTTCTCCTTCTTTCTCTCTCGGTTCTATTTCTTCTGTTAGTTTCTTCCCACTCATTCCAGCCCCTCTCCCTTCCCTCTAAGCAGTTGTTCAGCCTCTAGTCTGGATCTCAACTCTCTCTTTCTCTCACACGTTCACAGAGGTACTTTATATTGGTTTTGGTTCAGTTTCTGTTGGGAAATAGGAAGAGAAGAGAAGCATACAACTGGACATGCAACTGTTGTTAGCAGACTTTGGGAAGAGGAAGGGTCACCTTCTCTCTCTCCTTGCATTTATACTTCACATTAAATAAGGTAGGGTGTTTGGGGTTGGTTTAGATGTGCTTTTGTCCCTGTTTTGGTATGTCCAAAACTGGTTTTACCACTCCCTCTTAACTCCTTAAGACAATGTGATTGTTTTCCTAAACTTTTAATTAGATCGAGTTCTTTGTCGATTTCTGAAATCGGCAGCGAAACTGCATCGCTACCGATCTAGAAATCAGCAGTGAAAACAGCGTCGCTACCAATCCAGAAATCGACAGCGACGGTGGGGTTGTTTGGACTTTCAATTTTTTTTTGGATGTTTACAAATGATATGGAGATTAAGGAACTGGGAAGTATATTGGAATTGAAGAAAATGGGCTTGCGGCTAAGTGTATGGCCTGAGGGATCACTATTAGCTTAGTTAAAGATCCGATTTGTGCTTTGGGACAAGGTCTTGGTGGCTCAACAGGCGGATGGAAAAGTAAAAGAGATCAAGGAGAGGGTAAACCAGGGCATAGAGACAACATTTCAAATGTTATCTAATGGGCTAATAGCTATGAAGTATTAAGAGAAGCTCATGAATCTCAATTTGCTACTCATCCTAGGAGTACAAAGATGTATAGGGATTTAAAGGAATACTACTGGTGGCCAAATATGAAGAGGGAAATAGCAGAATTTGAATCAAACTATGGGATCTATCAGCAAGTAGATAGAACACCAGAGATTTGCAGGGGAATTACAGTCACTATCGATTCTGGAATGGAAATGGGAGGATATTTCTATGGATTTTATGACGGGATTACCCAGGGGATAGAAGGGTAATGATGCCATATGGGTGGTGGTGGATTGACTGATAAAATCTGCTTTGTTTTTACATATAAAGATGACTGATTCGGTGGATAAGTTGGCAAAATTGTATGTAAATGAAGTAATCAGACTTCATGAGGTGCTAGTGTCTATTATATCGGATCGGGATTCAAGGTTCACATCGAGATTATGACCTAACTTACAACGGGAATTGGGGACAAAGTTGAATTAGAGCACAATGTTTCACCTCAAACGGATGGTCAATCGAAAGGACCATTCAAACTCTTGAGGATCTCCTAAGGTCCTTTGTGCTGGAGTTTGGAGGGAACTGGGAGGATCTCCTGCCACTGGTAGAGTTTACTTATAATAATAGCCTTCAAGCTACTATTGGTATGGCTCCATATGAAGCATTGTACAGGAGCAAATGTCTTACCCTAATTTGTTGGGATGAAGTAGGAGAAAGGAAGCTTTTGGGACCTGAAATGGTACAATTGACAACTGAGAAGGTGAGGGTGATCAGAAAGAGGATGAAGGAAGCCCAGGATAGACAGAAACGTTATGTAGATAACCGATTCGAAATTCCAGGTGGGGGATAAGGTATTTTTGAAGGTGGCGCCTTGGAAAGGCATCATTTGATTAGAGTTGTCTATCGGCCCGAAACATATTGGCCCTTTTGAAATTAAAGAAAGAATCGGGTTATTTGCCTATTGATTAGAGTTGCCTGCATATTTGGATAAGATTCATAATGTGTTCTGTAACATCCCCCGTTCCGGGATAAAAACAACAATCTCATGTCAACCGAAATTAAATTTTTTTTCTATATATATTCATGGTGTTCATATTAACATCTACTAAAATTTCTACGGAGTCTCCACTATACCAGAAGGTCCCAAGTTATCGACATTTAACCCATTGACACTTCTAATAACCCGCATCTCCTAACTCAATCCCGACCCAATCATCCTAGGTCTCAATCCCACAAACATCATCATACATATCAACCACAATATTTATGATATACAGTATATAACAACTATCATTATGGATGGATGAAAATATAAATACGCACACATGAAACATGGTTATATGAAGTACAAAGTTAAGTTCATTTAATCAAGTTTAAACATTAATTATACAAATTAAGTTATACAAACATTTTCATGTTTACAAAATACAAGGGTATACTTCCTAGAACCTATATTACAAGAAGTGAACATAAGCTAGGATCTACTCCTGTCGTGCATGCGATGGTCATGAAACAAAATACATATTATTGAAACATGAATATCACAATAAATATAGCCACAAATATCTAACAATTTAAAAAGGGCAACATGCATTCATATTTTGTTCACTTCTCCCTTCTGGTTTTCATTAGAATCTCTTTCTTGTTCAACTACTAAAAATCATTTCCCCTCCCATTATCAACCCCCATTCCAGATATTATAAGATCAATCATGATTATTTCTGCTTAACACATTACCGATACCAATTTCATCGGTATCATCATCGTCACCCCATAAGAGTTGATGTAAGGTGATCCCCTTACCCGGGATCTTAACATACACTAAATGTATGCTAGCGAATACATGGTGTGATCCCCTTACCCGGGATCCTAACATACACTAAATGCATGCCAATACATGATTGATCCCCTTATCCGGGATCCTAACATACACTAAATGTATGCCAGGCAATGGTTGATCCCCTTACCCGGGAATCCTAACATACACTAAATGTATGCTAGTCCAAACATGATGATCCCCACCCGGGATCCTAACATACACTAAATGTATGCTAGTTCACGCCCCCAAATCATACTTCTCATATTACCTTTGTGTCGATAATTTCATCACTTGACAATTCACACAACAACCTTTCACCTATTATCCAAGATTCGGTAATTCACATTTCACATAAGTAACATATTAAATCAAGGAATTTAACTAGAAAGTATAGGTGCGATTCACCTACTTGCAATAGAAGCTCTACTCGTGGTCACCTGCTGCTGCTGTTGCACCACGCCTGTGGTCCTTCCTACAAATCATAGGTTTATCTCATAAATTTTCCCCACTCAAGGATATGTTTTATAATAACCCTATCAACAACCAATAAGTCTTTCTTTTAGTCATTTCTTTATATTTTATTTTTTTCTTATTACACCCATTGATATTGTCGTTCTTTGTCCAACCATAGTTATCATTTTGTTCTATATATTTAAACTATTACTGTTTAAATCTCAAACTGTTATTGTCCAACTATTACTGTCCAACTGTTACTGTCTTGACATTGAACTGTTACTGTCCGACCTCTCCTCAGATTTTTAACTATATCTAGAGTTATAGAACTCCATTTCAAGCGAGATTGGTCTCGTTGGAAAGCTAAGACACGAAGCTACAAGTTCTCTGAAGGAAAAAGAACCCAGTTCTGCCCCCAAGACAGTCAAAATTGCTCATCAATAAACATTGGACTGTTATTGTCCAACTGTTACTGTCTAGACATTAGACTGTTATTGTCCGACCTCTGCTCAGATTGTTAACTATATCTAGAGTTATAGAACTCCATTTTAAGCGAGATTTGGTGTCGTTGGAAAGCTAAGACACGAGGCTACAAGTTCTCTGTAGGAAGGAGAACCCAGTTTGCCCCCCAAGACAGTCAAAATTGCTCATCAACAAACTAGACTTACTGCCCTACAGGGTTTGTCATGACCCAATCTCTGTTGGTGACCCATAGCTGGAGTTCTATAATGCCAAATTGAGCAAGACCAATTTCTTTAGTTAGTCAACATCCAAAACTGCAATTTCTATAAGGAACCTGATCCTAATTTCTTCATCCTCCTACCCGAAATCTCTCTGAAAGTCAAGAAACGAAACTGTCCAAATTCACCAACCTTTCCATTTACACACAACACATGAGGTTATTTAATTTTAGCAACTAATACTTTTTCCTCAATTCAAGTCTAAGAACCCTAATTTATAATTCAACATCCAGACATCAATTCATAATCAACTTTGAACGACTCATAAGACCATGTTTAGAACACCTTACCCGGTAAGAAACAAAGTTTCGATCTTCAACTCCCTCCTTTTCTTTCTAATGACAGCCGACCCTCCCCTCTTCTCTTCTTGTTCAGATTTTCTTGTTAATCCCTTGCCCACAAGTGCTTATTTTACCTATAACCCTTAATCTTGGATGGGTTCTTGAAATTTTGGTGTTTCTTTCTTGATTTGCAAAAATAAATACAAAAACTCCCTCTTTTTTTTCCTTACGGTTGCTGCAGATTTTTGGTGAAAAGAGGAGTATTTGTGCTCTATAATTATTCTTATTTGCATTTAGGCCTCATTTTCTTTAAGTGTATTATTTTTGCCCCCACATCTTTTTTTCTTCTTATAATTAAGTTATACCTCTTTTATTTTCTTATAATTTCACCCCATAACTTTTAGCTTAGATTATTTTCTTTAATTTAATCCAGCCTTGATTTTTCCCGAGGTTTACATGTTCCATGTGTCATTGTTGCGGAAGGCCATGATAGACCCCTCACGGGTATTGCCACAAGTTCCTATGAAGATTAAAAGGGATCTAACCATGGAAGCTAAGCCTGTCAAGATCTTGGATCGAGATGAGAAGGTGTTGAGGAATAAGAGAGTTCCCCTGGTGAGAGTATTGTGGAGAAGCTCTCGAATAGAAGAAGAAACATGGGAAAGAGAATCCGAGATGAAGCAAAAGTTCCCGCATTTATTCTCCGACATAGGTACATAACTTGAATTTCAAGGATGAAATTTCTATTAGAAGGGGAGAATGTAAACCCCGGGAAAAATAAAGGTTGCTTAAATTGTAAACTAACTACATGGGAAATAAAAGTGAAGAAATTCATGCATAGGGTTAAATAAAAACAGAAATTCATAAATTTTTGGATATAAATTCCCGGGCGAAATAATTTGAGACATTATAAATTAACCTGGTAATGTTGAGGTTTGGATTTAATTGAAGAAAATAAACTAAACTAAAAGTTGTGGGGTGGAATGATAAGAAATGAAAAGAGGTATAACTTAATTATAAGAAGAAAAAGATGTGGGGGGGGGGGCAAAAATAATACACTTAAAGGAAATGGGACCTAAGTGCAAATAAGAGAAATTATAGAGTATAAATACTCCTCTCCTCACCAGAAATTTATAGCAACCAGAAATCTATTGCAACCATAAGGAAAGAAAAGGAGTTTTTGTATCCATTCTTGCAAATCAAGAGAAAAACACCAAAATTTCAAGAACCTATCCAAGAATGGAAGGGGTGACAAATCTGGATAGGTTCGTCTCCCGACTTTTAATGAGATTCCGGGTAGGAGGATGAAGGAATTAGGATCAGGTTCCTTTATAGAAATTGTAGTTTTGGATGTTGACTTACTAAGGAAATTGATTTTGCTCAATATAGAGCTATAGAACTCCAGTTATGGGTCACCAACCGAGACTGGGTCATGATATACCCTGTAAGGCAGTAGGTCTGATTTGTTGATGAACAATTTTGTCTGTCTTGAGGGCAGAACTGGGTTCTCCTTCCTTTAGGGGACTTGTAGCCCCGTATCTTAGCTCTCCAACCTCGCTTGAAACAGAGTCCTAGAACTCCAGATATAGTTAAAAACCTAAGAAGAAATTGGAATGCGACCTCTGCAAACAGTAACGGTTCAAGATAGTAACGGTTGGACAGTAACAGTTCAATGTCTAGACAGTAACGGTTCCAGATAGTAACGGTTCAAGACAGTAACAGTTCAATACAGTAATAGTCCAATGTCTAGACAGTAACAATTCAATGTCCAGGCAATAATGATTCAATACAGTAACAATTCAAGACTAACGGTTGGAGAGTAACAGTCTAATGTCTAGATAGTAACAGTTCAATGTCTAGACAGTAACAGTTCAAGACAGTAACAATCCAATGTCTAGATAGTAACAATTCAATACAGTAATGGTTTAATACAGTATGATTCAAGAAAGATCAGCGGTTCAAGATAGTAAAGGTTCAATGTCTAGACAGTAACAGTTCAATGTCTAAACAGTAACAGTTTAATACAATAACAATTCAAGACAGTAACGGTTGGAGAGTACCAGTCCAATGTCTAGACAGTAACAGTTCAATGTCTAGACAATAACGATTCAATACAGTAACAATTCAAGACAATAACGGTTGGAGAGTACCAGTCCAATGTCTAGACAGTAACATTTCAATGTCTAGACAACAACAATTCAAGATCGTAACAATTTAATATCTAGACAATAACAATTCAATGTCTAGATAATAACAGTCCAATGTCTAGACAGTAACAGTTCAATACAGTAACGGTTCAATATAGTAACAGTTCAAAACAGTAACAGTCCAATGTCTAGACAGTAACGGTTCAATACAGTAATGGTTGGAAAGTAATAGTCCAATGTCTAGATAGTAACAGTTCAATGTCTAGATAGTAACAGTTCAAGACGAAGAAGTCCAATGTCTAGACAAGTAATGATTTAATACGTAATAGTTCTAGACGAATGCGGTTGGACAAGAATGTCCAAGGTCTAGACAATAACAGTTTGAGATTTAAACAATAACAATTCAAATATAAAGAAATGAATGATAACTATGGTTGGACAAAGAATAACAATATTAATGGGTGTAATAAGAAAACATAAAATATAAAGAAAAAAATGATTGAAAGAAATACCTATTAGCTGTTGATATGATTATTATAAAACATATCCTTGAATGAGAAAAATTTATGAGATAAGCTTGTGATTTCAGGAGGGACCACAGGCGTGGTGCAGCAACAACAGCAGGAGAGCATGAGTAGAGCTTCTACTGCAGATAGGTGATCCTCACATAAGCTTTTTAGTTAAATTCAAGAATTTAATATGTTAATAATGTGAGATGTGAATTTGCAAACGTTGGATATTATGTGAAAGGATGGAAGTTGGTGTAATGATGTTGTTATTTCGGATAGTATCCTGTATGTATGTGTGTTCAAGATGAACTACCCTTGTGTGCATTGCTAAGTGATGGGAGTACCATTGACAAAGAAAATATGAGAAGTGTAATATGTGTTTCAACTAGCATGCATTTAGTGTATGTTAAGATCTCGGGTAAGGGGATCACCGTGCAACAACTAGCATACATTTAGTATATGTTAGGATCCCGGGTAAGGGGATCATCGTGTTTTGACTAGCATACATTTAGTGTATGTTAGGATCCCGGTGTAAGGGGATCACCCTAATTTTTTACTAGCATACATTTAGTGTATGTTAGGATCCCGGGTAAGGAGATCTCCATATGTTAATGTTAATGGGATGATGATGATACCAATTAAAAGGGTATTAGTAATGTGTGGGTGAGATAGTTGCAGTTGATTTTAATGGAATCTTGAATGGAAGTTGGAAATGAGAGATGAAACAATTTTCAGTACATGAATGAGAAGGAGTTTTAACGGAAACGAATAGGGAAAAGGAATAGAATAAGAATACATATCTACTTTTTTTAAAATTATTGAAAATTTGTGCTACTGTACTTATTGTGATATTCATATTTCAATAATATGTATTTTGTTTCAGGACCATTGCATGCACGACAGGAGTAGATGTTAGCTTTTATTCACCTTTTGTTATGTAGTCTAGGTTGGATGACCTTACATTTTGTAAACATCGAAACATTTGTATAACTTAATTTGTATAATTAATGTTTAAACTTGATTAGATTAACTTAACTCTGTAGTTCATATAACCATGTTCCATGTATGCGTATTTATATCTTTTATCCATCCATAATGATATTTGTTATATAATGTTTATCATAAATATTGTGGTTGATATGTATGATGATGTTTGTGGGATTGAGACCCAGGATGATTGGGTCGTGATTGAGTTAGGGGATGCAGGTTATTAGAAGTGTAAACAGGTTAAATGTCGATAACTTAGGACATTTCGGTATAATGGAGACTCCGTCGAAATTTCGATAGACTTTAATATGAACACCATATATATATATATATATATATATATATATATATATATATATATATTATTAATTACATTGTTTTTCGGTGGACATGAGATTGTTGTTTTTATCCTGGATATGGGGATGTTACATCATCAACCGATCTACGATGACCCATATCGCATCATTTCCTTTCCTCCCTTTGGGAAATCCCGACACAAAATCCATGGTGATCATCTCCCACTTCCATTCTGGAATTTGTAACGGTTGTAATGGTCCGTGGGCCTTTGGTGTTCAACCTTGACTTGTTGACATATCCTACACTTAGACACATACTCGGCTATTTCCCATTTCATATTAGGCCACCAATAGAGGTGTTTCGGGTCTCAATACATCTTAGTCTTTGCCGGGATGTATGGAGAACTTGGACTCATGTGCTTCTCGTAGAACCATCTGTTTGACTGTTTCGTCATTAGGCACGTACAACCGTTGTCCCATCATTAATGATCCATCACCAGCTACTCAAAATTGCGTTTCTCCCCAGCCTCCATGTTCTTCCTAATCTTGGACCCCTCATTGTCACATAATTGGGCTTGTAGTATCTATTCCCGATACGTTGGTCGCACCAATAGTTGGGCTACTAACCCACCTCCTGCATTAATGCCCAATTCTACACCCATCTCTTTCAATTCCGCCAATTGCCGATCCTTTCCCACTCCTGGCTTACTCAAGGTGACTTTATTTTTGCGACTAAGGGCATCTGCCACCACGTTTGCTTTCCCCGGGTGGTATTCTATGGTGCAGTCATAATCTTTAATGAGCTCTATCCACCTTCTTTGTTGCATATTCAACTTCTTTTGCGACATCACATACTTCAGGCTCTTATGATCAGTAAAAATTTAGGTTTGAGACCCATACAAATAGTGTCTCCTTATCCTCAAGACAAACACTACAGCAACCAACTCCAGGTTGTGCACCGGATAGTTCACCTCATGAGTCTTTAACTGCCTTGATGCATAAGCGAGATCACCTTCCCATGTTGCATCAAAACACACCCCAATCCCTTCCTCGAGGCATCACTATAGACTACAAAACCCTCGGTCCCTAAGGAAAGTGTTAACACTAGAGCAGTGGTGAGCCTCCTCTTCAATTTTTGAAAGTTTTCCTCACATTCTTCCGACCACACCCACTTCTTATTCTTCCTAGTTAGCAGGGTCAAAGGGGTTGCAATCAGGGAAAACCCCTCAATAAATTTCTGGTAGTATCCTGCAAGTCCTAGGAAACTATGTATTTCAATGACCGAAGTCAGACTTTCCCATTTCAAGACTGCTTCGACCTTCTAAGGTCTACGAAAACACCTTCGGCTGAAAAAACATCACTCTTTCCAGCCAAAATTCACATTTACTTAGTTTTGCATACAACCGGTGACTTCTCAAGGTCCGTAGGGCCTGCTTCAAATGTCCCTCATGCTCCTTGAAGGAGTTCGAACACACCAGTATATCATCAATGAATACCACCATAAACTTATCATGTATTGTTGGAAAACTCGATTCATTAAGTCCATGAAGAGAGCTGGGGCATTTCTCAACCCGAACGGTAACACAAAAAATTCATAGTGTCTGTAACAGGTCTTGAATGCGGTCTTTGGTACATCCATCTCTTTAATCTTCATCTAATAGTACCCTGACCTCAAATCTATTTTTGAAAATGCTCTCGCTTCTTTTAGTTGATCAAATAAATCATCTATCCACGAAATAGGTACTTATTTTTCATCGTTACTTTGTTCAACTGGCGGTAGTCAATACAAAGTCTGTGGGTTCCATCTTTCTTCCTTACGAATAGGACCAACGCTCCCCAAGGAGAATTATTGGGTCATATAAACCCCTTGTCTAGCAACTCTTACAATTGAGTCTTTAGCTCCTTCAATTCTGCCAGAGCCATCTGGTACAGTTGTTGGGCTATGGGTGGGACTCTAGGAAAAGTGTCTATAGACACTTCTACCTCTCACACTAGGGGTAGTCCCGGTAGTTCTTCGGGAAATACATCCCGGGAATTCCTTCACCGTAGGACTATCCTTCAGTCGTGAACCTTCATCATCAAAGTTTAAGATGTATGTGAGGTATCCCATACATCCCTTTCTCAAAAGTTTCTAAGCTGTTACAACTGATATTAAGGCAATCAGTTTGAGAATTCTCTCTCCTTCGAAAATCATCCTCTCACCCTCAGGTGTTTGGAATGTAACAATTTTTGTATAACAATCTATTAGGGCCTTGTATTTACTCAACCCATCCATGCCTAGAATTATGTCAAAATCATGCAATTCTAAGGAAATCAAGTCTACTTCTATTTCATACCCAGATAAGCTAACCCCCACACCCACATACACAATATTGGTTTCAACCATGTCTCTCATTGGAGTTCTAATTACGAACCCCTTCTCTACTACTTCTACTCCCTTTCTCAATTTAGTGACATTTCTTCTAGCAATGAATGAGTGGGTGGCACCCAGATCAAACAACACATGCACACTAAAATTATTAATTAGTAGCGTACCTGCCACCATATCCGATGGCATCTGAATGGATGACGGGGACAAATGAATGATTAGCTTCAGCTAATGGTACTGAATGGATGATCGGGACAAATGAATGATTATCTTCAGCTAATGGTACCGAATGGATGACCGGGACAAACAGTTGATTAGCTTCGGCTGATGGCATCCAAAGTGGATGGCCGAGGCGAGTGAATGGTTAACCTCGACAAATGATGCCTGAAGAGGATAGCTGAATTTAAGATTATAGCTGATTGCAAGAATTGGTGCATTTATATGTACTACAAGTCGTTCATACCAAGTACATAAAGGAACTACAAATGTCACGCTTCAAACACGGGATAATGTTAATGCTTCATTAAACTGCCAGACTACTTATTATCATTATTATTATTAAGTAATCGCATTCTTATAAATGTTTTGTATTTTAGCAGGGACGTCACACCAACAAGGTGCCTAGGAAACCCAATACACAGGAACCTACTTTTGCAAGGAATCATGTAGTTGCATTCTAAATCATGATGTATTTTGTATGAATCAATGTACTAAACATATAACTATTATTAGATCCTTTTTGTTTAAATTCGTGATGACTATTAGTAGGATAGGAATGCAAACTCATGTCTATGTATGTATATTTTTAATTCGAACCTTTAATCATGCAAACATAATAATATGTGTTTATGTAAGATTCACTTTTAAATGAAATGTTGATTGTTGTTGGTGTATGGATTGTATCTTGATGATGTGAGGGAACAGGTTCACCGATTACTGACAAGATGTGTGTCAAGTACATATATATATATATATATATATATATATATATATATAAATTACCGTTGTTTTGGGCTTGAAAAGCTGGGTTGGTATAGAGCTCTTGGTCTGGATCCTAAGGATCATTGATAATTGTGTTGTTGTGATAAATTTCAGGATGGTGTGCACTCGACAAGGGACACAATCAGGATGGTGTGCACTCGACAAGGGACACAAACTGAGCCGCCTTTCTTAGAAAGGAGGGGTGGGAGCCAAGTTGCCTAAGGTTGGCAAGACGAAGATCCCTTGAACGATACGACATCTCATGCTTCGGTAATACCACCTAAAACCTTGCGGGGAGAAGCCGTGATAGCGGAGGAAGGCCGGAGGCCTAACCAGACAAAGGAAGTACCCCTAGTTGCAGTAGAACAACAAGAAAGATCAGAAGCACAACTGTCAACTATTCCAACTAGTGTGCCCCTGCAGTATGTCGCGAGACTCCTTGTACAAATAGTTAAAGTAGTGATGGAGGGCATGGCTGGCTCAGCGACACAAACAACTCTCACCACGCAGATTCCACAGGCAGCCTCTATGACTGGCACGACCACGGGCAACGTGGTGCTACTGGTGTGACTAGTCAAAAGTGTGAGGGAAATGGGCTGTGAATCATATATGAGGGAACAAGATGCAGAGATAGCCGGGAGATGGATTATGAAGGTAGAAAAGACCATGATTCAAATAAGCATACCCGAGGGTTTGAGGGTAAATTGTGCAACCCAGTTATTGTCCAATAGGGCCATGACATGGTGGGAAACAGTTTAGCTGAGGCGTGCAACCGAGACATTGACTTGGAGTGTAATGCCCCACACTTTCATATGTGTTTATAGTTACTTTCCTACGATTTGGTACGTAAAAATACGGGTAATTGTTTTTCTTCCAATTCTCATATAAAAGTCTACCGAAATTTCCACCAAAATTTCGGTAGAATCTCCCCTATATCGGAAGGTCCCAAGTTATCGACATATACCCTGTTTACACTTCTAATATCTTACATCTCATAACTCAATCATGACCCAATCATCCCGGGTCTCAAATCCCACAAACATCATCATCATCATCATCACAACCACACATATATAACATATATTGAAAAATAAATATCATTATAGGGGAATAAATGGGATAAACACGCATACATGAAACATGGTTATATGAATTTCAGAATTAAGTTCATCTATTCAAGTTTAAACATCAATTATACAAATTAAGTTATATAAAAGTTGTAATATTACAAAATACAAGGGTATACTCCCTATAACCTAGACTATAAAAAGATAACATAAGCTAGGATCTACTCCTGTCGTGCATGCGATGGTCCTAGAACAAAATACATATTATTGAAACATGAAAATCACAATAATATAGCAACACAAATATCCAACAATTTAAAAAGACAAACATGCATTCATATTTTATTCACTTCTTCCTTCTGGTTTTCATTAGAAACTTTTTCTCCTTCAATTAATAAAAATTGTTTCCTCTTCCATTATCAACCTCCATTCAAGATTTCATAAGATCAGCCATGATCATTTCCGCTTAACACATTACCGATACCAATTTCACTGGTATCATCATCACCCCGTAGGAGTCGATGTAAGGTGATCCTCTTACCCGGGATCCTACATACACTAAATGTATTCTAGCCAATACATGGTGATCCCCTTACTTGGGATCCTAACATACACTAATTGTATGCTAGTCGATGTAAGGTGATCCCCTTACCCGGGATCCTAACATACACTAAATATATGCTAGTCAATACATGCTGATCCCCTTACCCGGGATCCTAACATACACTAAATATATGCTAGTCAATACATGCTGATCCCCTTACCCGGGATCCTAACATACACTAAATGTATGCTAGTCGAAACACATATTACACTTCTCATATTTTCCTTGTTAGTGGTACTCCCATTGGCAATGCACACAAGGGTAGTTCACCTTGAACACACATACATTCAGAATACTATCCAAAATAACAACATCATTACACCAACTTCCATCCTTTTACATAATATCCAACGTTGCAAATTCACATCTCACATTATTAACATATTAAATTCTTGAATTTTACTAAAAAGCTTAGGTAAGGATCACCTACCTGCAGTAGAAGCTCTACCTGTGCTCCCCTGCTGCTCCTGTTGCACCACACCGGTGGTCCCTCCTGCAATCACAGGCTCATCTCATAAATTATCCTCATTCAAGGATATATTTTATAATAATCATATCAACAGCTAACAGATCTTTCTTTCAATCATTTCTTTCTTTATATTTTACGTTTTTCTCATTACATCCATCAATATAGTAGTTCTTCGACCAACCATAGTTATCATTCCTTTCTTTATATTTGAACTGTTACTGTTTAAATCTAGAACTGTTACTATCCAACTGTTCTTTGTCTAGACATTGGATTTACTGTCCAACCATTACTGTCTAGAAAATTGGACTGTTACTATCCAACCTCTCCTCTGATTTTTAACTATATCTAGAGTTATAGAACCTCATTTCAAGCGAGATTGGTCTCGTTGGAAAGCTAAGACACGAGGCTACAAGTTCTCTATAGGAAGGAGAACCCAGTTCTGCCCCAAAGATAGTCAAAATTGTTCATCAACAAACATTGGATTGTTACTGTCCAATTGTTACTGTCTAGAAATTGAATTGTTACTGTCCGACCTCTCCTTAGATTTTTAACTATATCTAGAGTTATAGAACTCTGTTTCAAGCAAGATTGGTCTCGTTGGAAAGCTAAGACATAAGGCTACAAGTTTTCTGTAGGAAGGAGAACCCAGTTCTTCCCCTAAGACAGTCAAAATTGCTCATCAACAAATATTGGACTGTTACTGTCCAACTATTACTGTCTAGAAATTGAACTGTTATTGTCCGACCTCTCCTCAGATTTTTAATATATCTAGAGTTATAGAACCCCATTTCAAGTGAGATTAGTCTCATTGGAAAGCTAAGACACGAGGCTACAAGTTCCCTATAGGAAAGAGAACCCAATTCTGCCCCTAAGATAGTCAAAATTGCTCATCAACTAATCAGTCCTACTGCCTTACAGAGTCAGTCATGACCCAGTCTTGGTTAGTGACCCATAACTGGAGTTCTACAACTCTAAATTGAGCAAGACTAATTTTCTTAGTTAGCTAACATCGAAAAGTACAATTACAATGAAGGAACATGATCCTAATTCCTTCATCCTCCTACTCGAAACTCTCCAAAAGTCAAGAGACAAATTTGTCCAGATTCATCAACCTTTCCCTTTACACACAACATCCACAATTTAACTTTTTCTCATTTTGACACAATTAAACACACGTAATCAAGCTATCAAATTAAACATCCTCCCCCTTTAATGCCTAATTGACCGAAAGCATGGCCTTAAGGAACCAAGAGTTCCCTCATTCTATTCATGTTAATTTCATTCAATTCACACACACATTCACATAAAGAAAACAACCTATCATAATAAATTCATTTAGGAAAACCATAATTTCCCCTTTTTCCTCTTTGCTCTTCATATGGTCGACTAACTTTCCTTGCCCCCACTCACGTGGCCGGCTTTTTATATCAATCCGAGTTGTCCTTAGAAATTAGGATAACAAGCACAATAACCTTATACATTTTTTGTTTTATTTTTATTTTTGATTTTGGAGAGGTATTTACCCCCCCTAAACATACATTTTCAGGGTTGTCACAGCAGCCCCAAAGTCTCCCAAAAATTAAGTCTCTCTAATGCTCCATTTCCTTTTAATTTTAGGGTTGTTTCAGTTTACACAAAAAAACCAATTTTGACAACAGTTTCAATCAACCATAAATAACAAACGACTAATATTCCAAACAATCCATACGGTCAAGTTATAATGCATTATTATGAGTATAACATATCCAAATATCAACTTCATCAAATGGTGAAATTTCCAGAAACATGGGTTTAACCGAACTGACCTCAAACTTGCAGACCTACTATGAGAGAAGCACAACTTCTATACCAAGTGTTTTTTTATAAGCTCCACCGTTCAGAATCTAGACAGCATCAGGAAGAACAACATATCCAAATTATAGCCCGATCCAATGGTGGCCGGAGGAGAAAACAGTCGGCGACGAAGACTGTCCAAAAGTGTATTTTCCCAGAAATTTGCCTCCCGCGATATCTCTCAAACAAGGACTGAGATAGAGGATCCCTCCAGTGACAATGTACACTACATGGAGGAGAACAACATATCCGAATATTTTACTGGCCCACCATGTTCAAGGATTCACATGCATTCCGCAAGACTTGTGAAAACTGTCAAAAGTTGGGATCTATTTCAAAACGTCACATGATGCCTTTAAATCCTATTCTTGTCATTGAGATCTTTGATTGTTGGGGTATAGATTTCATGGGTCCATTTCCTCCATCATTTGGTTTCTTGTATATATTAGTCGCAGTAGATTATGTTTCAAAATGGATAGAGGCAATTCCAAGTCGAAACAATGACCATAAAACAGTGATAAAGTTCTTGAAAGAAAATATTTTGAGTCGATTTGGAATCCCTCGAGCCATGATAAGTGATGGTGGAACACATTTCTGCAACAAGCCATTTGAGTCTTTAATGAAGAAATATGGAATCACACACAAAGTTGCCACCCCTTATCATCCTCAGACAAGTGGACAAGTAGAGCTTGCTAATAGGGAGATCAAACAGATCTTAGAGAAAACAGTGAACCCTAATAGGAAAGACTGGTCTTTAAGACTTAATGATGCACTTTGGGCTTATCGAACTGCTTATAAAACATCATTAGGTATGTCACCTTATAGACTAGTCTATGGAAAACCTTGTCACTTGCCTGTAGAACTAGAACATAAAGCTTATTGGGCTATCAAAGCTTTCAATTCAAACCTTGATGATGCTAGTCAGCTGCGTAAGTTACAAATAAATGAGCTTGAGGAAATAAGAAATGATGCTTATGAGAATTCAAAAATTCATAAAGCAAGAATCAAAGAATTTCATGACAGGAGAATCTTGAGAAAAACATTTGATGTTGGTCAAAAAGTTTTGCTTTATAATTCTCGACTCCATTTATTTCCTGGAAAGCTAAGATCAAGATGGAGCGGTCCTTTTATTGTGAAACATGTGTATCCATATGGGGCCTGTGATATCGAGAATCCAAAGAATGGCAATGTTTTCAAGGTAAATGGACATCGTTTGAAAGTTTACTTTGATAATTTTTCAGTTGAAAATGACTCTATTGATTTGAGTGATCCTGTATATAACGATTGATTCATTTTCTCACATTGTTTTGTGTTTCGTTTTGCTAGTCTCTTTCACCCGGTCAAATGGCGGATAACGGTACTCCGTGACTTGATCGGTTCTTTCAGTTTCCCATAATAACTGATATTTGTATATATTTGTGCAATACTTTACTTTTTCTCCCTTCTTTGACTCTCTTCTCCAATTCTCATTTGAAAATGGACACCACTCTTGAAAAATTGAAAAAGTACTTTCCCGCTCTGCCTCAGAATGCGATTACAAAAATTTACCATGCTAGGTGTGCAAGATTGAAGTTGTTAATGAATCATGGAATTCCTGAAGATATTCGCTGGCTGATTGAAGCAAAGGTCCGATTATCAGGTGAGTCCTCCAATTCTTTCATTTCACACATGCCGGAACAGGTAAAAGCACTTTTGCAAAGAAACGTCGTGCAAAACGATTTGAAAGTCTGTCACGAGATGTGCCAGATGGACTTGTAATGCAACATGTCGTTCTTTAGGAATGGTATCTATAAACCGTGAAGATAAAATACAATTCATTAAGGATGGCCACGAGTAAGGGGTCTTTAGATAATCTTCTATTAACCCTTGAGACGCATCCTAGTGGAGATGTGCATCGTGCTATTCATGATTTATGGCCCCATTTTCATAAAGAACATGATCGACTTAGTCTTGGGAATCGACTAAAAAAGACCTGTTTGCCGTTTTTAAGAAAACTGGATGGGAAGCCTATCCCCGACCCATAGAGGGCGTTTAAGCCGTTCTTGGACGTAAAACCAAGGGAAGATGTGAGCCACAATCACAACTACCTGTACATACACATGCTTTTTCAAAATAAATAATTAAATAAATAAGAGAGAGAGAGAGAGAGAGAAAGAGTGTGTGAGACTCCAGCTGGTCTACATATAGGGGTATGATTGCATCTTCAATTTCTCATCTATAAAATCTTCTCTTCCTTCCCCTCATTTCTACTCAACCCTTACATTAGACAGATATAGAAGTGTGTAGAAATGGCGGGTCCCTCAAGTTATCACATAAAAAATATTTGTGTTTTCGGTGGATCCAGTCCTGGGAAGGAAATAGCATTTTTAGAAGCAAGCAAATCATCTTGGTCGGGTCCTAGCTGAAAGAAAGATTCATTTAGTGTATGGGGGAGGCAGCCTTGGGTTAATGGGGGGTGTGTCAATAGCTGCATTTTTAGGAGGTAGTCAAGTTTTGGGGGTCGTCCCCAAAGCTTTAGCAAAAGGGAACTTCATTGGGAAAACAATTGGAGAGGAACTACAGGTTTGCACAATGTTTGATCGAATGAATACAATGTTTAACCATGCTGATGCCTTCATTGCCTTACCAGGTGGTCTGGGCACATTGGAAGAGATCTTTCATATTTCCTCTTGGGCCCAACTGCACATTCACCATAAACCTATAGGTTTGCTTAATGTTAATGGTTTTTATGATAATTTGTTGTCTTTTCTTGATCAAGCTGTGGAACAGGAATTTCTAACATCTTCGGCACGACAAATCATAATCTCTCGCTGCTACTGCTGAACAATTGATCGACCAACTACAATCTTTCACCCCTGTAATTGATCCTTCCATGAGTCGCATAAATTGGTCAACTAAGGAAAGCTCGTAAAAAGCTTAGATTGGATTTGAGCCTTTGTTTGTGAATCCTTGTGTCTTTTGGTTTTATTAATAGCGTATTATTTTGTGTTGTTATTTCTTATATTTGTTTAAGTGTGTTTCAGGTTTGTCAGTGTTCGTTGTTTCAGGTGATGTCTTCTATACTCTATCTTTCTATCTTATGACATTGAGGACAATGTCTTGTTCTGGTTGGGGGGAGAGGGTAGTAGTTGACATTAAAAAAAAAATAAAACCTAACTTACTAACTGTTTTTGCTATTATTAAAGCCATTTGACAAAACTGTTATTACTAGGATGGCAGAGTAAGGAGGAATTTTAGTGACTCTTGAGACGCATCTTAGTAAACATTTTCCAATGGTTATTTGCAATATTCATAACAAGGCCTATTAGAATACTTCTTGAAATATTCAGGTATACAAACTCTCACATTATTATCACTTGATTCTGCTCATATACTCATTTAACAAGTATTCTTAAACCTCCATTTTCACACACACTTTGTAACATATGATTGTGGGTTGCACATTAGATTATTACATTATTTATGTTCTTTTGTTAAATGTAACAACTAAGGGATAGGGATAGTCTATGCTTTTCAAAAAAAAAAAACAAAAAACAAAAAAACAAAAACAAAAATGATGATAATAAAAACGTAGATAAGTTTGATTTCGTAGCCTCCCTAACCTAAGCAATTAAGCCCGAAGGGGTGTTTTAACACCTAATACCCTAAAGTCAACTGACTTGGGAGCTATTGGCCCAAAGCTTGTTACATGGGTTAAGGAGAAAAGCTTAAGGGAATCAAACATTGCACTATCTACATATCAGTATCTGCAACCCGAGTTACTAAGCTCGTAGGGGTGTCTCAACACCTAATGCCCTAAGATCAACGGGTCTGGGAGTCATTAGCTGAAAGCTCGTTACATGGGTTAAAGATGCATTGTGTTTTAAGTTATATGTATATATATATATATAAAAAAAAACAAAGAAAAAAAAATAAAATAAAATAATCCCAACCCAAGGAAGTTAACCTTAAACATTAGAACAAAATATTGTTTTCTTCTAATAGAAGCCCCATCATCTATGTTTCATACATTGAGCACATAACAAGGTTTATTAATATTTTGTTTAAGAGATATTGAGCAGATACATAAAATTTAATGAGAGTTTGTTTATCTGGATAGATTAATGGAAGTTGAATGATGAATGCCTTGCTTTGTGAAAGTTGCAAATTGTTTTTCTATTTTAACGCTTTGATTACTAGGGACTAGTAATAAGCTGGTTGGGGGTGTGATTAGTACTTAAAAGTGCATTTTTATCAAGGTTTTATATCGTCATTTTGCACTTGAAGTATCAATAACTCCTTAACTAAAGCATGTTTTATAATAACATATCTAATAATATAAGATACCTTTAATTTATGGTAAATGTTCATCTTAAATGCAGGCCTATCACATAAATGAAAGAATTGATTGATGAGTTGAAGTACTGAAATTGAAAGGACAAATAGATGGCCAAACTTAGAAAAGAGATGTTGGTGCAGTCCAAACTGGAACATTGTTCGGTAATCGGGTCATATCTCGGAGCTGTAGATCTCGGATTTAGGTCTACTTTATATGGATGGAAAGCTAATACATAGGCCTACAACTTTCATGGGGAGCCCAAGATTTAAGAAGGCCTTTTTCAAGTCCAAATTGTAGCAACAACAAAGAAGTCCGAATCTGTCCTGTAGCCCAGACACTGTTCAGTGTTCAGCCCATATCTCGCGTTCTAGAAGTCCAAATGATCTCAAATTTTTACCCTGGAACGATGAGACAATTGCGTAGAACTTTCATGATTGAAGTCGGTTCAAATTATGACGTTATCAATGACGTTTTTGGCAGACAAGAAGATAAGAATTATCATCAAGTCAAGATGTGGCCACCCATTCATCAATTAGTCAACAAATCAATAGTTCCGAATTTTGGCCTATAAAAGGAGGCATTTGCCATGTATTTAGGCATCTTGGTGTTCAGATCAAGATCATGCTCTTGCTCTCTCTTTATATTTTGTAATGCTTAAGTTTTGCTTATATTAATTTCTTGCTTATGCTTTTCATTTCATTTCCTTGTTTCTTTATGTTTCTTTCTTTCATTATGTTTAACTAAGTTAATTATGTCAAGGTGAAAAGGGTACACTAATGGTGTAAGAATAAGTATAATATAAACTTAACATGGACCTTAATGTTGGATACTAACATGCTTTATATTTGTTATCTTGTTCACTTTTAATACTTTGCTTGTTAAATGGTTAATCTAGATTTATGTTGTATAACACTTGGTACAACAAATACTTGGCACTTTCATAGCCCATCTTGTATGGTATAACCGACACCGAGCTATGAAAGGAACTTGATTTGTTGTTAACATAAGTTATAATCATGAATGCCTAACAATATTTACAAGTATTAGCATTATTCGAATAAGATAACTAATGTAATCATGTTAACAATTTATAATCGATTGGAACCTCCTTTGTGTGTGGTTTCCAATTGAATAAAAAGAGTTTATACTATACTTGTTTGAAATACCATTAGTGGATCCTCTAACCTTGACATTTGTTGTTATCATTGTTTAATCCTTACGTTAATCTTCCATCTCAAAGTTCTCATCAACTTCTTCCTCTTCTTCACTATTATTATTATTGTTGTTATTGTTGTTGTTGTATTATTATTATCTATAATTTATATAATTAACCTCCCTGTGGTTCGACCCCGGTCTTGCCGGGTTATTTATTACTTCGACACTCCTGCACTTGGGAGAAGACATCAATTTTTTGGTCGTGTCAGCTATCATCTTGTTAATTGCACATTTATCCCCACCCCTTTTTTATTATTTGTACATAAACTCCTAACCTTCTATTATTTGAATATTGACCTCTCGTGGTCTTACGTATTCATTTTGTCCCCGCCAATGTTTTTCTTTTCAACAATTTAGTACTATATTCACTTTTCATTTCATTAATTTCACTATTTTTATCTTGATTTAGGTTTCTTTAATTTAATTTAACCCATTTTACTATTGGTTAAATTTCTCATATTTTAGTAACCCAGAAAAAGTATAACCGGGGGTTTACATATAGTGACTTCAAGACAAAGTTTGAGAATCATTTTTATTCCAGGTACCATCGCAAGGGGAAGAAACAAGAGCTCTTGGCATTAAGACAGGGGGATATGTTGGTATTGGAGTACAAAAGAAGGTTCCATGATCTTCATTGTCCGCCTCACACTATGCGCCGATAGAGGAACATATCATTGAGAAGTTAAGAGATGCTTTGTGACAGGATTTGAGACAAGGATTGATCGCCTTGCGGTTTAAATTCATGAGGGAGTTGATTAAGGCTACACAAGCTTTGGAGGCTTGTATTGGAGAAAGCCAATGGGGACATCAGGGTATAGTAAAAAAGAGAGATGGGGACTATTTCGGCGGCAGACCACCACTTCCGAAGAAAGGTAAAAGTGGAGTGTTTGAGCAGTACAGGAAAAGGGGGAGTTCGATGGTACCGCCCCACCAACAGTCAGGTGGGAGAATGATGGTTGGGCAGTCGCACTCGAGGGCAAACTTTCAATTGGGACCTGTGACCGCAAGGGTGTTAACTATCCTTCTTGTGTAAAATGTGGATAAAAACACCCTGGGGATTGCTCAGTTTCCCTAGGGCGATGCTTTGTGTGCAGGGGAGAAGGTCATAGGTGGAGGAACTGCCAATATCTGGGGCAAGGATGTCACTACTGTGGTGGAAGAGGTCATTATAAGAAGGACTGCCCCAACATTAACACTAGACAGGTACAGAGCTATATGCAGCTGAGTCAGAGCCACCAACAGTAAGTCACCGTGAATAGGTCGGTGAGATCTTCTCAATCAGGAGCAAACTCCAGTCGAGGGAGACCGAGGTCACAAAATGATTGGACCCCGGGGAGGGTCTTCCACTTGACACAGGAGGAGGTTTGGGCTGCATTGGATGTGGTGGCAGGTACACTATTAATGAATAATTTTAATGTGCATGTGTTTTTTGATCTGGGTGCCACCCACTCATTCATTGCTAGGAGAATTGTCACTAAATTGAGAAATGGAGTAGAAGTAGTAGAGAAGGGGTTCATAATTGGAACTCCAATGGGAAACTTGGTTGAAACAAATATTGTGTATGTGGGGATTAGTCTATCTAGGTATGAAACAAAAGTAGACTTGATTCCCTTAGAGTTGCATGATTTTGACATAATCCTAGGCATGAATTTGTTGAGTAAATATAAGGCCCTAATAAATTGTTATGCTAAAACTATTACATTCCAAAAACTTGAGGGCGAGAGGATGATTTTTTAGGGTGAGATAATTCTCAAACTGATCGCCTTAATATCAGTGTCACAACCCAAAGACTTTTGAGAAAGGGATGTGTGGGATACCTCGCTTACATCTTAAACTCTGATGATGAAGGTCCACAACTGAAGGATATTCCTATGGTGAAGGAATTCCTAGATGTGTTTCCCGAAGAACTACCAAGACTACCCCCAGAGCAAGAGGTAGAGGTGTCTATAGACACTTTTCCTGGAGTCCCACCTATAGCCTAACAACCATATCGGATGGCTCCGACATAACTAAACGAGTTAAAGACTCAACTACAGGAATTTTTAGACAAAGGGTTTATACGACCTAGTAATTCTCCTTGTGGAGCGTCGGTTCTATTCGTAAGAAAGAAAGATGGAACCCATAGACTTTGTATTGACTATCGACAATTGAACAAAATAACAATGAAAAACAAGTACCCATTACCTCGAAAAGATGATTTATTTGATCAATTAAAGGGAGCGAGGGCATTTTCAAAGATAAATCTAAGATCAGGGTACTATCAGATGAAGATTAAAGAAACGGATGTAGCAAAGAATGCATTTAGAACCTGTTACGAACACTATGAGTTTTTCCCTGGAGTAGCTATGGAATCGCTACTCTATGACAGGGAGGTCTAGTCGGGTCAGACTAGAGTAATGACTCAAAAGGTTCATAACTTTTAATCCGATCGTTGGATCGCGCTCAAAGTTCTACAGTAGTTCCCGTAGGCTGTTTTCCTTAGAGGAGGTATGTAATCACTACTCTATGATGGGGAGGTCTGGTCGAGCAAAACCAGAATAACTACTGAAAAGAGCCATAATGTTTTATCCTACCATAGGATCTCGCTCAAAATTTACACGAGTTTGTTGAGGATGTTTTCCTTGGAGTAGCTATGGAATCGTCGTTCAATTACGAGGAGGTCTGGTCGGCCAAACCACAGTAATGGCTCAAAAGGGCCATAACTTTTTATCCGACCATTGGATCGACCACAAATTTTTACAGGAGTGTCTGAAAGTCGTTTTCCTTGGAGTAGCAATGGAATCGCTACTCTATGCGAGGAGGTCTGGTCGGGCTAGACCAGAGTAAAGAATCAAAAGGGCCATAACTTTTGTCTGATAGTTGGATCACGCTTAAACTTTTACAGGAGTTTCTGGAGGCCGTTTTCGTTGGAGTAGCTATTAAAACACTACTCGATGATAAGGAGGTCTGGTCGGGTCAGACAAGAGTAACAACTCCAAAGGGCCCTAACTTTTGATCCGACATTTGGATGCTGTAAAAAAATTTACAGGAGTTTCCGGAGGCTATTTTCCTTAGAGTAGGTGTGAAATTGCTACTCGGTGATGAGGAGGTCTAGTTGGGCCACACAAGAGTAACGGCTCCAAATGGCCATAACTTTTTATCCAACTATTGGATCGCGTAAAATTTTTTACATGCATTTCCAGAGGCCATTTTCTTTTGTGTAGCTATAGAATCGCTACTCGGTGATGAGGAGGTCTGGTCAGCAAACAAGAGTAACGGCTCAAGAAGGCCATAACTTTTGATCCACGTTTGGATCGCAGTTAAATTTTTACAGGAGTTTCCGGATGTCATTTCCTTGGAGTAGCAATTGAAATGCTACTCGGAGATGAGGAGGTTTGGTCTGTCCAGACAAGAGTAACGGCTCCAAAGGGCAATAACTTTTGATTTGATCATTGGGTTACACTCAAACTTTAACAGGAGTTTCTAGAGGTCGTTTTCCTTGGAGTAGCTATGGAATCACAACTCGGTGACGAGGAGATATCGTCGGCCAAACTTGATTAACGGCTTAAAAGGGCCATAACTTTTTATCTGATCACTGGATCACCCTTAAATTTTTACCGGAGTTTTTGAAGGCCATTTTCCTTGGACTAGGTATGGAATCGCTACTCGGTGATGAGAAAGTCTGGTTGCGCTAGACCAGAGTAACGTCTCAAAAGGGATATATATCTTGATCCGACCTTTGTATCGCGCTCAAATTTTTACAAGAGTTTCTAGAGGCCATTTTCCTTAGAGTAGCTACGGAGTCGCTCTTCAGTGACGAGGAGGTCTTGTCAACCAAACCTGAGTAACGGCTCAAAAGAGCCGATACTTTTTATCTGACCGTTGGATCGCGTAAAAAGTTTTACAGGAGTTTTGACACGACCAAAGAATTGATGTCTTCTCCCAAGTATAGGAGTGTCGAAGTAATAAATAACCCGGCAAGACCAGGGTCGAACCATAGGGAGGTTAACTGTATAAACTACAAATAAAGAAATAGATAATAACAGAAAAGGAGTTGAAGAGAGCTTTGAGATGTGATATTGATATAAGGATTAAATAAGGATAAAATAATTGCCAAGGTTAGAGATCCACTAATGGTATTTCAAACAAGTATAGTATAAACTCTTTTTATTACTCAACTGGAAACCACACACAAAGGAGGTTCCAATTGGATTATAAATTATTAACATGATTACATTAGTTATCTTATTAGAATAATGCTAATACTTGTAAATGTTGTCAGGTATTCATGATTATAACTTATGTTAACAACAAATCAAGTTCCTTTCATAGCACAGGTGTCGGTTATACCATACGGTTGGGCTATGAAAGTGCCAAGTATTTGTTGTACCAAGGGTTATACAACATAAATCTAGATTAACCATTTAACAAGCAAAGTATTAAAAGTGAACAAGATAACAAATACAAAACATGTTAGTATCAAACATTAAAGTCCATGTTGAGTTTATACTATACTTATTCTTACACCATTAGTGTAACTTTTTCACCTTGACATAATAAACTTAGCTAAACATAATGAAAAAGAGAAACATAAATAAACAAGATAAGAACATAAATAAGATATAAGTTAACTAAGTAAAGAAAATGAAATGAAAAGCATAAACAAGAGATTAATATAAACAAAACTTAAGCATTACAAAAATATAAAGAGAGAGAGAGCAAGAACATGATCTTGATCTGAAAACCAAGATGCCTAAATGCATGGCAAATGCCTCCTTTTATAGGCCAAAATTTGGAACTATTGATTTGATGACTAATTGTTGAGTGGGTGGCCACATCCTGACTTGATGACAATCCTTATCTTCTTGTCTGAACAAAACGTCTTTGGTAACGTTAGAATTTGAGCAGATTGTATTCATGAAAGTTCTAGGAAATTGTCTCAACTTTCCAACAGAAAATGAATCGGTGCATTTGGACTTCTAGAACTCGAGATATGGGCTGAACACTAAATAGTGTCTGGGCTGCAGGACAGATTCGGGCTTCTCTTTTGATGCTAAGATTTGGACTTCCAAATGACAGAATTGAGTCTTAGACTCCCCATGAATGTTTTAGGCCTATGTCTTAGATTTCTAGCCATATAAATAAATTTGAAATCCAAGATCTACAGCTCCAGATATGACCCAATGACTGAACAGTGTTCCAGTTTGGACTGAACCAACATCTCTTTTATAAGCTTAACCCTCTCTTTGTCTTCTTAATTTCAGTAGTTGAACTCATCAATCAATCCTTTGATTTATGTGATAGGCCTGCATTTAAAATGAACATTTACCACAAATTAAAGCTATCTTATATTATCAGACTTGTTATTATAAAACATGCTTAAGTTAGGGAATTTAATGATACTTTAAGTGCAATATCATATAAAGCCTTAGTGAGAATGCACTTTTAAGTACTAATCAAGTTTCTGGAGGCTGTTTTCCTTGGTGTAGTGATAAGGAGGTCTGGTCAAGCCAGACTAGAGTAACGACTCAAAAAGGCCATAACTTTTGATCTGACTGTTGGATTGGCCTCAAAATTTTACAGGAGTTTTCGTTGGAGTAGCTTTGGAATCGCAAGTTGGTGACGAAGAGGTTTAGTCAAGCCACACAATAGTAACTGATCCGACTGTTGGATCGTATAAATTTTTTTACTGGAGTTTCCGGAGGCTGTTTTCCTTAGAATAGCTATGGAATCGCTTCTCGATGACGAGGTCTTGTTGGGGCAGACTAGAATCACAGCTCAAAAGGGCTATAACTTTTTGATTCGATTGGTGGATCACGCTCAAATTTTTACAAGAGTTTCTAGAGACCGTTTTCCTTGGAGTAGCTATGAAAATATCATCAAAAGTCTAACCTAAAATTATTCCTAAAGAGTATTTAAACTCCAAGCCAAAACCCTAGTTTCCCTAACGGGTCTCACATAAACCCAATTTAAATAATAATCAACCCAAGCTAAAACTAGCCCAAACTAATTAAAAAAAAATAAACAAGTCTAAAAACCAAACAAATTGTCTCCTCTCAAAATAAATAAAGTTTGATAGCTAAACTAATTAAAAAAGACAAGTTCGTTGTTTCCGCATTCTGTCTGGCAGCAGCAAGGCCCAACTTAAAATGGATGGTTTTCTCTCTTCTTAATGAATTAGAAGGTGTGCCATATACCGTTGGAAAGGTATGGAAGTCTAGTTTCCATCACAACTAGAATTACATCCAAATTCGATCTATAGCTCCAGTTATGACCAAAAGAATAACGAAAGGTCAAATTGTCCAAATCTAGTCTTCTTCTCCCAATCCTTGTGTAATGGTCTTAGTTCCACCAACAAGCCCCTCTTGAACATGAATCAGATTAATCAAGGCTTGCTCTTTATTATTACAAATCCTTTTAAAGTCCACCTTAGCCCATGATCTTGAAGAAGTCCATTGAAAGCTTCTTTGAACTTCTTAGCCCTAAGCCTAGTAACTGGACCAACTGGAACCTCTAATGGATCCTTTGATGGTTGGATCACATCATCCCCTCACTCCTCAAAAGGATTCGACCTCGAATCATCACCTACATCAAACAAAGAAAGATCAGAAACATTGAATGTAGCACTAACACCATACTCACCTAGTAGATCCACTTTGTAGGCATTATCATTAATCCTTTCTATGATCTGATAAGGACCATCTCCTCGAGGCATCAACTTTGATCTTCTTTGTTCAAGAAACCTTACCTTCCTCATATGCACCCAAACCCAATCACCTGGTTCAAATCTCACTAATTTTCGTCCGCTATTGACTTTGTTTGCATATTGTTCATTCTTCTTTTCTATTTGTTGCTGAATTTTTGCATGGAGATCTTTCACCACCTGTGCTTTTTGATTACCATCAAGACTAACCTTTTCATCAACAGGCAAAGGAATCAAATCTAATGGTGTCAAAGGGTTAAAACCATAAACAATCTCAAATGGTGAATAATCAGTAGTAGAATGCACACTACGATTATATACAAATTCAATGAATGGCAAACAATCTTCCCAATTTTTAAGATTCTTTTGAATGATAGCCCTTAACAATTGAATCAAAGTCCGGTTAACAACTTCAGTTTGGCCATCTGTTTGTTGATGACAAGTAGTAGAATATAAAAGTTTAGTTCCTAACTTACCCCACAGAACCTTCCAAAAGTAACTCAAAAACTTAACATCTCGATCGTATACAATGCTCCTAGGAAGACCATGTAACCGAATGACCTCTCTAAAAAATAGGTCAGCTATATTTCTTGCATCATCTGTTTTAGTATTAAGAGTATTGAGAAGAACATACCTTCGCGACAAGGCATCGATGACCACATTTTCCTGACCTTGCTTGTATTTAATCACATATGGAAAAGTTTCAATAAACTCAACCCACTTAGCATGTCTCCTACTTAACTTACCTTGACCCTTCAAATGTTTCAACGATTGGTGATCAGTATGTATGACAAACTCTCGGGGCCACAAATAATGTTGTCAAGTCTCCAAAGCCCGCACACTACCAAAAAATCGGAGAAAACCAACATAATTTTTTCGCCTGAAATTTTTACCGACGGACATAATTCCATCTCAAACTTTGTCGGTATATACCGACAGATAACATCCATGGCGATACGGTCGGTATATACCGATGGAATACGTCCGTCGGTATATACCGACCGTATCGCCGACGGATTGCAACAGTGTGATGACGTGGATTTTTTTCAGATGATTTTACCGATGGAATTACCGAGGAATTCAAACTGGGATAGCCGTATAGTGACGTGGCACTTTCACCGACGGAATCACTGACGGAACGTGTCAGTCGATGATTCCATCGGTAAAAGCCAGTATATACCCACTCTGCAGACACTCTCTTCCTCTGTTTCTCCTTCTTCTTCCCCTTCTTCTTCCCCATCCCACCTTTCCCCTCCCAAACTGCAGCCAACCACCCATCCCAACTCTCCCCTCTTCTTAACACAAGCACTCAAGTTTCTTATACTTTTGTACGTGGTCACAACATCCGTTCTTCTGGATTTCATCATTTTTTGTATGTAAATCTATCCTTTTTAGTTTTAACATTTAAATGTGAATTTTATTGTTTTTTTAGTATATGTATTTTGTTAACGTATGTACTTGTTTGATTGTTATTTGTTAAAGAAACTTGTAGTATGAATGTATAATTTTGTAGTTGTTATAGTTTTTTTAGATTTTGTCAAATTATATTTGTTTGTAAATTGTTGAAATTTTGTTTGAATTACACCGAATTAGATGTGTTGTGATGAAATAAATAATAGCTTGTTTAACGGGTCTGTCTTAATTGTTATCAATTTTATTGCGAAGTTGTGATTTCCGTAAATTTATATATGTTTAAATTTGTATGTATGAACGTTGATAGTTGATAATTGATAATGAATATTTAACATAAGAAACCAATATTTTTGTTATGTTTTATAGAGATTCAATAGAAGTCATGGATGATCGTTCATGGATGTATCGAGACTCACCCCAAGGATTGCGGAGGATGGATTATTGTAACGGTGTTCAGGGTTTTATTAATTTCACAACATCTATCCCGAGAAATTTTACTGATGGCGGTATTAGGTGTCCATACAGGAATAGAAGTTTCTGCATCAAGATGTTGTAACGATGCATCTTCTAACCAAAGGGTTCATGGAGGATTACCTGTGTTGGTATGCACACGGAGAACTATTTGTTCCAAATGAGAGCATGGAAGAACGGCTGGTTGGGTCACCTTCTAGTGCTAGCAACATGCATGAAGTTGGAAATGAGAACAGTAATCCTTACAGGAATATGGTTATGGATGCAATGAGAATGAGTGAAGGTAATGTTAGTGAATGTCCAATCATAGAAGAAGAACCTAATGCAGATGCAACAAGGTTTTTTGATCTGTTGAAAGATTCCGATGAACCATTATGGGATGGCTGCACGAACCATAGTAAATTATTGGCCGTAGCACAGGTGTTCACCATCAAGTCAGATCACGGGTTGAGTGAGGCCGGTTATGACAAGATTATCGAATGGGCGAGAAGCATTTTACACGAAGGGAACAAGCTGAAAGAGAACTTCTATCTTTGCGAAGTCCATGATGAAACCCCTTGGTTTAGGATACCAGAAAATTGACATGTGCCCTAACTTCGCATGTTATACTACCTTGAAAATCTTGAGCTAACTGAGTGCATGACATGTGGGCATTCCCGTTACAAACCCAGAACTGGTAGAGGGAAGACTCTCATGGCATATAAAAAACTTAGATACTTCCTAATCACACCTAGACTGCATAGGTTATTCATGTCACCAAGGACTGCTGAGCACATAACATGGCACCAATCACATCATGCGGTTGATGGAGTGATGGTGCATCCTTCTGACGGTGAAGCCTGGAAACACTTTAACAGTGTGCATCCTCACTTTTCAGCTGAATCAAGAAACGTGCGTCTTGGGTTGTGTACAGACGGATTCAACCCATTCGGGTCATTTCTTTGCTCCTTATTCTTATTGGCCGGTCATGCGACGGTTTACAACTTGCCACCGGGGATGTGTATAAGGCTGGAGTTCATGTTTTTATCTATGGTCATACCAGGTCCGAGTAGTCCGAGGCGGAATATAGATGTTTGTCTTTGTCTGTTGATTGATGAGTTGACGCAGTTGTGGTCCTCTGGAGCTTTGTCTTATGACATCTCGAGGAAACAGAATTTTGTTATGAGAGCGGCTTTGATGTGGACTATCAATGATTTCCCAGCTTATGGAATGGTTTCTGGTTGAAGCACACATGGAAAGCTTGATGTTGTGTCAGTGTACGGTGACATTGTGTTTGGTCTCCAATCAGGTAAGCATAAGTTTCCTGGTTTTGGTTTGACCCATAACTGGGTGAAGTGAAGTATCTTTTGGGAGCTTCCTTATTGGAAGACCAATCTTCTCCGCCATAACCTTGACATGATGCACATTGAAAAGAACGTGTTTGAGAACATTTTCAACACCGTCATGGATGTGAAGGGGAAGACAAAGGACAACATCAAGGCTTGATTGGATGTAGCGCTATTCTGAACCGTAAAAATATGGAGTTGGTTTGGGATGGGTCACGGGTCGCAAAACCAAGAGCAAGCCTTGTGTTAGAGAAAAACGCACAACTACTAGTCTATAAAT
Source organism: Populus x sibirica (assembly GCA_019202695.1). Classification (NCBI taxonomy): domain Eukaryota; kingdom Viridiplantae; phylum Streptophyta; class Magnoliopsida; order Malpighiales; family Salicaceae; genus Populus; species Populus x sibirica. The sequence continues at coordinate 45,135 of JAGMVL010002357.1, forward strand.
GGCTTAAGAGTATGTGTTTCCCCGATGGACATGCCTCGAATATATCAAGGCTGGTTAATACGGAGGAATGCAGATTATATAGAATGAAGAGTCATGACTGCCATGTGTTTATGCAAACACTCATCCCATTAGCTTTTCGTGATTTGTTGCCAAAAGGGATATGGGATGCACTAATGGAGATCAGTCATTTCTTCAGAGATATATGCTCCAGCAAGTTGAATGTTGATCACATTGAAAGGCTTGAAACGAATATCGTCGAGACAATATGCAAACTTGAGATGATATTCCCTCCATCATTTTTTGACTCAATGGAGCATCTACCCATACATTTACCGTTTGAGGTAAAAGTTGGAGGACCGGTCCAGTATAGATAGATGTATCCATTCGAGAGGTTAGATATTATAGTTGCTATGTAATTCATAATTAAATGTTTTTTTTAATTTTTTAATTGATAATTCTTGATTAATTCTATATATATATATATATATATATATATATATATATATATATATATATATATATATATATATATATATGCAGGTACTTGTTCAATCTTAAAAAAAAGGTTAAGAACAAAGCGCATGTTGAGGCGTCAATATGTGAGGCCTATATTGTTGAGGAGATCTCAACATTTATCTCATACTATTTCGAACCTCATTTGAGAATGAGGATCAACCGTGTGGCATGATGATGGTGGTGAAGTGCCTTCAAGTGGGAACTTGTCAATATTCTCCAATCCTAGACGACCCACACCTAAAAATCTTGTGAGGGGAAGATATTTGTTTGAAATAGAGTTCAGACAAGCACACAATTACGTCTTATTTAACTGTGATGAGCTGAGACCTTTTATTAAGTAAGTAGATGTTTGATTTAAACTTTGTCAAGAGTGTACTATTTATGTTTTGTGATACCATAAACTCATATAATTTGGAACAACCTTGCAAGCAACATCGACGATACTTACTGTCCAATAACTCACAGCTGACCGAATCCCAGATCTTTTAATTACAAGATGAACAATTTGCCACATGGTTTAGAACACATGTAAGTCCTATCACAAACTCATTATCTCTTGCAATGTAATTAATTGTACGTCAATATTACATAATATCTCGTTTATTGATTATTGTTGTATTTAATTTACAAGGTTTATCAAATGGGAGGTAGTCTTTGCTATTTCACTTGTCTTTACTAAGCTTGGCCCCGAAAGAAAAGTCAAGTGCTATAACGAGTATTTTGTCAATGGATATGTCTTTCATACTGAAGAATACGGGCATGGAAAAAAGACATACAACAGCGGTGTTTGTATTAAGGGATCAACTTCTAGTGAGTTTGAAGTTGACTACTACGGTAGATTGGAAGAGGTTATCGAACTGCAATATCATAGCGAGCAGAATAAAGTGTTTTTATTCAAATGCTATTGGTATGACACAACCGACAGAGGAATCGAGTTGATCCTCATTATGGTCTCGTTGAAATCAACTCAAAAGCTAGACACCGCAATGTAAACGACGTCTTTGTTTTCGCAAAGCAATGCCAACAAGTTTATTACACATACACCCCTTCCTTTATAAAGGACCGATCAAGAGCTGATTGGTTATCCATTTTAAAAACAAAACCCAAGGGTCGTGTCGAGGTTGTTTAGGATGAGAACGAAGACACGAGTGTGATAGACGAAGTCTTTCAAGCTAGTGAGTTGGTTGAACCATACCGAGTTGCTCCTTCGATTGACTTAGAAGAAAATTCTAATTTTCGTGTTTTTGATGATAGTCTTGTTGATGTTGACGCAGAGGAGTTGAATCTTTGTTTTAAGCTCTACTAGTGGAAAAGACAATGTTGATGAAGAAGATAATAACCACATTGAAGAGTGTGATGAAGCTAATGATAACAATTCAATTGAGGACGAAGATGAAAATTCTGACTAACTAAACATGCTGTAAAGCCTTATTTTTATAATGTAATATTTTGGAACATGAAATATTTATTCTTCTTTAATTGTCAGCTCTTGTTATTGTGCTGTGTGTGCTGTAAGTTTGCAATTCAAGATTTTGTGCAGGAGGATAGACAAAAATAAGAAATATTGACGGTTTCACCGACGAGTACACCGACGGATTGAAACCCGTCGGTATTTCACAGAGAGTTGAAAAAAATTTACGGAATTGTGCCACAATCACCGACGGTCATACCGACGGACTGGCACCTGTCGGTATATCATAGAGAGTTGAAAACAAATTTACAGAATTGTGCCACAATCAACGACGGCGTCATTGATGGATTCACTGATGGTTTACGCACATCCCAAAGCGCATGCATGTCAGAGGCGTGGTCGGTCGGCACGTTCTTGACAGATTTGTAGGCATGTTTATCGACAGAATAACAGTCGGTACATTTACCGACGAAACAAAAAGTCTGGCGGGATTTTCGAATTTTTTTTATGCGAATATCAATTAATTACCAACGGAATTTAATGCCACCGACAATAATAAATGTCCGTTAGTAATACCGTCGGAAAAATTGCTATATAAAACCCCCCCTCCCCCCATTTGGTTCATTTTTTCTCTCGGCTCTTCATCTCCATTTCTCTTCTCCTCTCTGTTTGTATTTAGTTTTTGGAAGAGATTTTATTGTTTTGGTGGTAGTTTTAAACATATTAAAAGGTATGTATTCTTTTTTCTTTATCTTTGTATTTTTTTATTTTAATTATGATTATTTTTTTGGTGTTCTTTTTTTTGTGTATTGTTTGTAGATAAAATCTTAAAATCAACACACGATTAAGGTAAGCATTTTTTATTCCTAAATTTATTTTGAATTGATGTAGTGTTTTTTAGTTTTGTGTAGTGTTTGTTTTGTGTTTAGGATGTTTTGTGTAGTGTTCTTTAGTTTTTTCATTTTATTTATTAATTTTATGATATTATTGTTTGTATTGCCATAATTGTTATTGTTGAATTTATGTTTTAAATGTTAATTGAAATATAGAATTAAATTTAATTAGTTTATCTTAATTTTAGGATATTATTGTTTGTATTGCCATAATTGCTATTGTTGAATTTATGTTTTAAATGTTAATTGAAATATAGAATTAAATTTAATTAGTTTATCTTAATTTTAGGATATTATTGTTTGTTATGTTGTTTATTATTTTGATTAATTTTAATTGTTATTTATGAATTTGTATTGATGTTAGTTGAAAATATATAGATGTTGAATTTCTATAGAAGTTAGGTTGTATAGAGTTGATTTTGCAATATTTGTGTAATTATCAATATTTGTAGGTATGAAAACTGTGGGTAGTCTCTAATATATGGGAGGTGCTGTTAAATTAGTTTAAATGATTGAATTTCTATAGATGTTAGGTTGTATATATGATGTTCTTTGGAGTCAATTGGTTTGTGGTTATTGTAAAGATTTGCAGGTTTGAAAACTGTGGGTAGTCTTCAGTATAGGGGAGGTCTTTGCCGAATTTTTTAAAATAATCGAAGTTAATTATGTAATTATTCGTATAAATTTGTGTAGATGCGTAGGATGAAATCTACAAGCACGTCGTCGATGAGACGGTTGCGGCTAGTTCTTCTAGCGAGCGAGGAGGACGTATCCTTAGGTGCGATCACGGCGAGGAATCTGCGCCAACTTGTGATGCTACCTCTTCTAGCGCGGTTTCACGGCGCGAAGCGGTGTGCCTTCACAACGGGTTCAATTCACTCGCAAGTACCAGGCACAATGGAAGGATGACCTCTCAAAGTAAGGATGAAATCAAAAAGACATGCGAGGGATAATGGTCTTGAAGGATAGAATGAGGTGGCGGTTTGGCGGGAATTCAAACCGCCGTTCATCTCGGGAGAAATATGGACGACATATATTGAGCACGTGACCTCAGAGCGGTTCTCACGGCGCTCACAGTCCGGCGCCAACAACTGGAATCAGTAAATTCATGGTTCGGTGACCACGCACACCAGCAGCTCCGTCCCATTCAACGCACATGTAAAACGGATGGTAAGATTAATTTAAATGAAATATATCATTAATTAATTTTCCATTCCTTATAATATATTTAACTTGCAACCTATTTTTTCCTTACGGGCTGTGTCTCTTAGACGTGAGTCAAGTCCAATGGAGTTGTTTGTAGAGACGCATGTGCGGAGTCAAGACCGCCAAAAGGGGGTGCGGCGGTTCGTGGACAACCGTGCTCAGCACTTCGTGGTATGTTCGTTCATTCATTTTATTTTGTAAGTTATTATTTTCTTGAATTGAATATGATGATTTAAAAAAAAAAATCAGGAGACCTATAATAGCCGGTTGAGGGAGAGATATGGGGACAATCCTTCGACCCATCCAAATTTCGATCCGGATTTGTGGATGGAGGTGGGATCGTCTGGTGGACCCGAAAAAAATCGGGTCTACAGGCTCTCCAACACTACGGCCGAAAACTTGTGGTCGGCCCGTAGTGTCTCAACTGTTGGGAGCTCTCCATCAGTATCGAGCACCCACTCTAAGAAGTTCATTACCTTGAAACAACAATATCAACAACTCTCGACGAATTATGATCAGCTCCGTCAAATGGTCATAGAGATGAGATCAAGGATGGGTGATGATACATGTGCAACTCCTTTTTAGCCGTACGGTCCCGGGAACAACCAGCCTCCTCCTCCTCCTCCGCCGCTATTCTAGTTTAATTTTGTTTTTTAAACACATTAAATTTGTAATGAATATTTAGATGAATATTATTTAACATTATTTTTATATTTTTAATGTTTAATCCAATTTTATTTGTTTAGTAAGCTTTTTTACTATTAATAAATTATTATTTTTATATATTTTAAATATATACCGACGGCTACAGTCCATCGGTATTTCATAGAGAGTTGCCAAACAATTACCACCCATGTCATAATTACCGACGAAATATTTCCATCGGTGCTTACCATAACTATTACCGACGGACTATCCGTCGGTATTTTACCGTTGAAAATTCAGACGGGCTTGGTCCGTCAGTAATTTTCTCGCTGGAAATTTTTTTTTTGCCACGCGTCTCTGTCTGTAAGACCATTGGTGGTTGGGTTTTTTTTTTTATTTTCGACAGAATTAGCGATGGAATGGGGAATTACCAACGATTAGTATACCGACGGTGGCCGTCGGTGAGACCGTCGGTAATAATTTCACATACGGATTTCATGCCTTACACCGACGGAATTAGTCCGTCGGTAAAACTGTTTAATGGTGTAGTGGCATTACTACATACAATTATTTATCATAAATGAGATAGTTAAGAGTTGCACCATTGAGTTTCTCACTAAAATAAGCGATGGGCCGTTTTTCTTGTATTAAAACAACTCCAATACCTATTCCTGAAGCATCATATTCAATCTCAAAAGCTTTATTAAAATCAAGTAAAGATAGTAAAGGTGCCGAAATCAACTTTGATTTTAACAAGCTAAAAGCATTTTTTTTTCTTCTCCCCACTTGAAACCCACGACTTTCTTAACAATTTCAGTTAATGGAGAGACTATCGTACTAAAGTCTTTAACAAATCTCCTATAAAAACTAGTCAAACCATGAAAACTCCTAACGTCTGTTATAGATTTTGGTGTAGGCCATTCTTGAATAGGATTAACCTTAGCCTCATCCATTTCTATACCTTTTGCACTAACCACATATCCAAGAAAAACAATCCTATCCATGCAAAAGTCACACTCTTTCAAATTAACATATAAAGACTCTTTTCTAAGCACATCATGAACTTGTCTCAAATGACTTATATGCTCATCAATCTTCTTACTATAAATCAATATATCATCAAAGTAAACGACTACAAACTTACCAATAAAAGCACACAACACATGATTCATCAACCTCATAAAAGTACTAGGTGCATTAGTAAGTCCAAAAGGCATAACCAACCACTCATACAAATCATATTTAGTTTTAAAAGCAGTTTTCTATTCATCCCCTTCTTTCATCCTAATTTGATGATAACCACTTTTCAAATCAATTTTCGAAAACAATTTAGAACCATGTAATTCATCCAATATATCATCTAATCTAGGAATGGGATGTCGATACTTTACAGTGATGTTATTGATAGCTCGACAATCCACACATTCACCAAGTTTTGTCCTTTTTTGGAACAAAAAGCACAGGAACTGCACAAAGACTCATGCTCTCTCGAATGTATTCTTTCGACATCAACTCCCCCACTTGCCTTTAAAGGTCCTTAGTCTCTTCAGGATTGCTCCTATAAGCCGACCTATTTGGTATAGATGCTCCTGGAACAAAGTCAATTTGATGCTCAATACCTCTAATTGGCGGCAAACCACTAGGAATGTCATCCGGAAAGACATCCTCAAATTCTCCGCAAAAGAACTTTAACAACACTAGGAACACAAGAATCTAAATCATCGAGTTAAAGAATGCCTCCTTATACACAAGTAAAATCATAGGCAAGTCAGAAAGATAGGCATGTTTAAGATCATTAGATTTTGCAAAAAAGTTAAGGTTTTTCCCCACTTTTTCTACACTCTTCTTTTCTCACCCTTGCTTTCTTCTCTCCTCTCATTTCTCTCCACTCTCGGCCTTCTTTTCATTTTTTTTGTTCTTGGTCGTGACCCTCCCCTAATATCCTAAGGGCTGAAACTTTGTTCCCTTTTGTTTTCAACTCATGGCTCGCTTTCTTTTCTCTCTTGCTCACATCCTCACCATGTTGTTCGGCTTGTTTTTCCATTTTGTCCGAATCTTTTTGTTCCTCCACTTTGGCCGAAACATGTTGGTCTTACTCATAGCCCTTCTTCAATTGAATTTGATCTTCATACACTTGCTTTGGTGAGAGAGGGGCAAGTGTATAAATCCTTCCATCCTTCTCTAATGAATACATGTTCTTAAACCCATCGTGCTTGGCTTTTCTATCAAATTGCTAAGGCCTCCCTAGTAACAGATGAGTAGCATGCATAGGCACAACATCACATAACACCTCATCCTTATATTTGCCTACTAATAAAGAAATCATCACCTGTCTATTCACCCTAACAACACCACAATCATTCAACCATTGAAGTTGATAAGGCCTCTCATGCTTTATGGTATTCAATCCCAACTTTCTAACCAAAGTAACACTAGCAACATTATTACAACTACCACTATCAATGATCATACTACATACCTTATCGTTGATTAGGCATCTAGTATGGAAGATGTTCTCCCTTTGTTGCTCCACATCATCCTCCTTAGTCTGAACACTAAGTGACCTTTTAATCACCAAAACTTTATCACCAACAGCATACTCTAAATCACTAGCATCCTCAAGTGGGGGCATGTTATCACAATCAGACTCCTTACTAATGGACACAATCTCTCCATCATCCCTTAGAATTATAACTCGATGATTTGCACATTCTGATGCATAGTGTCCCAATCCCTGACACTTGAAACACTTTATATCACGATTACGCTTCGGTTGAACTTCTTCCTTAAGTTTTTGATCATTGGCCGAAACCTGCTTCTTCATGGAGGTATGTTCGACAACTTTTCAACTGTCCTTCAACCTTAATGGCTAAGTGTACTAACTCCTCTAAATCAACATATGATTGCAACTCCACAACATTAGCTATGTCTCTATTAAAGCCATTCAAAAACCTAGACATAGTAACTTCCTCATCTTCATTAACATTAGCTCTAATCATATCCACCTCTAATTCTTTCTGATACTCCTCCACATTCTTATTACCCTGTGTTATCATTTGTAAACGATTAAACAACTACTGATAATAGTGTTTAGGAACATACCTCTTATTCATTATTGTCTTCAACTCCTCCCATGTGCTAACTGGTCTTTCTCTATTCCTTCTTCTTTCTACCACCAATCTCTCCCACTAAACGATGGCATAATCAGTAAACTCCACTATAGCTAACTTAACCTTCTTTTCTTTAGAGTACCTATGGATGTCAAAAATCATCTCCACCTTTTTTTCCCAATCTAAATAAGCTTCCAGATCAGTTTTTCCCTTAAAAGGGGGGGTTTTTAACTTAATACTACCCAAATTTCGGTCTATATCTCCCAAATCATCAAAATCCCCTCTATGCTCAAAATCCTTATGTGGCCGAATATGTCCCCTCATTGACCAATTCTCATACCTCTCTCCCCTATGTGTACAGAACCCACCACCACGGTTAAGATCATCCTTGGCTTCATCTGCAGAGTTTCCAGCACCACTCTCCTCCTTCCTAGCTTCTCTACCCGTTTTACTATGCCCTCCATCAGACCTAGTCTCTAATTTTTCAATCCTAGTCATCAGCACACCAAACATAAATTTCATCTGTTGTTGTACTCTCAAAAGCCCATGTTCTGGGATTTCACCCTTCTTTTATGGCACACTGTTAGAAGACATTATTTTTTTTAAACCTGCACAAAAATCGTTAGCAATAAAAATAACACCTCACACACTCGTGTTTCACACAAATTTATAGGCTTTTCACTCGAATATGCTCCCTATGCCTTTTTCCACTCAAATTGCCTTTCTTTGGTAATTGAAATCACTTAGCAACAATTCAGAAAAAGCAACCAACTATGTAGTGAATTTATAAATTTGATATAGACTCTAGAAGCAAGAAATTACGAATAGCAATGCAAATTTGTACGAATAATATGATGATTTGAAGACACAAAATAAAAAAAAAATCAGAAAAGAGCTAAACAATTACGAATTATCAAGAACTAAGGATTTAATTCAAGAAAATTCTAGAAACTCAAGAAAATCAACTAAACTACCCAAATTTTCAAGAAGCACAAACAAGACTACTAAAAGATTCACGAATCAAGACTAACCAATTTCCCAATGATCATGGTTTTCTCAAGCATGTATTCGACCAAAACAAAAAAAAAAGTGATTTTTTTTCTTTTTCTTTTCTTTTTTTTGCGGCAGCAATCAAGATTTCAAGATCAAGCCTCCTTTTATATAGAAAGCATCAAAAGAACACTAACTTATATATATATATATATATATATATATATATATATATATATATATATATATATATAAGTTAGTGTTCTTTTGATGGTGGCCGAATCTATCAAGAATCAAACAAGAAACAATAAAGACTCAAATTGAAGGATATAACCTGTGATTAGATCAGCTCTGATACCAATTGATGCGAACCCTAGTGGAATTTAATGGTATTCGTGACCCCAAGATCAATCTAACCCAATTTTGTTGAGATTTGAATGAGATTATCACAATGGAAGACTTGCTTCAAGGCAACAAGACTATAAACCAACTCGATCACAACGCCTACACCTGGAGACGAGCAAAGGAGGTATAAATTCATAACAAAGAATGGTCAATTCTTTGAAGAGTTGAAAGTTCAATCAAGAACCAAGATTGAGCAACCAAAAGTCGGCTACAATGCTGAAAATATCATCAAAAGTCTAACCTAAAATTATTCCTAAAGAGTATTTAAACTCCAAGCCAAAACCCTAGTTTCCCTAATTGGTCTCACATAAACCCAATTTAAATAATAATCAAACCAAACAAATTAAAATAAACATAATAAACAATTCTAAAACCCAAACAAATTATCTCCTCTTAAAATTAAAAAATTAGTTGATAGCCCAACTAATTAAATAAGACAAGTTCGTTGTTTCCGCATTTTGTCTGGCAGCAGTAAGGCTCAATTTAAAACGGATGGTTCTCTTTCGTCTTAATGAATTAGAAGGTATGCTATATACCGTTGGAAAGGTATGGAAGTATAGTTTCCAACCCAAAAGAGTAACGAAAGGTCAAACTGTCCGAATCTAGTCTTCTTCTCCCAATCCTTGTGTAATGGTCTTGGTTCCACCAACAAGCCCCTCTTGAACATGAATCAGATTAATCAAGGCTTGCTCTTTATTATTACAAATCCTCTTGAAGTCCACCTTAGCCCATGTATCTTGAAGAAGTCCATTGAAAGCTTCTTTGAACTTCTTAGCCCTAAGCCTAGTAACTAAACCAACTAGAACCTCCAATGGATCCTTTGATGGTTGGATCGCATCATATGGAATCGCTACTCGTTTTGATCTGACCTTTAAATCATGCTCAACTTTTTACAGGAGTTTCCATAGGTCATTTTTCTTAGAGTAGCTATGGAGTCGCAACTCAGTGATGAGGAGGTCTTGTCATCCAAACTTGAGTAATGGCTCAAATAAGCTATAATGTTTGATCTGACCATTGGATCACCCTCAAATTTTTACAGGAGTTTCTGGAGGCCGTTTTCATTCCATAGCTAAGGTGCGTTTACTATCCCATGTGTTATTGATAATGTTAGTTTCAAAAGGGCCTTGTGCGATTTAGGTGCATCCATTAGTGTTATGCCTAAACATGTTTTTGATTCTCTTAGTCTGGAGCCTTTGGATAAAACTAGCATTGTAATACAATTTGCGGATCGTAGTTTTCTTTATCCACTTGGTGTGATAGAAGATGTCCTAGTCAAGATTGATAGTTGGGTTATTCCATGCGACTTTTATATTCTTGATATGGAACATGATTCTTGTGATTGATCAAACAACACTCCTATATTGTTTGGGAGACCATTCTTGAAAACAACCAATACAAAGATTGATTGTGGTAAGGATACTTTGTCTATGGAAGTAGGAGATGAAAAGATTGAATTTAATTTTCATGATGCAATGAAATATCCTTACAACAATGTTTATTCTATCACATGCTTTGACCAAGTTGATAAGTGTGTGCAACAAGTTTTTGATTATGACTGTGAGAACGGATTAAGCATAGCTTTGAGTTATGGCTATGATTTTATCGAGATAGAAGAGATAGAGAGGCATATATGTGTTCCCCAAAACGTGCACCAATTAGCATTGGCTTTACAAGCTTTGCAAACTGTCCTCCATGATGTCGGGGTCATTTACCCCATTACGGACAGTAAATGGGTGGCACTTATCCTTTTAGTACCCAAAAAGACTAGAATCGCGTTGGAAGAGATACAAAATGATGCTTATGAGAATGCAAGGATTTACAAAGAAAAGACTAAGAGTCTTCATGACCGAATGATTACAAGAAAAGAGTTTAATGTTGGAGACAAAGTCCTTCTTTATCATTCGCGTTTGAAACTTTTCCGTGGAAAGTTGCGCTCTCGTTAGATTGGACCCTTTGTTGTTTCTAATGTTTTTCTTTATGGTGCAATTGAAATTACAAGTTTAGAAACCAACAAAGTACTCAAAGTCAATGGGCATCGCTTGGAACCTTTCTATGAAGGTTGGACGGCAGAACTCACTGCTTCTGTGGAGTTAGCTGAACCAATCTATGAAGAATGAGCATGCACATGTCGAGCCAATGACATAAAACAAAAGCGCTTATTGGGAGGCAACCCAGCACAAAAAGAAAAAAAATATCAGATTTGCTTTCTTTTTTCCTAATCTTTTATTTTTCGCATTTTACTTTATTTTTATCATTCTCTTATATTCCTTTTCTTTTATTTCAACATTGAGGACAATGTTGTGTTTTAAGTGTGGGGGTATTGGGAGAATGTTGGTTTTCTTATTTTGGTTTTCTTTGTTGTTCCATAAAAAAAAACAAATTTCTATGTTTGATCTTTTGAACTCCTATTGGTTCATGAGAATGTGAGTATTATATATGAGAATTAATTGAGATAGATTAAGATATAAATCAAATGAAGGAGTGTGCTTGCAAGTTTTAAGGTTTAATTGGTTTAGGGATTGACTTTGAGAATATGCCATGTTGACTTTATAGTGTTATACCAATGCAAGATTTTGAGCCTTTAACATTATATTCTTTGATTGTTCATTCTTTCGATGATATGTATCTCCAAAACTTGCTTCATATCTTGTTGAGATTACATTTGCATTACATAGAAAGAAAGAAGAAGTGATGGTTGATGAAAAGATGGGCAAAGTTGCCAAAGGTGAAAAAAAAAAAACGTTCCTTTATGTTCTTAAGATTTTATGTTGAAAGAGCTTGAAATCAAAAGAAGTTAAGCATTGGTGATTAAAGATGGAAAAATTATGTTCTTTGATGGAATATCTTGTTTGAAATATAATTTTTCAGAATGCTCTACTTTCTTTGGTTTGAACCTTTTCTTTTACTCTCTTTTACCTCACCTTAGCCCCATTACAACTGGAAAATAAGATCTTTTGATTCATGCATTGCTTGTAATATGTTAGTAATGGAGATGAGATTGAAGAGCAAGCTTATGGTAGAACATATTCATTGATTGAATTTGAGAGATTTAAACATATAAGCCCTAAACACGTGAGTGTTGGAGTGTATATCAATGAGAGGATCTATCACTTTGGCATGACATAGATTTCATTTAAATCTCGACGATTAATTGAGTTTTGAAGTTTGCATGTAAATAAATTCATGAAAATTTATACTCTTTATTCTTCTTGATTGTATTCTTATTTATAATGCATATATTCTTGGATATTGATGGGAGATTAGGAGATTAGTCATAGTGATTTGATTTAATTTAATTTCAATTTGATTTTATCTATCCTTTCTCGAGGACGAGCAAGAGCTAAGTGTGGGGGTATTTTATATAACCATATTATTCGATAGTTTCACCCACATTTAACTGGTGTTTTGCCTATGTTTTATATATAAAATACCTTGATATTATTTTTTTTAATGTTTTGAAGGCACTTTTGGATGAAAGATGCAAAAAGGAGTAAATTGGAGGTAATTGGCAGATTTGGCCTTCAGTCGATGTTTAGTGCAGAGCGTGAGCTCTAGAGGTCGAAATGAAGTAATTCTAGTGGAATTAAAAAGCTAACATCCATACCTTTCTGGAAATCTAAAGCAAGAAAATAAAATAAGGAAGAGAATGGAAATCGCAGCCTTCAAAGTCAAATCTCGCAATCTACCAATATTGACCTTCGGCCATTCCAACTTGAATATCTGGAGCTACAGAAGTCCAATTGATGTACACTTAATTGTTTTGGATTCTTGACTCAAATACCTATCAACGCGCTAAATTTTAGCCCAAAATGATGTCAGATGAGGGAGATATGATTTTTCAAATATGACAACTTAATTCTGCAAGCAAACAAGTTTCGTGAAGAAACGAGTCCAAATTACATTTTGAAGCATCTAACCGACATCCAAGTTTTTATTTCAGCAATTTAGCTCCTCTAAGTCAAATCTTGAAGATTTCATGGAAGGCTATTTCTTATTTTTTAGGAAAATAGTTATTGAAGTACTTAAATGTAAATTGTCTACTTAAGGGAGAATTATTTTGTAAAATAGAGACTAGAGTTTCCTAGGATATAAAAAGAATGAGAGAAGAGGAGGGGGCAGCCAGCCAAGAAGAGAAAAACGCCCCCCTCCTCTAAGAAACTCGAAATTATGCATTCTTCCTTTTTTTTGATTAGTTGTTCAACAAACATGCAAAGGCTAAACACTTTTTCTTGATTGCAAGGACACGGAAACCTTCGGATTTCAAGAACTGTGAGATTTATTTTACCTTTTCTTTTTAGTTTATATGATGAATATGTTTGTTCTCCTATGGTTATTTTTCCTATGATTGTTTATTTTAATTGCTAGAGCGGACTCTAAGTTATTATTGTAGACAATCTATTGCTAAGTTTGATATCAAAATCAAAGTTGTGGTATATGAACTTGTGAAGCAATTGAGTTTAATAATTGTGGCGGATCTACGTTATTAATCTTAGGGAGAACATTCAATCAAATCAAACATAGACTCATGGATAGTTATGTTTTCTTGATTAATCAACTTATCTAGTTCTTAAGGCCGCCATTGAATTAAATTACTAGTGCAGACACTGTGGTTGTTTGATGGTTAGGGTTAGTTTTACGGCGGATCCGTTAACTAACCAATGTTAAGAAGAGATAAATATTCAGAATATAAATTGATGTTTCGTTTCCATGATTAGTTCTGATTTTCGTAGGTGGATGTTTACTTGCAACCAAGGTTTGTTCTCTTGATAATTTTCTGATTTTATTTAATTTTGCTTCATAGTTTTCTATTTTCTTTTGTTTTAGTCTAGATAACGTCCAAACCCCCCCCCCCAAATTGCATATCATCTAGCATAAAAATTTGACTTGAACCTTCCTCGTGGGATCGACCCCTTGCTTGCTCTATACTATCTTGTGTGTTGTGTTTTAAGCTAGGGTAATTAATTTGGTGACTACAACAATAGCCACCCTCTCCAAGGAGAAGACACACCTACACCAGCTGCATGTCCCCTGCCTTGAGTGTTTGAAGAAGAAGAAAGCTAGGGAGTAACATTGATGACTGAAACCATGAGAGGAGAGGGAGTGTGACAAACCTGTTGTACAACAGAGATGGAAGAGAAGGAAAACCGAGATTGAGGAAAGAACCATGTCACTAAAACTTGCTCTAAAGTTGTCAAAAAACGTGAGGTAAGAGAAGTATTTTTCCTTGGCTGGTTCTTTGCCTCACGATTTGGGAACAAGGAGGGGATGAAAACCCTAAAGTAGAAGGTTTAGTGTTCATGCACTCATAGTTTCTAAATAATTAAATGGAAGATCTAAGGGGAATGAGATGAAGAAATGTAGAGATTATGAGCTCAAATTTTAACATGAGTTTTCGGAGGCTGTTTTCCTTGGAGTAGCCATGGAATCGCTACTCGATGACAAGGATGTCCGGTCGGACTAGACTAGAGTAACGACTCAAAAGGGCCATAACTTTTGATCCGATTGTTGGATTGAGCTCAAATTTTTACAGTACTTTCGGGGGCCATTTTCCTTGGATTAGCTATAGAATCGTTACTCGGTGACAAGGAGGTCTTGTCAGCAAGACCTGAGTAACGACTCGAAAGAGCCATAACTTTTGATCCGGTCGTTGGATCACCCTCAAATTTTTACGGGAGTTTTCGGAGGCTGTTTTCCTTGGAGTAGGTTTGGAATTGCTACTCGATGACGAGGAGGTCTGGTGGGGCCATACCTGAGTAATGGCTCAAAAGGGCTATAACTTTTGATCTGACCTTTGGATCGCGCTCAATGTTTTATAGTAGTTTTCGGAGCCCGTTTTCCTTGGAGTAGCTATGGAATCGCTACTTTGTGACGAGTAGGTCTTGTCGCCGAGACTCGAGTAACTGGTCAAAAGGACCAAAACTTTTGATCCGACCATTGGATTGCTCAACATTTTTTATAGGAGTTTTCAAAGGCTGTTTTTTGGTGTACCTATGGAATCAGTACTTATTGACGAGGAGGTGTGGTTGAGCCATACAAGAATAACGGCTTAGAACTTTTGAACCGACCGTTGGATCGACCTTAAATTTTTATAGGAGTTTTCGGAGGCTGTTTTCTGTTGAGTAACTATGGAATCGCAACTCGGTGACAAGGACGTCTAGTCGGGCCAAACTAGAGTAACGACTCAAAAGGGCCATAACTTTTCATCCGACCGTTTGATTTCGCTCAAATTTTAAGAGTTTCTGCAGGCCATTTTTTTTGGAGTAGCTATTGAAACGCTACTTGATAACAAGGAGGTCCGGTTGGGCAGACAAGAGTAACTACTCCAAAGGACCATACCTTTTGATCCGTCCGTTGGATCGCGCAAAAATATTTACAGATAGTTTTTGGAGGCCATTTTCCTTGTAGTAGTTGTGGAATAGCTTTCGGTGACGAGGAGGGCTGGTCTAGCCAAACTTGAATAACGGCTCAAAGGGGCCATAACTTTTGATCTGACTGTTGGATCGCTCTTAAATTTTTACAGGAGTTTCCGGAGGCTGTTTTCCTTGGAGTGCCTATGGAATCGCTACTCGATGACAAGGATGTAACATCCCCATATCCAGGATAAAGCAACGATTTCATGTTAACTGATGAACATAGTGATTAATTTTTTTTTCTATATCTATTCATGGTGTTTGTATTAAAGTCTAGAAAATTTTGACGGAGTCTCCCCTATACCGGAGGTCCCAAGTTATCGACATACGACCTGTTTACACTTCTAATATACCGCATCTCCTAACTCAATTCAACCCAATCATCCTGGGTCTCAATCCCACAAACATCATCATTCATATCAACCATAATGTTTATGATATACATTGTACAATAATTATCATTGTCGCACATCACCCGCGCGGCGTCATTTGACGATTTTCTGTTTCGTTGATTGATTTGTTCTTGGGAGTCGACACCTAGTATTTCATTAAAGGGTTACTAGGAAACCCGAGTATACTGGTCTTGTCAAAGATTCATGGGTAAGGGACTGGTTGTGGTTAGGAAAGGTATTAGCACCCCTAACACACCCTACCTGAGGTAAGCTGCTTCGTGGCTTTGATGTGTTAAAGAATTTTTTAAAATTTTGTATTTTCATCGAATATTAGAAATAGGACTTACGTATAAGTTCGTAATCCTTTATCGTGAACAAATCAAAATATTAAATTCTTCTTTTTGCCTTTGCGATTTTATCATAAAATAAAATAAAAATAAAAATAAAAATCCATAAAACAAATACAAACACACACATTCACTTTTACAATATTTTTCTTTTTTTACATACACACTACAAATTATAAAAATTCAAAAACTAAACAAAAATTACATTAAACAATTTAAAAATTACAACAACAGCTCCTAAAAAATCCTGGAATTGCCGGGAACGGTTCTGTGAAACCTTAGGGACAAGGGAATAGTGGCGCCACGTCGCGAGAAATGCCGGAAAATGGGTTGGTCTGGCTCAACTTCTTCTCCCTTTCCCTTCCCTGCCGGTGGTGACACCCACCGTCACCTACAAAAGAAGAATAAAAACACAGGCAGTCGATTTTATTTGGTTATTTTTTAGATCTGTTCAAAACCTTCTGTTCTTTTTTCCTCCCGGTTTGTTTTTCTTTTGCCGATGGCAGATCTAGCTGTGGCGGTCTTCTGCGGACGCTGCTGGGTTGTTGTTGACAGGCGGATCTACGGTGTGTAGAGGGCGACGGTGAATCTATGGCCAGGTGTGGACAGCGCTGATGGCTTTGTGGGCGTGCTGCTAGATGGTCTTCACTCTTGTTGGTGGCAGCGGTGGTTGGCCTTACTGCTATTGTCCGGCTGCCTCTAGAAGGCTGGTCGATGGAGACGGGGAAAACGGTTCTGTGGTGTGCTGGTGCCGTGGGGAACGATTGGTGATGGAAGGGAACGGCTGGGATGTTGTGGTTCTATGAGGGGGAATTTGGTGATGGTCTGTGGTCGTTGGATGGAGGAGCCGGGTCTGCTCGGGTTAAATGAAGGGGAGAGGTTTGGCTGGTTTTGGGGGGATGGGGGAAGGAGAAGAGTGAGACGCGGGTGGGAAAGGGCAGCCTGGTGAGGGGGATGGCTGTGTTTGGGCTGATGGTTGAGGGGAAATGGCGCTGGGCAGGGGGAAATGTGGGAGGAGAGAGATGGTCGGGGGCGGCTTTGTTTCTCGGTTTCGGTTGGGGAAGGGAGCGGCCGCTTGGGTGAGAGTTGAGGGGACTAGAAAGGGAAGAAGAGGAACAGGCCGCCGGATGGGTGGGGGGCGGCTGGTTGGGTAGTGATGGATTTAGGTTTAGGGTTTTGTTTGTGTTGCCTCCCCAAATGTGCAAAATTGCCCCCCCTTTTTGTGTGTATTGAAGGTTACTATTTATAGGTAAAAATATTGCTAGGTTTCCAAACTTGTCCCTCAACTTCTTTCTTTTTTTATAAATTTAATTTTTCTTATTTTTTTGGATTTTTCTTATCAACATCAACTCGAATGAGGAAAATCGGTGATTTTAAAAATAACGCGTTAAAAGTCGAACGCGTTCTAAAAACCTTTGAAAATTTAAATTCTTTTGAGACGATGCTAAAATGATGCAAATATATTTAAAAACATATTTTTTGGATTTTCGTTGTTTTTCGCTATTTTTGGATTTTTCTGAAAATTTATCAAAACATGGGTCAAAAATTGGGTAGCAACAGATGCCCCCTCTTTACAATGCTTACGAAGCAAAACTCCTCAATGTTTTGCATAGGAAGCTTTGTAAAGAAAACTTGTCTTCTTGTCTTCCTAACTTGCTGAATAACCACTCATCTAAAGACCTTACTTTTTTTTTGTTTCTTTATCTTTTCCTTCTCTTTTCTTTCTCTTCTTTCTCTCTCTTTTTTTTTCTCGTTTTCTTTTTTCTCTCTTTTTCTTTTCCCTTAACCCGAGATCCCATCTAGCGACCTCCTTTAACCAAAACCAAAGAATGTGTGTAGCTCGGTCAACCTGAAATCCCATATGGCGATTCCCTTTAACCAAAGCCACCTGAGATCCCATCTGGCGATCTCTTTTAACCATAACCAAAACCAAAGAAAATGTGTAACTCGATCAACCTGAAATCCCATCTGGCGATTCCCTTTAACCAAAGCTACCCGAGATCCCTTCGGCGACCTCCTTTAACCAAAACCAAAGAATGTGTGTAAATCCCATCTGGCGATTCCCTTTAACCAAAGCTACCTGAGATCCCTTCTGGCGACCTCTTTTAACCAAAACCAAAGAATGTGTGTCGCTCGGTCAACCTGAAATCCCATCTGGCGATTCCCTTTAACCAAAGCTACCTAAGATTCCTTCTGGCGACCTCCTTTAACCAAAACCAAAGAAAATGTGTAAAAAGTGGTCTCATTGTAATGGGTGACCTACCTAGGTAGAAAGAATGTGAAAAGCGGTCTCTTTGTAATGGGTGACCTACCTAGATGGAAAAAATATGAAGTGCGGTCTCATTGTAATGGGTGACCTACCCAGGTGGCAAGAATGTGAAGTATGGTTTCATTGTAATGGGTGACCTACCCAGATGAAAAGAATGTGAAGTGACAAGTGTGAAAAAAAATAGGACTTACCTAGCGAAGTCCTGAAAAGATGACAGGAGAAGGGCTAGAAAACTTGGTGCTTCTTGATAATTCCCGATCGCAGGGTTTGAAAACTCGGGGCTTCCTGATTGGAAGGTTGATCTTTTCATTTCTTTGAGATTTTCCTAATGGTAGGGTTCATCTCATCTTCTTTTTATTCCATGATCAAAACCGATTCTTTGTTATCATCAACGCAATGCTTCTTTCTTTTTCCACAATCTTGCTGGACCTCATTGAGGATTTTTCTTGTAACAATTCAAAAACAATTGTGCAATGTTTTGAGGTTAAATGACATGCATGCATTCTTATCTGATTTGGAATATAGGTCCCCCTTCTTTGATGTTCCATCGTCATAAGGTGCCTTTGTTTGCATTCCAAAGCCTTCTTTGTCCTTCTGATTTACCGGCTTATCCGTGTGCTAGCCATCCACTCAGCTGTAAGTGTCGTGCCTATCCTGAGCTCTCTGCGATGATTACTCCTCTCGTTGTTTATCAAACATGAGTGTGCCCCCAAGTGCGGTGTTGCTTGATTCATCATGAATGAGCTTAACTGATCTTCTGGATTATCCTGACAATTGTTCTCTCATTGATTGTGCGCATCGTGCCAACACCCATCAAGATTGTCAATCAGTCCTGAACTTGCCTCAGGTTGAAACAATACTCTTCAAGTATATGTTATCACTAGTCTTCTTGGAAACTATCTAGTCGTCTAGACATGCATCTCATAGCTTGCAATACAAGGCTCTTTGTTGAATACTCAATGTTCTTCTCAAGGGATTCCTCTCAGCTTGTCAAATCATATCATGAAAAGAAATGCATTGGCATAATCAATGATGTTCAATTTATCACTCATATTCATGCAGTGAAGTGCGCCTTTGATCTTCAAAACAGATGGTCTCACAGTCAATCTTGATGGTGTGCATCCTTTCAATGTTCATTCAAATGCACTCACACGATAACATCTGTCAGGAGTCATAGCCATGTTTCAGAGGGTAACCCAAGATGAAGATATAAAGATGTCCTTCAAGTGCAACATTGTTCCACAATCAGTATTGGTGGTATGCATCTTTTCAACATTCATTTACATTCAATCGTGTGTCCACATCGGTCGACAATCATGTTTAAAAGGTTAAACCCGGATACGAGATGTCCTTCAAGTGCAGCACCACTCTCATTTCTTTGCTAGAGTTCACTAGATCTTGACTATCTTTGAACAATATTGCCCCTGGTGTGATCTGAATGTGCTCGTTCATTGATTATCTTTCTTTGAACTACATTGTCCTCCGTTCACCGATTCTTTATTTAATCATCTTTCTTTGCCCCCAAACTGATATGAATATTGTTTGTTTTCCTTCTCGGGGTCCACTGTATTGCCCCAAGGTGTCTCAACTTTTCAAGGAGTGTTGAGAAGAGTTGATGTCATTTCTGTCGAGGATTTCACAGACTCAATCGATGTTCTTCTTTGTTCGACAATCTTTCTTGTTTTGGAATCAAATCTCATATTTCAAAGGTCATGTCTATTCAAGTCTAATTGTTGAAATGAAATGAGAGAGGTATCAGTTTTGGAAAAGATCTTTTGAAAATCAAGCTTTTTGGTCAAAGACCCAACACACGTCATTCAAAAAATGTAATCCTTTTATTGTCTTGGATTTTGAAAACAGAACTTGACCCGTTGCAAGATTAAAATGGCTTTTTTTTCATGGTTCTTTGTATCCATTTTAAACTCTAATTTTGGGTATATCTTTTTGATGGTCTGTGATGAGGTGATATTTTTATGAATTTCAAAAACAAGATGCTCAGGCTTTATCAAGAAAGGTTGCTTCTTTTCTTAGCATTTATTTTATCAACATGCATAATAACCAGTAGCTTAATTCATGAAGTCACGACCCTTATAGAAAAGCTCTTCCAGTTTTGAGAGCGCCATTTATCAGTTCAGATTACTTACTTGATCGAAAAGGGCTTTTAAAAGCACGTAATGCAGGCTATGGTTCATGGCTATGAAAGAAAGGGAAATTCACAAGCTCAAAAAGGTGTTTGAGGGTTTCAAAGACTTAGGATCAACATTAACTATTCATCAATTCTCTTTCTCTTGTTGTCTTTGTAGAGAAAGTGACATATAACCTTGTTAACCTCAAATATCAGAATTCTCTTAACATAGGTCATAAAGCAAATCCAACTTCTTCCTTGATGAATAACCAATCTAATCATTAGAGGCTTTATCATTGATACCAAAAGACAATGTTTGTAAATCGGTATTTTTTCTGGTATTGACTTTTGGCGTTTGCTATCTCTTTCCTTTATTGAAACTTCTTTTGCCTTTCCTAGGCTTGATAGGCGTTCTCCTTCCTTAATCTTGTGGATTTTATTGTCTTGGACACACAACCAGTTGAAGCATGCAATTCATTTCCTGTTATTTTAGGACGTCCGTTTCTTGCAACTTCTAATGCATTGATTAATTGTAGGAATGGACTGATGAAGCTATCATTTGAAAACATGACATTGGAGATGAATATTTTCAACATTTGCAACCAACCTGGAAATGATAATGATTCAAAAGAAGTAGATTTTATTGAAGAATTAGTTTATGATCAATTTGAATCTACCTTGAGTAAAACTGAGTTTGATGAATCTGAAGAATTGCAAATGATTTATTCTCAAGAAGAAATCAAGGACAAGAAAGGCACCGAAAATGTTGATACGGATCATTTATCAAGATTGATAATAGATTCGACATCTGAGATCACACCAATCGATGCTTACTTCCTGACGAATCCTTACTTTCTCTTAGTTCAATGCCTTGGTTTGCTAAAAATATCAATTTTCTTGCTTCGGGAGATTTGCCGGCTCATTGGAGTACCCAAGACAAAAAAAGTTTTTGAACGAAGTGAAGAACTTTTATTGGGATGACCCCTACTTATTCAAATATTTCAAAGATGCATTGCAGACAATGAGGTAAGTAGTGACATTAAACTTTGTCATTCTGAGGCATGTGGGAGTCATTTCTCGTCAAAAAAGACGACTGCAAAATCTTACAAAATAGATTTTATTGGCCTACCATGTTCAAGGACACGCGTGCATTCTGCAAAACTTGTGAAAATTATCAAAAAGTTGATACTGGTAAAAAGGTTTTGCTTTATAATTCTCGACTCCATTTATTTCCTAAAAAGCTAAGATCAAGATGGAGTGGTCCATTTATTGTGAAACATGTATATCCTTATAGGGCCTTTGATATTGAGAATCCAAAGAATGACAGTGTTTTTAAGGTAAATGGACATCGCTTGAAAGCTTACTTTGATAATTTTCCTAATGAAAATGAATCCATTGGTTTGAATGATCCTGTAGATAAAGGTTGATTATTTTGTTTTTCTCACATTGTTTTTGTGTTTCTTTTTTGTGTGACTCTTCTTTTGCTAATCTCTCTCACCCCGGTCAAATGGCGGATAACGGTACTCCATGACTCTCAAGTCGGTTCTTTCAGTTTCGCATGATAACTGATATCTGTGTATATATTTGTTCAATTTCTTGCTCCTTCTCTTTGCATCTCTTTCCACTTCTCATTAAAAAAAAAATGGACACCACTCTTGAAAAATTAAAAAAGTATTTTCCCGCTCTCAAAATGCGATTACAAAAATTTACCGAGCTAGGTGTGCAAGATTGAGGTTGTAAATGAATCATGGAATTCTTGAAGATATTCGTTGGATGATTGAGGGAAAGGTCCGATTATCAGGTGAGTCTTCTAATTCTTTTATTTCATACATGCCCGGGACAGGTAAAAGCACTTGTGCAAAGAAACATCATGCAAAACAACTAAAAGTCTGTCATCGATGTGCCAAATGGACTTGTAATGCACAATGTCATTCTTTAGGAATGGTATCTATAAACCATGAAGATAAAATACAATTCATTAAGGATGGCCTGAGTAAGGGGTCTTTAGATAATCTTCTATTGACTCTTGAGACACATCCTAGTGGAGATGTACATCGTGCAATTCATGATTTATAGCCCCATTTTCATAAAGAACATGATCAACTTAGTCTTGGGAATCTGACTATAAAAGACCCTGTTTGCCAGTTTTTAAGAAAACTGGATGGGAAGCCTATCCTGGACCCATAGAGGGCGTTTAAGCTGTTCTTGAACGTAAAACCAAGGAAAGATGTGAGCCACAATCACAACTACGATTTGAGTCTTAGTTTGTAAAAATTTATGTCTTTTGGTTTTATTAATAGCATAATATTTTTCTATTTTGTTATCTCTTATATTTGTTTTAGTGTGTTTCAGGATTGTCAGTGTTCGCTGCTTCAGGTGATGACTTCTATACTCTATCTTTCTACCTTAGGACATTGAGGACAATGTCTCGTTTTGGTTGGGGGGAAAGGGTAGTAGCTGACATTAAAAAAAAAACTAAGCAACTAATTACTTTTATTTTTAATAAAAACCATTTGACAAAACTGTTATTAGGATGGCAGAGTAAGGAGGAATTTTATTGACTCTTGAGACGCATCTTAGTAAATATTCTTAGCAAGGTCTATCAGAATACTTCTTGAAAATTCAAGTTTACAAACTCTCGCATTATTATCACTTAATTCTGCTCATATACTCATTTAACAAGTATTCTTAAACCTTCATTTTCACAGACACACTTTAACATATGATATGATTGTGAGTTGCACATTGGATTATTACAGTATTTATGTTCTTTTGTTAAAGGTAACAACTAAGGGAAAGGGACAGTATATAATTTGCAAAAATAAACCAATAAAAAAACAAAAAACAAAAAAATGATGATAATAAAAACGTAGATAAGTTTGGTTTTGTAGCCTCCCTAATCTAAGCAATTAAGCCCGAAGGGGTGTTTTAACACCTAATACCCTAAAGTCAACTGACTTGGGAGCTATAGGTCAGTGCTTGTTACATGGGTTGAGGAGAAAAGCTTAAGGGAATCAAACATTGCACTATCTATGTATCAGTATCTACAACCCGAGTTACTAAGCTCGTAGGGATGTCTCAACACCTAATGCCCTAAGATCAACTGGTCTAGGAGTCATTAGCCGAAAGCTCGTTACATGAGTTAAAGATGCATTGTATTTTAAGTTATATGTATATATATTCAGAAAAAAAAAGAAAAAAAAAAGATAATAATCCCAATCCAAGGAAGTTAACCTTAAACATTAGAACAAAATGGTGTTTTTGTCCAAGTACAGCCCCATAATTATGTGTTGATATATTGAGCACAAAAGAAAGGTTTATTAATATCTTGGTAAAGAGGTATTGAGCAGATATATAAATTTAATGAGAGTTTGTTTATCTGGATAGATTAATGGAAGTTGAATGATGAATGCCTTGATTTGTGGAATTTGCAAATTGTTTTTCTATTTTAACGCTTTGATTACTAGGGACTAGTAATAAGCTTGTTGGGGGGGTGTGATTAGTACTTAAAAGTGCATTTTTATCAAGGTTTATATCATCATTTTGCACTTGAAGTATCAATAACTCCTTAACCTGAGCATGTTTTATAATAACAAGTCTGGTAAATGTTCATCTTAAATGCATGCCTATCACATAAAATGAAAGGATTGATTTATGAGTTTAACTACTGAAATTGAGAAGACAAAGAGAGGGCCAAACTTAGAAAAGAGATGTTGGTTCAGTCCAAACTGGAACACTGTTCAGACATTGGGTCATATCTGGAGCTGTAGATCTTGGATTTAGGTCTGCTCTATATGGATGGAAAGCTAAGACATAGGCCTAAAACTTTCATGATTTAATTCTGTTCAAATTCTGACATTATCAATGATGTTTTCTTCAGACAAGAAGATAAGGATTGTCACCAAGTCAAGATGTGGCCACCCACTCAACAATTATTCATCAAATCAATAGTTCCAAATTTTGGCCTATAAAAGGAGGCATTTGCCATGCATTTAGGCATCTTGCTTTTCAGATTAAGATTATGTTCTTGCTCTCTCTCTTTATATTTTTGTATTGCTTAAATTTTGTTTATATTATTCTCTTGTTTATGCTTTTCATTTCCTTTCCTTTACTTAGTTAACTTATATCTTATTTATGTTCTTATCTTGTTTATTTATGTTTCTCTTTTTTATTATGTTTAGCTAAGTTTATTATGTCAAGGTGAAAAGGTTACACTAATGGTGTAAGAATAAGTATAGTATAAACTCAACATGGACTTTAATGTTTGATACTAACATGTTTTGTATTTGTTATCTTGTTCACTCTTAATACTTTGCTTGTTAAATGGTTAATCTAGATTTATGTTATATAACCCTTGCTACAACAAATACTTGGCACTTTCATAGCCCAACCGTATGGTATAATCGACATCTGTGCTATGAAAGGAACTTGATTTGTTGTTAACATAAGTTATAATCATGAATACCTGACAACATTTACAAGTATTAGCATTATTCGAATAAGATAACTAATGTAATCATGTTAGCAATTTATAATCCGATTGGAACCTCCTTTTTGTGTCTTTTCCAGTTGAGTAATAAAAATAGTTTATACTATACTTGTTTGAAATACCATTAGCGGATCCTCTAACCTTGATAATTATTTTATCATTGTTTAATCCTTATATCAATATCACATCTCAAAGCTCTCTTTAACTCCTTTTCTATTATTATCTATTTTTTTATTTGTAGTTTATACAGTTAACCTCCCTGTGGTTCGACCCTGGTCTTGTCGGGTTATTTATTACTTCGACACTCCTACACTTGGGAGAAGACATCAACTCTTTGGTCGTGTCAGTTGACAATTTCCACTTTTTTTTTTGTGCTTTCTCATAGCCTTCCTCAAAGTTTTCTTAAATGCCCCCAGTCCATGTCTTTTTTCTTTTAGCCTTTTCTCAATTATTGGACTTTTGTTCTTAGCCTTCCCCTCATCCATTGATTCTAACATTGTCTTCATCTTTGCTAATAAAAATCTCTTATTTGCCCCCGGTGTGGGGTGTGATCCTGGTCAAGGTTTCTTTTGAAAAGAAATATTATATTAGACTCAAAATGGGTTTACAAAGGATAAGTATCTTTAGAAAGTGAGGGGATATCAAAGATGGCCTTTTCTCACTTCAAGCAAGGTCGATTAGAACCGATAAATTTTGACCTCATCCAGTGTAATGATTTGGACTTGTAAGAATCATGATTCGCGGTCCATAACTACTAAATCCACTACATGTCATTATGCACATACTAAAATTTAGTTACACGGTGTGTGGTTCAATTTCATGTGTGAGTTCAAAATTGTTTGGTCGCCTCATATTGCTTATCTTGCCATGTTAACAAATATCGAGTCATTTCTGCAATCAAAACACTTTTAATCTTTTAGGATTGACTAGCCTTAATTTTGCATGTTGGAGTTTGATCAAAATATTTTGTCAAAATACCCTTTGAAAGAAGCATCTTTTGATTTCAAAACAACATGAAGACAAAGGAAAGACATGTTTCGTTCAATGATGAGATGTGACCCCAAAAAAAAATGCAAAATGGTAAAATCCACAACAAAATGATTGACAATTCAGCACCATTCTTGGATAAGCTTTTCTGGCAATATTTGTGCTTGGCCAAGCATTTTTTATCTTTTGTCAATATGAGGATGTTCTAGTGACAATGTGGTTGATGACATCATCTTTCACAAACTCAACTTGCTTATTACACACCATTATCCGGTCTCGATTCTTGAAAATTTTGCAGCTATTTAAATGAATGGCCCAAGACCCCACCATGATATTCACATCTCTTGTCTGGATCATACCACCTAGAAATAGTGGTTGTATGGGATTTAACGGAGTTGAGGCAACAAGTTTGGAGTCTGACATATCTTTGGTAGACAAAGTCGAGTGGCGGAGGTATGTCAATATTAGCAAGGACATTTGAGTAGTTGATGCTACAGTGAGACATGGCTAGACCACATAAATAAGGTTTTCCAACTTCAAAGTAATCTTCCGATTCATCTCTCATCATTGTTCTGGAATCCATGGTAGAACCTTCAATCTTTCCCATCATTATAGCTTGTTCAACTCTTATAGCAATCCTCACAATCTCATGTCAATCTTTTATGCTTGTTGTGGTTGTTTGAAGATTGGTGGAAACCTTTCAAGGTTGTTAGGTATCCTTGGTAGCGCGCAGCACCGCCACTGCCAACGCGTGGAATCATGTATTGTGTCTACTAGAAGAGAAACTAATGAGTATGAAACTCTCATGTCTCCTTCTTTGATTCCTTACTGGTGGTGCAGCAAACAAGCACCAATAGAAGGAGTTATGCTCTGTTGAAGTTTCAGTCTTCTTCATGTTTTTCAGTCTAGGCATGTCTCTTCTCTTTACTTCTGCGTTTTAATTCTGACACTGGTAGGAGAAATTATAGATGATCTAAAACTACTGTATTCCTTCTTGGATTCTCCACTGGCAGATCCACAAACAAATCTCTGCAAAGAGAGCTCTACTACATTGAAGTTTAATGCCAAATCATGTTTTCCAGATCAACATCATGTGTTGTTGGACTGGAAAATGGAGTTCACAACAGATGTGACTGGAAAGAAGGCCTCTACTCATGGCCTGAAAGGTTGACAGCTATTGGGTGCCATTGAAAAATATGGAGGCAGTGAACAATTAACAGTGTGGCTGAACCAGAAAAGAGATTATCTTCCATTGATGACTGAAGGCGTTGTTGCTGTTCATGACTGAAATGATGGAGAGGTGGTGCCACTTTAGTGTTTATGGTCACTACTGGTGGAGTGCTGAGAAAAAGAGTTCATTATTTTTCCTTGTGTGGGACATGGACTGACAGTGCTTCCACAAAAGGCTGTACAGATATTCCCTTTCCACTCTTGAAGTTCAACATTTGTTCAAGCAGATCGAGTTTAGCTACTTCACATTTGATGCTCTCAATTTCCTTTTAACAAAGAGCCTTATCGGACCCCATTCTTTATTTTCCAACTTTTCTTAGTCCAATATAGTAGATCTCGAGTGAGGGAACCTACTTTTCATCCCGGTACATGCATGACAAATGTATGAACATGTAATCTATATGATGAACTCGCCTTTCGAGGGGTGACATATGATCGTAACTCTTGCATGATGAAACAAGAATCTTGATTCTTGCCCAAACTCTATAATGAAAATTTTCTGAGTGACGGTCATTGTGTCACCCACAATTCTTGAGTTCAAGCTGCTTCAAGAAGGGTTTGCCCTGATGCAAATAACGATAGCACATACAACCTAAGGACAGGATCTATTCATTATGTGAACATGGGTAGGCTTTCTACTTTGTCTCAAAAGGGTCTCATATCTGCCTAGTGACGATCTTCGTAAAGACAGTATAGGGGCATTGCAAGAACTGGTTAAGGTACGTATACCCACCATTACCAAGAAGGCACTCGGATATGAGTTGGGTGTTTCACGCATCTGAACCCTGACCAATAGTCCTAGAGCAGATCATTAATTCCCCACCTAACTTAGAAGCTTGTGTGTGCTTTCAAAAATAAATACATGTGATGCATGAGACAATTCTATAAAATGCATAGATAAAACAAAAATAAAATAAGACAAAAATACAAAAACTTAAACACATCAAAAACACAAAGCTTAGTCCAATATTGTTAGAAACAGTACCTTCTCCAGTAGAGTCGCCATTCTGTCGCACGTCACCCGCGCGGCGTCGTTTGGTGATTTTCCATTTTGTTGATTGATTTGTTCTTGGGAGTCGCCACCTAGTATTTCATTGAAGGGTTACTAGGAAACCTGAGTATACTGTCTTGTCAGAGATTCACGGGTAAAGGACTGGTTATGGTTAGGGAGGGTATTAGCACCCCTAACGCACCCTACCTGAAGTAAGTTGCTTCGTGGCTTTGATGTGTTAAAGAAGTTTTAAAATTTTTGTAATTTCATCGAATATTAGAAATACGACTTACGTATAAGTTCGTAATCCTCTATCGTGAACAATTCAAAATATTAAATTCTTCTTTTTGCCTTTGCGATTTTATCATAAAATAAAATAAAAAAAAACATCCATAAAACAAATACTAACACACACATTCACTTTTACTATATTTTTTTTCTTTTTTTTACATACACACTACAAATTATAAAAATTCAAAAACTAAACAAAAATTACATTAAACAATTTAAAAATTACAAAAACAGCTCCTAAAAAATCACGGAATTGCGGGAACGGTTCTGTGAAGCCTCAGGGAAAGCGAGAACAGTGGCGACGTGTCTTCTCCACGCGCCGCTGGTGGCGGGGGCTCGTGGAGAAGACGCGTTGCCACTGTTCCTGCTTTCCCTGAGGCTTCACAGAACCGTTCCCGGCAATTCCAGGATTTCTCCACGCGCCGCCACGAGAAACGCTTGGAAAATGGGTGGGTCTCGGCTCAACTTCTTCTCCCTTTCCCTTCCCTACCGGTGGTGACACCCACCGTCACCTGCAAAAGAAGAAAAAAAACACAGGCCGTCGATTTTATTTGGTTATTTTTTTAGATCTGTTCAAAACATTATGTTCTCTTTTCCTCCCAGTTCGTTTTTCTACTACCGATGGCAGATCTAGCAATGGCGGTCTTCTGCGGCCGCTGCTGGGTTGTTGTTGATGGGCGGATCTGTGGTGTGCAGAGGGCGACGGTGAATCTATGGCCGGGTGTGGACGGTCTGTTTGTGGGCGACGGTGTGGATGGGCGATGGCTACGTGGGCGTGCTTCTTGGATGGTCTTCACTCTTGTTGGTGGCAGCGGTGGTTGGCCTTCTTTGTTATTGTCCAGCTACCTCTGGAAGGCTGGTCGATGAAGACGGGGGAAACAGTTTTGTGGTGTCTTTGGTGCCGTGGGGAACTGCAAATCCGAGAAAAACCAAGGCTGGATTAAATTAAAGAAAATAAACTAAACTAAAAAGAAGTGGGGGCAAGAACGAATACACTTAAAGAAAATAGGGCCTAAATGCAAATAAGAATAATTATAGAGCATAAATACTCCTATTCTCACCAAAAACGAGATCCGCACCTACGTAAAGAAAGAAAAGAGGGAGTTTTTATATCTATTTTTACAAATCAAGAGAGAAACACCAAAATTTCAAGAACCCATCCCAGATTGAGGGTTATAGGTAAAATAAACCCTGCTGGGAAATGGATTAACAAGAAAAATTGAACAAGAAGAGAAGAGGGTCGGGTCAATTTGTCATTAGAAAGAAAAGGAGGGATCGAAGCCTTGATTCGCACCGGGTAAGATATTATAAACCTGGTCTTATGAGTCATTTCAAGTCGATTATGAATTGATGCTTGGATGTTAATTTATATATTGAGTTCTTAGACTTGAATTGAGGAAAAAGTAAGAGTTGTTAAAGTAAAGAACTTCGTGTGTTGTGTGTAAATGGAAAGGTTGATGAATCTGGACAGTTTCGTCTCTTGACCTTCAAAGAGATTTTGGGTAGGAGAATGAAGGAATTAGGATCAAGTTCTTTCATAGAAATTGTAGTTTTGGATGTTTACTAACTAATGAAATTGGTCTTGCTCAATTTGGAGTCATAGAACTCCAGTTATGGGTCACCAACCGAGACTGGGTCATGACAGACCCTATAGGGTAGTAGGTCTCGGTTCATTGATGAGCAATTTTGACTATCTTAGAGGCAGAACTGGGTTCTCCTCAAAACATAGAACTTGTAGCCTCATGTCTTACCTTTCCAACGCCATAAATTTCGCTTGAATCGGAGTTCTATACCTCTAGATATAGTTAAAAATATGAGGAGAGGTTAGACAGTAACAGTTCAAAAACAAGACAGTAACAGTTCGATGTCTAGACAGTAACAGTTGGACAAGAACTGAGATCAATGTCTAGACAAGAACGGTTCAAAAACAAGACGATAACAGTTCAATGTCTAGGCAAGTAACAGTTCAATGTCTAGACAAGTAACGGTTCAAAAACAAGACAGTAACAGTTCAAAACCGGACAGAATAACGGTTGGACAAGAAGTCCAAGTGTTTGTTAATGAGCGATTTTGACAATCTTAGAGGCAGAACTAGGTTCTTCTCAAAACATAGAACTTGTAGCCTCATGTCTTACCTTTCCAACGCCATAAATGTTTCTTGAATCGGAGTTCTATAACTCTAGATATAGTTAAAAATCTGAGGAGAGGTCGAGAAGTAACAGTTCAAAAATGGACAGTAACAGTCCAAGTGTTTGTTAATGAGCGATTTTGACTATCTTAGAGGCAGAACTGGGTTCTTTTCAAAACATAGAACTTGTAGCCTCATGTCTTACCTTTCTAACTCCATAAATTTTTCTTGAATCAGAGTTCTATAAATCCAGATATAGTTAAAACTCTGAGGAGAGGTCAGACAAAAACAGTTCAAAAATGGACAGTAATGGTTGGACAAGAACAGTCCAAGTGTTTGTTAATGAGCGATTTTGACTATCTTAGAGGCAGAACTGGGTTCTTCTCAAAACATAGAACTTGTATCCTCAGGTCTTACCTTTCCAACGCCACAAATTGTGCCTGAATCGGAGTTCTATAACTCCAGATATAGTTAAAAATCTAAGGAGAGGTCAGACAGTAACAGTTCAAAAATGGACAGTAATAGTTGGACAAGAATAACAGTCAAGTGTTTGTTAATGAGCGATTTTGACTATCTTAGAGGCGTAACTGGGTTCTTCTCAAAACATAGAACTTGTATCCTCAGGTCTTACCTTTCCAACGCCACAAATTGCGCCTGAATCGGAGTTCTATAACTCCAGATATAGTTAAAAATCTAAGGAGAGGTCAGACAGTAACAGTTCAAAAATGGACAGTAATAGTTGGACAGTAACAGTCCAAGTGTTTGTTAATGAGTGATTTTGACTATCTTAGAGGCAGAACTGGGTTCTTCTCAAAACATAGACTTGTAGCCTCATGTCTTACCTTTCCAACGCCATAAATTTTGCTTGAATCGGAGTTCTATAACTCTAGATATAGTTAAAAATCTGATGAGAGGTCAGACAGTAACAGTTCAAAAACGAGGCAGTAACAGTTGGACAGTGATAGTCCAAATATAAAGATAGGAATGATAACTAGGATTGGATAAAGAATGACAGTAATAATGAGTGAAATGAGAAAAACATAAAGTACTAAGAAATGACTGAAAGAAAGACTTATTGGTTGTTGATATGGTTATTATAAAATATATCCTTAAGTAAGGAAAATTTATGAGATAAACCTGTGATTTGCAGGAGGGACCACAGACGTGGTGCAACAACAGCAGCAGGGGAGCACGAGTAGAGCTTCTATTGCAGGTAGGTGATTCACACCTATGCTTTCTAGTTAAATTCCATGATTTAATATATTTTTGATGTGAAATGTGAATTACTGAATGTATGTGTATTCAAGGTGAAAAGTTGTTATATGAATTGCCAAGTGATGAAATTATCACTAACAAAGAAAATATGAGAAGTGTGATTTGAGGCATAAACTAGCATACATTGAGTGTATGTTAGGATCCCGGGTAAGGGGATCACCATATATTGTCTAGCATACATTGAGTGTATGTTAGGATCCCGGGTAAGGGGATCACCCTGTATTGGCTAGCATACATTTAGTGTATTTTAGGATCCCGGGTAAGGGGATCGGCACAAATGGACTAGCATACATTTAGTGTATGTTAGGATCCCGTGTAAGGGGATCTCCACGTATTGGCTAACATACATTCAGTGTATGTTAGGATCCCAGGTAAGGGGATCATCATGTATTGGTCAGCATACATTTAGTGTATGTTAGGATCCCGGGTAAAGGGATCGCCTTATATCAACTCCTATGGGGTGGTGATGACGATACCAGTGAAAGTGGTATCGGTAATGTGATAAGCAAAAGTAATCACGTTGATCTTATAAGGTCTCGGAATGAAGGTTGATAGTGGCGAGAGGAACGGTTATTAATAGTTTGAATAAGGAAGAGATTTTAATAAATAAAAAAAACTAGAAGGGAGAAGTAAAGAAATATGAATGCATGTTACCCTGTTGAAATTATTAGATATTCATATTGTTATATTTATTGTGATATTCACCTTGCAATAATATGTATTTTGTTTCAAGGTCATCGCATGCACGACAGGAGTAGATCCTAGCTTATGTTCCCTTCTTGAAATCTAGGTTCTAGGGAGTATACCCTTGTATTTTGTAAACATGAAAATGTTTGTATAACTTAATTTGTATAATAAATGTTTAAACTTGATTGGATGAATTTAACGTTGTAGTTTATATAACCATATTTCATGTCTATGTATTTATATTTATTTAAATTATCCATCCATAATGATATTTTTGTTATATAATGCATATCATAAATATTATGGTTGATAGGTGTGAGTATAATTGTGGAATTGAAACCCAGGATGATTGGGTTGGGAATTAAGTTATGAGATGTGAACTGTTAGAAGTGTAAACAGGTTACATGTCGGTAACTTGGGACCTTCCGGTATAGGGGGGACTTCATCGAAATTCCGGTAGATGTTAATACGAAGACCATGAATATGTATATACAAAAAAAAAATTAACTACTCTGTTTTTCTATTGACATGAGATTGTTCTTTTATCCCAGAAATTGGGGATGTTACATTTGGTATCAGAACTCAGGTTGCTATTCCGGGTATAGGAATGATTATATGGTTTTGGAATGTGTTTCAGGATGGTGAGAACAAGGCAAGGAGCCAGATCGATCCATCCCCGGTTCGGGGGAAGTGGCCGAGTATTCGTAATGAAAGTGATCCGGGACCGGGATCCCTTGGCGAGACACCTCCTCTCATATACCCGGCATCAGTGTACTCAGAAGGGGGCGAGTCAGTGAGACTTCGAGATGATTCATCGTTCCGTCAGGCAGATGTATCCATGCCCGAGGGATCAGACAGACAGGGGGGAGATAATATACCTCCACCAGTGGCACCGGTAGCTGAATCAAACCTATTTTCGGATCCTGCTTTTATGGAACATATAGTGAGAGCTGTGGCAGCAGGAATGGTAGCGGGGGCCTCCAATACGACTCCTAGATCAGGGGGAATAGTCACCATAGTGCAATGGGTGAAGGGTATGAGAGAGATGGGTTGTATGACTTACCGGGGCGAAGAGGATGCTGAGCATTGGCTGAGGAAAGTGGAAAGAGTTATAAATCAGATGCGGGTGCCGGAGGAGCTACGGGTGGATTGTGTGACTCGGCTATTGGTTGAAAGTGCCCACTCTTGGTGGGAGACCATTAGAGAAAGGAGATCGGGGAGGTATTGAGATGGAGGGATTTTCGTGAAGAGTTTGAGGAGAGGTACTATTCTTAGGAGCATAAGAGGGAGAAAGAACGGGAGTTTTTGGAATTGAAGCGGGGGAGATTTGACAGTGCTGGAGTATGAGAGGAGATTTCAAGATTTAGCAGCTTTTGCCTCCACTTACCTTCCCACAGAGCGCCACAGGGTGGAGAGGTTCCGTAATGGACTGAGGCGGGAATTGAGGGTGATATTGATAGCCATGCAGTTTCAGTCGGTACGAGAATTGGTACGTCTTTGCTCGGGGTATGGAGAGGGTAATAAAGGATACCACGAAGCCGGTGGTCGAGCAAAGTCGGGCAATGGGAGCTAAGAGGAGAGATTTTGAGTTTATAAGCGGGAGACCTCCTCTCCCAAAGAAGGGGAAGAGCGGGCCATCATCAGGACAGTTCCAGAGAAGGGGTGGGAGTTTCACCCCAGGAGGGAGCTCAGGAGGATCTAGACAAGTCAGTGGAAGAGGAGCTTGGGGAGGACAGTCTAGACAGGGAGTCAAAACTGCTGGAGGGTCTGAGCAAAAGGGACCAAGTATATCCATTTTGTCGGAGGTGTGAGCAGCGACACCGGGAGATTGCCTGCGATGCCAGGGAGATGTTATATTTGTAGAAGTGAGGGGCATCGATGGAAAGAGTGCCCGCATGTAGGAAGAGGTTGTTACTATTGTGGGGACACGAGTCACCGGAAGAAGGATTGTCCTCGTAGAACTACCGAGGGAGCCCATGGTCAGAGGATTGAGGTTCAGAGCCAAAGCAATCGGTGACAGTCAATCCTCCTATCAGGCCTACCCAGTCGGGGACGAGTGCTACTCGTGGGAGGCCCGAGAAATCGAGGAGGGAGGACTCGGGGTCGGGTATATCACATGACCTACGAGGATGTGGGAGCTGTACCGATGTGGTGGCGGGTACTTTACGGTTAGATACAATGCAAGTTTATGCTTTAATTGATCCTGGAGCTAGTCATTCCTTTGTATCTTATAGAATCGTGAATAACTTGCATGTGTTATCTAGTAACTTGGGTGTAGGGGTGACGGTTAGTACACCTTTGGGAGAGAATATACATATTGATGATATTTATAGAGGGGTAAAACTATATATTGGAGGATTAGAGTTGAGGGCAGATCTTATGCCGTTAGAGTTATATGATTTTGATGTGATTCTGGGCATGGATTGGTTAAGTAAACATAAGGCACAAGTGGATTGTTTCACCAAGACGGTGACAATCCAAGGAATAGGTGATAAAAGAGTAGTGTTTAAAGGGGAAAGAAAAGTAATTTCAAGTTGTGTAATCTCAGTCTTGGTGGCTAGGAAATTACTGAGGAAAGGTTGTTCTGCTTGGTTAGCCCATGTAAGAGAGCTGGAGAAGGGTAGCATAGATTTGGCTAGTATTCCAGTTGTGAGGGAGTTTCAAGATGTATTCCCAGAAGAGTTGCCTGGATTACCTCCAGTTAGAGAAATTGAAGTTTCCATAGAAACTATTCCAAGAGTTTCTCCTATAGTCCAGTCTCCTTATAGGATGGCACCTATGGAATTGGCGGAACTGAAGGTCCAGCTTCAGGAATTGTTAGATAAAGGCTTCATCCGGCCTAGTAACTCACCCTGGGGAGCTCCGGTATTGTTTGTAAAGAAGAAGGATGGCACCCTTCGTTTGTGTATTGATTATCGTCAATTGAATAAAGTGACGGTGAAGAACAGGTACCCACTCCCACGAATAGATGACTTGTTTGATCAGTTGAAGGGTGCTAGGGTATTTTCTAAGATAGATCTGAGATCTGGATATCACCAGTTTCAAGGAACAAGACATATAAAAGACTGCCTTCCGAACCCGTTATGGGCATTACGAGTTTTCGGTGATGCCTTTTGGGTTAACCAATGCTCCGGCCATGTTTATGGACTTGATGAATCGGGTGTTTTGGCCTTACCTGGACCAATATGTGGTTGTATTTATTGACGATATTTTGGTGTATTCAAACTCTCACTTGGAGCATGAACAACATCTAAGGGTTGTGCTACAGACTTTAAGGGAAAATCAATTATATGCAAAGCTGGATAAGTGTGAGTTCTGGCTCAAGGAAGTGGTATTTTTGGGCCATGTAATATCCGCAGAAGGAATATTTGTAGATCCAATAAAGGTTGAGGCCGTGTTAAAATGGGAAAGGCCTACCAACGTGAGGGAAATCCGGAGTTTCTTGGGTCTTGCTGGATATTACCGAAGGTTTATTGAAGGATTCTCCACCATAGCATCACCTTTAACTAAGCGACCCGCAAGGAAGTCCGGTTTGTTTGGTCGGAAGAGTGTGAAGCAAGCTTTCAAGAACTGAAGGAAAGCCTCACTTCTGCTCCTGTGTTGGCCCTTCCATCAGGGACAGAAGGGTTTGTGGTAAATAGTGATGCCTCAAAAAGGGGCCTGGGATGTGTATTGATGCAAAATGGGCGTGTGATTGCTTATGCATCAAGACAGTTAAAGTCGCATGAGGTGAATTACCCAGTTCATGACCTAGAACTTGCAGTGGTGGTGTTTGCCTTAAGAGTATGGAGACATTATTTATATGGGACACAAGTTCAAATCTTTACAGACCATAAAAGTTTGAAGTATTTGATGTCATAGAAGGAGTTAAACATGCGGCAGAGAAGATGGGTAGAGTTAATAAAAGATTACGATTGTGTTATTGACTATCATCCTGATAAGGCTAATGTAGTAGTCGATGCCTTGAGTAGGAAGGGAAAAACAGTGATGAATGATATGGAGCTTAAGGAACAAGAAAGTATAGTGGAATTAAAGAAAATGGGCTTGCGGCTAAGTGTAGGGCCCGAAGGATCACTGTTAGCTCAATTAAAGATCCGATCCGTGCTTCGAGACAGGGTCTTGGTGGCTCAACAAGCAGATGGGAAAGTAAAAGAGATCAAGGGAGAGGGTAAACAAGGGTTTAGAGACATCATTTCAAATGTTATCCGATGGGCTAATAGCTATGGGTAGGCGAATTTATTTGCACGAGGATAAGATTTTGAAAGACGAAGTATTAAGAGAAGCTCATGAATCTCGATTTGCTACTCATCCTGGGAGTACAAAGATGTATAGGGATTTAAAGGAAAACTACGGTGGCCAAATATGAAGAGGGAAATAGCAGAATTTGTGTCGAATTGTGGGATCTGTCAACAAGTAAAGATAGAACACGAGAAACCTGGGGGGAATTACAATCATTATCAATTCCGGAATGGAAATGGGAGGATATTTCTATGGATTTTGTGACAGGATTACCCAGGGGAAAGAAGGGGAATGATGCCATATGGGTGGTCGTGGATCGACTAACAAAATCTGCTTTGTTTTTGCCAATGAAGATGAGCGATTCGGTGGATAAGGTGGCAAAATTGTATGTAAATGAAGTAATCGGACTTCACGAGTGCCGGTTTCAATTATATCGGATCGGGATCCAAGGTTCACATCAAGATTGTGGCCTAGCTTACAACGGGCAATGGGGACGAAGTTGAATCTGAGCACGACATTTCATCCTCAGACGGATGGTCAATCTGAAAGGACCATCCAAACTCTTGAGGATCTCTTGAGGTCTGTGTCTTTGGAGTTTGGAGGGAATTGGGAGGATCTCCTCGCCATTGGTGGAGTTTACTTATAATAATAGCCATCAAACTACTATTGGTATGGCTCCATATGAAGCATTGTATGGGAGGAAATGTCGTACCCCAATTTGTTGGGAGGAAGTAGGAGAAAGGAAGCTTTTGGGACCGAGATGGTGCAACGACAACCGACAAGGTGAGGGTGATCAAAAAGAGAATGAAGGAAGCCCGGGATAGACAAAAAAGTTACGCGAGATCGCCGAAGAAGGCCGTTGGAATTCCAAGTAGGGGATAAAGTATTTTTGAAGGTGGCTCCTTGGAAAGGCATCATTCGATTTGGAGTAAAAGGGAAATTAGCCCCGAGATATATTGGCCCTTTTGAGATTAAAGAAAGAATCGGGCCAGTTGCATATCGATTAGAATTGCCTGTATATTTGGATAAGATTCATAATGTGTTCCATGTATCATTGCTGCGAAAGGCCAAGATAGACCCCTAACGGGTATTGCCACAAGTTCCTATGAAGATTAAAGGGGATCTAACCATGAAAACTAAGCCAGTCAAGATCTTAGATCGAGATGAGAAATTGTTGAGGAATAAAAGAGTTCCCTTGGTGAGAGTATTGTGGAGAAGCTCTCGAAAAGAAGAAGAAACATGTGAAAGAGAATCCGAGATGAAGGAAAAGTTTCCGCACTTATTCTTCGACATAGGTACGTAACTTGAATTTCGAGGACGGAATTTTTATTAGAAGGGGAGATTGTAAATCCCGAGAAAAACCAAGGCTGGATTAAATTAAAGAAAATAAACTAAACTAAAAAGAAGTGGGGGCAAGAACGAATACACTTAAAGAAAATGGGGCCTAAATGCAAATAAGAATAATTATAGAGCATAAATACTCCTATTCTCACCAAAAACAGATCTGCACCTACGTAAAGAAAGAAAAGAGGGAGTTTTTATATCTATTTTTACAAATCAAGAGAGAAACATCAAAATTTCAAGAACCCATCCTAGATTGAGGGTTATAGGTAAAATAAACCCTGGTGGGAAAGGGATTAACAAGAAAAATTGAACAAGAAGAGAATAGGGGAGGGTCGTTGTCATTAGAAAGAAAAGGAGGGATCGAAGCCTTGATTCGCACCAGGTAAGATATTATAAACCTGGTCTTATGAGTCATTTCAAGTCGATTATGAATTGATG
Source organism: Populus x sibirica (assembly GCA_019202695.1). NCBI lineage: Eukaryota > Viridiplantae > Streptophyta > Magnoliopsida > Malpighiales > Salicaceae > Populus > Populus x sibirica. Next base: position 83,953 of record JAGMVL010002357.1, read on the forward strand.
CTTGGATGTTAATTTATATATTGAGTTCTTAGACTTGAATTGAGGAAAAAGTAAGAGTTGTTAAAGTAAAGAACTTCGTGTGTTGTGTGTAAATGGAAAGGTTGATGAATCTGGACAATTTCGTCTCTTGACCTTCAAAGAGATTTTGGGTAGGAGAATGAAGGAATTAGGATCAAGTTCTTTCATAGAAATTGTAGTTTTGGATGTTTACTAACTAATAAAATTGGTCTTGCTCAATTTGGAGTCATAGAACTCCAGTTATGGGTCACCAACCGAGACCGGGTCATGACAGACCCTATAGGGTAGTAGGTCTGGTTCATTGATGAGCAATTTTGACTATCTTAGAGGCAGAACTGGGTTCTTCTCAAAACATAGAACTTGTAGCCTCATGTCTTACCTTTCCAACGCCATAAATTTCGCTTGAATCGGAGTTCTATAACTCCAGATATAGTTACAAATCTGAGTAGAGGTCAGACAGTAATAGTTAAAAAACAAGACAGTAACAGTTCGATGTCTAGACGATAATGAGTTGGACGATAACGGATCAATGTCTAGAAAGTAACGGTTCGAAAACAAGACAGTAACAGTTCAATGTCTAGGCAGTAACAGTTCAATGTCTAGACAGTAACGGTTCAAAAACAAGACAGTAACAGTTCAAAAACGGACAGTAACAGTTGGACAGTAACAGTCCAAGTGTTTGTTAATGAGCGATTTTGACAATCTTAGAGGCAGAACTAGGTTCTTCTCAAAACATAGAACTTGTAGCCTCATGTCTTACCTTTCCAACGCCATAAATGTTGCTTGAATCGGAGTTCTATAACTCCAGATATAGTCAAAAATCTGAGGAGAGGTCAGATAGTAACAGTTCAAAAATGGACAGTAACAGTTGGACAGTAACAGTCCAAGTGTTTGTTAATGAGCGATTTTGACTATCTTAGAGGCAGAACTGGGTTCTTCTCAAAACATAGAACTTGTAGCCTCATGTCTTACCTTTCCAACGCCATAAATTTTGCTTGAATCGGAGTTCTATAACTCCAGATATAGTCAAAAATCTGAGGAGAGGTCAGATAGTAACAGTTCAAAAATGGACAGTAACAGTTGGACGATAACAGTCCAAGTGTTTGTTAATGAGCGATTTTGACTATCTTAGAGGCAGAACTGGGTTCTTCTCAAAACATAGAACTTGTAGCCTCATGTCTTACCTTTCCAACGCCACAAATTTCGCTTGAATCGAAGTTCTATAACTCCAGATATAGTTAAAAATCTAAGGAGAGGTCAGACATTAACAGTTCAAAAATGGACAGTAACAATTCGATGTCTAGACAGTAACAGTTGGACAGTAACAGTTCAATGTCTAGACAGTAACGGTTTGAAAACAAGACTTATTGGTTGTTGATATGGTTATTATAAAACATATCCTTGAGTGAGGAAAATTTATGAGATAAACCTGTGATTTGCAGGAGGGACCACAGACGTGGTGCAACAACAGCAGCAGGGGAGCACGAGTAGAGCTTCTATTGTAGTTAGGTGATTCACACCTATGCTTTCTAGTTAAATTCCATGATTTAATATATTTTTGATGTGAAATGTGAATTACTGAATGTATGTGTATTCAAGGTGAAAAGTTGTTATATGAATTGCCAAGTGATGAAATTATCACTGACAAAGGAAATATGAGAAGTGTGATTTGAGGCATAAACTAGCATACATTTGAGTGTATGTTAGGATCCCTGTTGCGATGTCGCGGTCGCACAAATTAATTACCCTAGCTTCAAACACAACACACAAGATAGTATAGAGCAAGCAAGGGGTCGATCCCACAAGGAAGTTTCAAGTCAGATTTTTATGTTGTACATTATGTAATTGGGGGGATTTGGTTTGTGATTATCTAAACTATGGCAGCAATTAAAGTAGCAAACAAAATCAATTAAAACCAAAACTTATCAAGAAAACGAACCTTGGTCGCAAGCACACATCCACCAACGGAAATTAGAACCGATCCTTGAAACGAAAATTGCAGTTTATGTTCCGAAATTTTATCTTTTCTTAACGTTGATTAATTAACGGATCCGCCGTATAACTAATCCTAACCAACAAACAATCAAAGTGTCCGCACTAATGATTCAATTTAATGGTAGCTTTAAGAACTAGATAATTTCATCAAGATTAACATACAAGGCTGTCCATGAGCTTGTGTCACTTTGTTCAAATGTTTTCCCTAAGTTCAATAACGTAGTTCCGCCACAATTATCAAGCTTAGTTGCTTCACAAGTTCATATATCACAACTCCGGTTTTGATATTAAACTTAGCAATAGATTGTTCACAACAATAACTTAGAGTCCGCTCTAGCAATCATCAACAACAATCATAGGAAATATGCATAGGAAAACAATCATACTCATTCATAACATAAACCGAAAATAAAAGGAAGAATAAATCTCACGGTTCTTGAAATCCGAAGGTTTGTTGTGTCCTTGCAACCAAGAAAAGAGCTTAGCCTTGCATAACTATTGAACAACTACTTCTAAAGAATGAAAAGAGCATGATTTTTGGGTTTGTAGAGGAGAGAATTTGTGTTTATTCTCTGCTGGCTGCTGCCTCCTTACGCTCTCCCTCTTTTCTGCTAAGAAACCCTAGTCTCTATTTTACAAAATAGTCCTCCCTTGAGTTGGCAGTTTACATTTAAGTACTTCAATAACTATTTTTCCTAAAAGGAGAAATAGCCTTGCATGAAATCTTCAAGCTCTGACTTAGAGGAGCTAAATTGCTGATATAAAAACTTGGATGACGGTTTAGATGCTTCGGAATGTAATTTGGACTTGTTCTTCACGAAACCTGTTTGCTGGCAGAATTCAGTTGTCATCTTTGAAAAATCATATCTCCCTCGTATGACATCGTTTGTGGCTGAAACTTGGAGCGTTGATAGGTATTTAAGTCAGGAATCCACGCAAATTGAGTTTGCATCAATTGGAGTTCTGTAGCTCCAGATATTAAATTTTGAATGGCCAAAGGTCAACATTGGCAGAATGCGAGATTTGACTTTGCAGGATGTGATTTCCATGATCTTTCTCTTTTTATTTTTCTTGCATTACATTTCCAGAAAGGTATGGATGTTAGCTTTTTAGTGCCACTGGAATCACTTCATTTCGATCTCTAGAACTCACGCTCTGCAGAAAACATTGACTGAACGTCAAATCTGCCAATTACCTCCAATTTACTCCTTTTTGCATCTTTCATCCAAAAGTGCCTTCAAAACATAAAACAAAGAATATCAAGGCATTTTATATATAAAACATGGACAAAATATTAGGTAGATATGGGTGAAACTATCGAATAATATGGTTACATCAAATACCCCCACACTTAGCTCTTGCTCGTCCTCGAGAAAGGATAAATAAAATCAAATTGAAAATAACTATGATCAATCTCTTAATCTCCCATCAATGTCCAAGAATATATGCATTATAAACAAGAATACAATCAAGAATGATAAATAGTATATTTCTCATGAATTCATTTACATGCAAACTTCAAAACTCAATTAATCATCGGGATTTAAATGAAATCTATGCCATGCCGAGTGATAGGTCCTCTCATTGATATACACTCCAACACTCATGTGTTTAGGGTTTATGTGTTTAAATCTCTCAAATTAAATCAAAGAGTATGTTCTACCATAAGCTTGCTCTTCAATCTCATCTCCATTACTAACATATTACAAACAATGCATGAATCAAAAGGTCTTATTTTAGGTTGTAATGGGGCTAAGGTTAATGGTGAGGTAAAAGAGAGTAAAAGAAAAGGTTCAAACCAAAGAAAGTAGAGCATTCTAAAAAATGATATTTCAAACAAGATATTTCATCAAAGCACATAAATTTTCCTTCTTTAATCACCAATGCTTAGCTTCTTTTGATTTCAAGCTTTTTCAACATAAAATTTCAAGAACATAAAGGAACACTTTTTCTTTTTCTTTGTTTTTTTTTTTTTCTTTTTTAACCTTTGGCAACTTTGCCCATCTTTTCATCAAGCATCACTTCTTCTTTCTTTTCACATAATTTCCAACCATAATTCCATGAGATATCATAAGTATATGCTCTACTAATCCTTGGCCAAGGGAAAAGGAAAACATATAAAAAGTTAAGGCTTATACATGGATAAAGCAAAGAAAAGATAAACAAGCTCAAAAGGGGCTCACTAAGGATAATATGCTTTAGGTTGACTTTTTGGTTCAAGTGATTAAAATTCCTAATGCCTTTATCATCTTCATGTATATTTGTAATGGAATATAATCTCAATAAGATATGAAGCAAGTTCTAGAGATACATATCATTGAAAGAATGCACACTCAAAGAATATAATGTTGAAGGCTCAAAAGCTTGCATTGGTATAACACTATAAAGTCAACATGGCATATTCTCAAAGTCAATCCCTAAACCAATTAAACCTTAAAATTTGCATGCATACTTCTTCATTTGATTTATATCTTCATCTATCTCAATTAATTCTCATACATAATACTCATATTCTCAAAAACCAATGGGAGTTAAAAAGATCAAACACAAATTTTTTTTTTTTAGAACAACAAAGAAAACTAAAATTCTCCCAATACCCCCACACTTAAAACACAACATTGTCCTCAATGTTGAAATAAAAGCAAAGGAACATAAGAGAATGACAAAAAATAAATTAAAATGCGAAAAAAAAAAGATAAGGAAAAAGAAAGCAAATCTGATTTTTTTTATGCTGGGTTGCCTCCCAGTAAGCGCTTTTGTTTTATGTCATTGGCTTGACATGTGGCATGCTCATTCTTCATAGATTGGTTCAGCTAACTCTACGAAGCGGTGAGTTCTGTCCAACCTTCATAGAAAGGTTTTAAACGATGCCCATTAACCTTGAGTACTTTGTTGGTTTCTAAACTTGTAATTTCAAGCTGCACCATAAGGAAAAATATTAGAAACAACAAAGGGTCCAATCCAACGAGAGCGCAATTTTCCGGGAAAAAGTTTCAAACGCGAATGATAAAGAAGGACTTTGTCTCCAACATGAAACTCCTTTCTTGTAAGCATTCGGTCATGAAGATTCTTAGTCTTTTCTTTGTAAATCCTTGCATTCTCGTAAGCATCATTTCGAATTTCTTCCAACTCTTGCGGTTGTAGTTTTCTTGCAATCCCATGAGCATCATAATCCATGTTACATTGTTTAATGGCCCAAAAAGCTTTGTGTTCAAGCTCCACCGGTAGATGACATGCTTTCCCATAAATCATTCTATAAGGTGACATTCCTATAGGTGATTTATAAGCGGTCCGATAAGCCCAAAGTGCATCTCCAAGACGTAGACTCCAATCTCGCCGGTTAGGTTGCACTTGTTTTCTCCAAAATGGACTTGATTTCTCGATTTGAAATTTCAGCTTGGCCATTCGTTTGAGGATGATATCTTGTGGAAGTTCGATGAGTCACATGATATTTGCGTAGCAATGCTTCCATGGAACGATTACGGAAATGAGTGCCACGATCACTAATGATAGCTTTAGGGATTCCAAACCTGTCAAATATATGAGTCCGACAAAATCTAAAACAACCTTAGCATCGTTAGTTCGTGTGGCTTTCGCCTCAATCCATTTGGACACATAATCAACAGCAAGAAGAATATAAAGATTGCCAAATGAAGAAGGAAATGGACCCATAAAGTCAATACCCCAAACATCAAAAATTTCACTTACAAGAATATTCGTTAAAGGCATTTGATTCTTATGAGTGATATTACCTGTTCTTTGGCATTTTTCACATGATTTGCGAAGTGATATGCATCTCTAAAAATAGAAGGCCAATAGAAACCACTTTCAAGTACCTTGTGGTCTTTTCTTTTTTGCTCCAAAATGCCCACCACAAGAATGAGAATGACAAAAAGTGAGAATGGAATGAAATTCATCTTGTGGTACACACCTCCTAACTACTTGATCCGCACAAAATTTCCAAAGGTAAGGATCGTCCCAAAAATAATATTTAGCATCGGTTCGTAACTTATCTTTTTGGGGTTTAGACAAACTGGAGGGAATTCTTTGGTGACTAAATAGTTTACCAAATCAGCATACCATGGTCTTGTAGAGGAATGCAACATATACAAGCTGCTCATCGGGGAATGTCTCTCTTATTGTTTCGATCTGTATATCCTCGGTCCTCAGTCGGCTCAAGTGATCGGCCACATGGTTTTCAGGCACCTTTTTTATCTTTGATCTCAAGATCGAATTCTTGTAAAAGCAAGATCCACCTAATCAGTCTTGGTTTGGACTCCTTCTTCTTCAAAAGATACACGAGAGCCTGCATGGTCGGTAAAAACAATGACTTTTGTACCAAGTAGATATGACCTGAATTTTTCAAGAGCAAACACCCCTTGCAAAAAGTTCCTTTTCAGTTGTATGGTAATTGCATTGTGCTCCATCCAACATGCGAGAAGCATAGGCGATAACATGCAAATTCTTCCCAATTCTTTGCCCAAGCACGGCTCCTACCGCATAATCACTCGCATCACACATTATCTCAAAAGGTTCATCCCAATTTGGTGGTTGGATGATAGAGGGAGATGTGACACGTCTCTTAAGCTCATCATGGGCATCTTTACATGCTTGATCAAACACAAAATCCACTTCTTTGGCTAATAGTTTGCACAAGGGTGCTTGTAATCTTCGAGAAATCTTTGATAAAGCGTCGATAGAAACCTGCATGGCCTAGAAAAGAACGAACTTCCCTCACGCATGAGGGGTAAGGCAATGATGAAATAACATCTATCTTAGCTTTATCAACCTCTAATCCACGTGAAGACACAACATGCCCAAGAACTATTCCTTGTTCTACCATAAAATAACACTTTTCATAGTTCAAGACAAGGTTAGTTTCAATGCACCTTTTCAAGATTAAAGATAAATTTTCTAGACATTTATCAAAAGAATCACCATACACCGTGAAATCATCCATAAAAACCTCAATTATTCTTTCAACATAGTCGGAAAAATACTCATCATGCATCTTTGAAAAGTTGCGGGAGCATTACGAGAGACCAAAAGGCATTCTTCTATATGCATATGTACCAAATGGACATGTAAATGTAGTCTTTTCTTGATCCTCGGGATTAATAACAATCGATTGTATCCACTATATCCATCAAGAAAGCAATAAAAAGACTTACCTGCTAGGCGTTCAAGCATTTGATCCATGAATGGTAATGGGAAATGATCTTTGCGTGTAGAAAGATTGAGCTTTACGTAATCAACACACATTCTCCATCCACTCGAGATGCGAGTAGGAATGAGCTCATCATTTTTGTTTTTCACCAATGTGATTCCGGTCTTTTTGGGCACCACATGGATTGGTGCGACCCATTTCTTGTCGGTGATGGGGTAAATGACTCCTGCATCTAACAATTTCAAAATTTCGGCTTTCACTACCTCCATCATAGGCGGGTTCAACCTCCTTTGCATTTCCCTTGTTGGTTTTGCGTTGTCCTCCAATAGTATGTGATGCATACACATTGAGGGACTAATACCCTTGATGTCGGCTAAAGTCCATCCAATGGCCGTCTTGTGATCACACAACAACTTCACAAGTTTTTCCTCTTGCATACTTGTCAAACCTTTTGCTATGATAACGGGAAGTGTATTGTTGTCGCCAATGAATACATACTTCAAATTATCGGGCAAAGGTTTTAATTCTAACTCGGGGGCCTGTAAAATAGATGGCAAAAGCTTTTTATGTGAGAGTACTAAATCAACAAAGACATTACCATGGGGAACGGTTTGCAAAGCTTGTAAGGCCAATACTTGATTCGTGCACGTTTTGGGGAACACACACGTGCCTCTCCATCTCTTCTATCTTGGTGAAATCATAGCCATAGCTCAAAGTTATGCTTAATCCATCTTCGCAATCAAAATCACAAACTTGCTGCACACACTTATCAATTTGGTCATAACATGTGATAGAATAAACATTGCTATAAGGATATTTCATTGCATCATGAAAATTGAATTCAATTTTTTCATCTCCTACTTCCATAGACAAGGTATCCTTACCACAATCAATCTTTGCGTTGGCGGTTTTCAAGAATGGTCTCCCAAACAATATAGGAGTGCTGGTTGATGAATCACAAGAATCATGTTCCATATCAAGAATATAAAAATCACATGGAATAACCAAACTATCAATCTTGACTAGGACATCTTCTATCACACCAAGTGGGTAAACAAAACTACGATCCGCAAGTTGTATTACAATGCTAGTTTTATTCAAAGGCTCAAGACTAAGAGAATCATAAACATGTTTGGGCATAACACTAATGGATGCACCTAAATCGCATAAAGCTCTTTTAAAACTAGCATTACCAATAACACATGGGATAGTAAACGCACCTGGGTCTTTTTGTTTCAAAGGCAGATTCTTTTGAACAACGGCAGATACAACTTCACCCATACTTACCGTTTCATGACCTTTCAGTTTGAAAGCTCTCTTGGTAGTACACAACTCCTTCAAGAATTTTGCATACTTGGGAATTTGCTTGATAGCATCAAGCAAAGGAATGTTGAGTTCCACTTTCTTGAAAACCTCTAAAATCTCTTTTTCTTTGTCTTCTTTCTTTGACCTAGAAGAACTCACGGAAAGGGTGGAATTGTTTTAAAACTAGAATTCATTGAGTGAGGAGTTACCTTTGGAGTGTTGGTCTTTATTTCAGTTTGTGGAGGAGGAGGAGGATGTTTGTTCTTTGTACTCAATTCGGTTTCTATCTCTTCTTCTTCCTCCATCTCAATTTGTTTCGACCTTTTCTCTTCAATTTCTTTCCCACTTCGCAACATGATCGCACTAACATTCTCTTTTGGATTCAATGCTTGGGAGGGCAACTTTCCATTCATTTGTGCTTCCAATTTCCCTACACTTGAAGCTACTTGCCCCATTTGCTTTTCCAAGTTGTGAATACTTGACCTTGTTTCTGTTGAAAAGACATGACATTTTGTTGCAAGGTAACAGTATTAGAAGCCAAAGTTTTCATCATCTCACGAAGATCATCATTGGATGATGACCCCATAACATTGGAGTTTGTAAATGGAGGGGGTTGTCTTGCTTGATAATTTTGTTGGGGCTGAAATCCATGGGGATGGAACTGTCGGCCTTGATTGCCTTGTTGGGATGGGTTGCCATAGCGTAAGTTGGGATGATCTCTCCATCCGGGATTGTACGTGTTGGAAAAGGGATCATATTTACGCTGGGCTGTCCGTTGAATGTTCCATCAATTGCATGAGCTTGTTCAATGTAATCTTCTTGCATTGTTGGGCACATATCCGAAGCATGTCCTTGTAAGGAGCATATGCTACAAACTTTCACCCGCTGCACATTTCCACAAGCCAAAGAACGCACAAGAGAAGTAAGATCATTAACTTTATTTTCAAGGTTAGAAATACTTACCTCATTTACTCGTTTGTTGGAGAAGTCTCCACGAGTGCCAAATTGTTTTGAGTTGGCTGCCATGTTTGAGATCAATTGGCGTGCAGCCTCGGGTGTCTTATCCACCAATGCGCCTCCACTTGCAAGCATCAATGATATTACGGTCAAGAGGCATCAATCCTTCATAGAAATATTGAATGAGCACGGTGATCGGGTATTTGATGATGAGGACATTGAATGCGAGTTGCTCAAATCTTTCCCAATATTCGGAGAGTGTCTCTCCATGAGATTGCCGAATCCCACATATTTCTTTCCTTATGTTGGCAACTCGAGATCTTTGGGAAATACTTCTCAAGGAAAATCTTCTTCATGGCATTCCAAGTTCCAATAGATCCTGGAAGAATAGAGAAAAGCCATGCTCTTTTGCCCCCTTCAAAGAGAAAGGGAAAGCTTTCAACTTAACTTGTTCTTCATCAACTCCATTCGGTTTCATGCCAACACAAACCATATGGAACTCCTTGAGATGAGTATGAGGATCTTCTCCTGCAAGACCATTAAATGTTGGTAACAAATGTATAAAACCAGATTTGAGCTCAAAGTTTACATTATTGTCAATGTTTATGCACAATGGTTGATTTTCCACATTAGGAGCGACAAGCTCCTTGAGTGTTTGTTGCCGTGCAACCGCCATGGTGTTGAGGCGAGCTTCCTTTCTTAATCCGCGTAAAGTGCTTTCTATTTCAAGATCAACTCGCACTTGAATTTGATTAGTAGAACGGGTCACAGGCATAAATTGCTAAGGAAACTCAAAAGAAGGTAACCACACAAGAGATAGAAAACAATGCAAATTGTACGAAAATCCTACGGTAGAAAACTAAAGCTGTCTAAAAACACTAGAAAGCAGCGGAATTTGGCCACAATAGGGTGGGGCTAGTGATTTATCACTAGTCCTGTTCAGAACGTCGTTTCCCTTCAGGAAACAAAAGGCCAATACCTAATTCCACCAAAAACTCTGTTTTGAACAGTACCGTGCCGCAAGTGAAGCGAGTAGCGTCGCAAGCAAAAAATCTGTTTCTCTTTTTTTTTTTTTTTTTTTTTTTTTTTTGAATCACAGCAAATAAAAATAACAGTACAAGCACAAGAATCAACTAAAATTACTTCCCCGACACGGCGCCAAAATTTGTTGCGATGTCGCGGTCGCACAAATTAATTACCTAGCTTCAAACACAACACACAAGATAGTATAGAGCAAGCAAGGGGTCGATCCCACAAGGAAGTTTCAAGTCAGATTTTTATGTTGTACATTATGTAATTGGGGGGATTTGGTTTGTGATTATCTAAACTATGGCAGCAATTAAAGTAGCAAACAAAATCAATTAAAACCGAAACTTATCAAGAAAAGCAGACCTTGGTCGCAAGCACACATCCACCAACGGAAATTAGAACCGATCCTTGAAACGAAAATTGCGGTTTATGTTCTGAAATTTTATCTTTTCTTAACGTTGATTAATTAACGGATCCGCCGTATAACTAATCCTAACCAACAAACAATCAAAGTGTCCGCACTAATGATTCAATTTAATGGTAGCTTTAAGAACTAGATAATTTCATCAAGATTAACATACAAGCTGTCCATGCAGCTTGTGTCACTTTGTTCAAATGTTTTCCCTAAGTTCAATAACGTAGTTCCGCCACAATTATCAAGCTTAGTTGCTTCACAAGTTCATATATCACAACTCCGGTTTTGATATTAAACTTAGCAATAGATTGTTCACAACAATAACTTAGAGTCCGCTCTAGCAATCATCAACAACAATCATAGGAAATATGCATAGGAAAACAATCATACTCATTCATAACATAAAGCTGAAAATAAAAGGAAGAATAAATCTCACGGTTCTTGAAATCCGAAGGTTTGTTGTGTCCTTGCAACCAAGAAAAGAGCTTAGCCTTGCATAACTATTGAACAACTACTTCTAAAGAATGAAAAGAGCATGATTTTTGGGTTTGTAGAGGAGAGAATTTGTGTTTATTCTCTGGCGGGCTTTTGCCTCCTTCTGCTCTCCCTCTTTTACGCTAAGAAACCCTAGTCTCTATTTTACAAAGTAGTCCTCCCTTGAGTTGGCGGTTTACATTTAAGTACTTCAATAACTATTTTTCCTAAAAGGAGAAATAGCCTTGCATGAAATCTTCAAGCTCCGACTTAGAGGAGCTAAATTGCTGATATAAAAACTTGGATGACGGTTTAGATGCTTCGGAATGTAATTTGGACTTGTTCTTCACGAAACTCTGTTTGCTGGCAGAATTCAGTTGTCATCTTTGAAAAATCATATCTCCCTCGTATGACATCGTTTGTGGCTGAAACTTGGAGCGTTGATAGGTATTTAAGTCAGGAATCCACGCAAATTGAGTTTGCATCAATTGGAGTTCTGTAGCTCCAGATATTAAATTTTGAATGGCCAAAAGGTCAACATTGGCAGAATGCGAGATTTGACTTTGCAGGATGTGATTTCCATGATCTTTCTCTTTTTATTTTTCTTGCATTACATTTCCAGAAAGGTATGGATGTTAGCTTTTTAGTGCCACTGGAATCACTTCATTTCGATCTCTAGAACTCACGCTCTGCGAGAAAACATTATTTGAACGTCAAATCTCCCAATTACCTCCAATTTACTCCTTTTTGCATCTTTCATCCAAAAGTGCCTTCAAAACATAAAACAAAGAATATCAAGGCATTTTATATATAAAACATGGACAAAACATTAGGTAGATATGGGTGAAAC
>JAGMVL010001568.1:0-51859 GCA_019202695.1 Populus x sibirica
AATTTCTTTTAAATTTTATAATTTTAAACCATTTAAACTATCCTTCAAGAATCGAAAACAGAAATCCAAATTGCTTTTTCTAATTTCGTTTAAAATTTATAACTTTAAAACATTGAACTATACTTGAAGTATCCAAAACGGAAATCCTATTACTTTTTAAAATTTCTTTTAAATGTTATACTTTTGAAACATTTAAAGAATCCTTTAAGAATCCAAAACAGAAATCCTAATTATTTTTTTTAAATTTCTTTTAAATTTTGTAATTTTAAAACTTTTATACTATCCTTGAAGAATCCAAAATAGAAATCCTAATTCCTTTTTTTAAATTTCTTTTAAATTTTATACTTTTAAAACAATTTAAACTATCCTTCAAGAATCGAAAACAGAAATCCAAATTGCTTTCTTCAATTTCGTTTAAAATTTATAACTTTAAAACATTGAACTATACCTGAAGTACCAAAAACAGAAATTCTAATTACTTTTTTAAAATTTCTTTTGAATTTTATAATTTTAAAACATTTAAACTATCTTTTAAGAATCACAAACAGAAATCATAATTTCTTTTTTAAAATTTCTTTTAAATTTTATACTTTTAAAACATTTAAACTATCCTAAAAGAATTCAAAATAGAAATCCTAATTACTTTTTTAAAATTTCTTTTAAATTTTATACTTTTAAAACTTTTAACTATCCCAGAAGAATCCAACACAGAAAAGCTAATTACTTTTTTGAAATTTCTTTTAAATTTTATAATTTTGAAACATTTAAAATATCCTTGAAGAATTCAAAACAAAAATCCTAATTACTTTTTTTAAATTTCTTTTAAATTTTATACTTTTAAAACAATTTTAACTATCCTTAAACAATCGAAAACAGAAATCCAAATTGCTTTTTTTAATTTCGTTTAAAATTTATAACTTTAAAAGATTGAAATATACTCGAAGTATCCAAAACGGAAATCATAAGTACTTTTTTAAAATTTCTTTTAAATTTTATAATTTTAGAACATTTAAAATATCCTTGAAGAATTCAAAACAAAAATCCTAATTACTTTTTTTAAATTTCTTTTAAATTTTATAATTTTTAAACATTTAAACTATATTTGAAGAATCGAAAACAGAAATACTAATTACTTTTTTTAAATTTCTTTTAAATTTTATACTTTTTAAACATTTATACTATCCTTGAAGAATCCAAAATAGAAATCCAAATTGCTTTTTTAAAATTTCTTTTAAATTTTATACTTTTAAAACATTTATACTATCCTTGAAGATTACAAAACAGAAATCCTAATTCCTTTTTTCAAATTTCTTTTAAATTTTATACTTTTAAAAGAATTTAAACTATCATTCAAGAATCGAAAAAGAAATCCAAATTGCTTTCTTCAATTTCCTTTAAAATTTATAACTTTAAAACATTGAACTATACTTGAAGTATCCAAAACGGAAATCCTAATTACTTTTTTAAAATTTCATTTTGAATTTATAATTTTAAAACATTTAAAATATTCTAAAAGTATCCAAAACAAAAATCCTAATTACTTTTTTCAAATTTCTTTTAAATTTTATAATTTTAAAACATTTAAACTATATTTGAAGAATCTAAAACAGAAATCCTAATTACTTTTTTTAAATTTCTTTTAAATTTTATACTTTTAAAACAATTTAAACTATCCTTCAAGAATCACAAACAGAAATCCAAATTGCTTTCTTCAATTTCCTTTAAAATTTATAACTTTAAAACATTGAACTATACTTGAAGTATCCAAAACGGAAATCCTAATTACTTTTTTAAAATTTCTTTTAAATTTTGTAATTTTAAACAATTTAAACTATCCGTCAAGAATCAAAAACAGAAATCCAATGCTTTTTTATATTTTTAAATTTCTTTTAAAATTTATAATTTTAAAACATTTAAACTATACTTGAAGTATCCAAAACGAAATCCTAATTACTTTTTAAAATTTCTTTTAAATTTTATAATTTTAAAACATTTAAACTATCCTTGAAGAATCAAAAAGAAATCCAATTGCTTTTTTTAAATTTCTTTAAAATTTTAACTTTAAAAATTAACTATTAAAAATTTGAAGTATCCAAAACGGAAATCCTAATTACTTTTTAAAATTTCTTTTAAATTTTATAATTTTAAAACATTTAAACTATATTTGAAGAATCCAAAACAGAAATCCTAATTACTTTTTTTAAATTTCTTTTAAATTTTATGCTTTTAAAACATTTAAACTATCCTTCAAGAATCGAAAAAGAAATCCAAATTGCTTTTTTTTAAAATTTATAACTTTAAACTTGAACTCTTGAAGTATCAAAGCGAAATCCTAATTGCTTTTTTAAAATTTCTTTTAAATTTTAAAATTTTAAAACATTTAAAATATTCTTGAAGTATCCAAAATAGAAATTCTAATTACTTTTTTCAAATTTCTTTTAAATTTTATAATTTTAAAACATTTAAACTATCATTTAAAATCCAAATTGCTTTCTTAAATTTCCTTTAAAATTTATAACTTTAAAACATTTGAACTATCCTTGAAGTATCCAAAATGGAAATCCTAATTACTTTTTTAAAATTTCTTTTAAATTTATAATTTTAAAACATTTAAAATATATTTACAAAATTCAAAAGAAATCCTAATTACTTTTTTTAAATTTCTTTTAAATTTTATAATTTTAAAACATTTAAACTATATTTGAAGAATCTAAAGCAAATCCTAATTACTTTTTTTAAATTTCTTTTAAATTTTATACTTTTAAAACAATTTAAACTATCCTTCAAGAATCAAAACGGAAATCCAAATTGCTTTCTTCAATTTCCTTTAAAATTTATAACTTTAAAACATTGAACTATACTTGAAGTATCCAAAACGGAAATTCTAATTACTTTTTTAAAATTTCTTTTAAATTTTGTAATTTTAGAACATTTAAAATATCCTTGAAGAATTCAAAACAAAAATCATAATTACTTTTTTTAAATTTCATTTAAATTTTATACTTTTAAAACAATTTAAACTATCCTTCAAGAATCAAAAATAGAAATCCAAATTGCTTTTTTAATTTCCTTTAAAATTTATAACTTTAAAACATTGAACTATACTTGAAGTATCCAAAACGGAAATCCTAATTACTTTTTTAAAATTTCTTTTAAATTTTATAATTTTAAACCATTTAAACTATCATTCAAGAATCAAAAATAGAAATCCAAATTGCTTTCTTCAATTTCCTTTAAAATTTATAACTTTAAAACATTGAACTATACTTGAAGTATCCAAAACGGAAATCCTAATTACTTTTTTAAAATTTCATTTTGAATTTATAATTTTAAAACATTTAAAATATTCTAAAAGTATCCAAAACAGAAATCCTAATTACTTTTTTCAAATTTCTTTTAAATTTTATAATTTTAAAACATTTAAACTATATTTGAAGAATCTAAAACAGAAATCCTAATTACTTTTTTTAAATTTCTTTTAAATTTTATACTTTTAAAACAATTTAAACTATCCTTCAAGAATCGAAAACAGAAATCCAAATTGCTTTCTTCAATTTCCTTTAAAATTTATAACTTTAAAACATTGAACTATACTTGAAGTATCCAAAACGGAAACCTTAATTACTTTTTAAAATTTCTTTTAAATTTTATAATTTTAAACCATTTAAACTATCCTTCAAGAATCGAAAACAGAAATCCAAATTGCTTTTTCTAATTTCGTTTAAAATTTATAACTTTAAAACATTGAACTATACTTGAAGTATCCAAAACGGAAATCCTAATTACTTTTTTAAAATTTCTTTTAAATTTTATAATTTTAAAACATTTAAAATATTCTAAAAGAATCCAAAACAGAAATCCTAATTACTTTTTTAAAATTTCTTTTAAATTTTATAATTTTAAAACTTTTAAACTATCCTTGAAGAATCCAAAATAGAAATCCTAATTACTTTTTTTAAATTTCTTTTAAATTTTATACTTTTAAAACAATTTAAACTATCCTTCAAGAATCGAAAACAGAAATCCAAATTGCTTTCTTCAATTTCGTTTAAAATTTATAACTTTAAAACATTGAACTATACTTGAAGTATCCAAAACGGAAATCCTAATTACTTTTTTAAAATTTCTTTTAAATTTTATAATTTTAAAACATTTAAACTATCTTTTAAGAATCAAAACAGAAATCGTAATTCTTTTTTAAAATTTCTTTTAAATTTTATACTTTTAAAACATTTAAACTATCCTTAAAAGAATCAAAATGAAATCCTAATTGCTTTTTTAAAATTTCTTTTAAAATTTATACTTTTAAAACATTTAACTATCCTTGAAGTATCCAAAACGGAAATCCTAATTACTTTTTTGAAATTTGTTTTAAATTTTATAATTTTAGAACATTTAAAATATCCTTGAAGAATTCAAAACAAAAATCCTAATTACTTTTTTTAAATTTCTTTTAAATTTTATACTTTTAAAACAATTTAAACTATCCTTCAAGAATCGAAAACAGAAATCCAAATTGCTTTTTTAATTTCGTTTAAAATTTATAACTTTAAAACATTGAACTATACTTGAAGTATCCAAAACGGAAATCCTAAGTACTTTTTTAAAATTTCATTTTAAATTTTATAATTTTAAAACATTTAAAATATTCTTAAAAGTATCCAAAACAAAAATCCTAATTACTTTTTTAAAATTTCTTTTAAATTTTATAATTTTAAAACATTTAAACTATATTTGAAGAATCCAAAAAGAAATCCTAATTACTTTTTTTAAATTTCTTTTAAATTTTATACTTTTAAAACAATTTAAACTATCCTTCAAGAATCGAAAACAGAAATCCAAATTGCTTTTTTAAATTTCCTTTAAAATTTATAACTTTAAAACATTGAACTATACTTGAAGTATCCAAAACGGAAACCTTAATTACTTTTTTAAAATTTCTTTTAAATTTTATAATTTTAAACCATTTAAACTATCCTTCAAGAATCAAAAAGGAAATCCAAATTGCTTTCTTCAATTTCCTTTAAAATTTATAACTTTAAAACATTGAACTATACTTGAAGTATCCAAAACGGAAATCCTAATTACTTTTTTAAAATTTCATTTTGAATTTATAATTTTAAAACATTTAAAATATTCTAAAAGTATCCAAAACAAAAATCCTAATTACTTTTTTCAAATTTCTTTTAAATTTTATAATTTTAAAACATTTAAACTATATTTGAAGAATCTAAAAACAGAAATCCTAATTACTTTTTTTAAATTTCTTTTAAATTTTATACTTTTAAAACAATTTAAACTATCCTTCAAGAATCAAAAACGGAAATCCAAATTGCTTTCTTCAATTTCCTTTAAAATTTATAACTTTAAAACATTGAACTATACTTGAAGTATCCAAAACGGAAACCTTAATTACTTTTTAAAATTTCTTTTAAATTTTATAATTTTAAACCATTTAAACTATCCTTCAAGAATCGAAAACAGAAATCCAAATTGCTTTTTCTAATTTCGTTTAAAATTTATAACTTTAAAACATTGCTTTTAAAACATTGAACTATACTTGAAGTATCCAAAACGGAAATCCTAATTACTTTTTTAAAATTTCTTTTAAATTTTATACTTTTAAAACATTTAAAGTATCCTTTAAGAATCAAAAAGAAATCCTAATTACTTTTTTTAAATTTCTTTTAAATTTTATAATTTTAAAACTTTTAAACTATCCTTGAAGAATCCAAAATAGAAATCCTAATTCCTTTTTTTAAATTTCTTTTAAATTTTATACTTTTAAAACAATTTAAACTATCCTTCAAGAATCAAACAGAAATCCAAATTGCTTTCTTCAATTTCGTTTAAAATTTATAACTTTAAAACATTGAACTATACTTGAAGTACCAAAACGGAAATCCTAATTACTTTTTTAAAATTTCTTTTGAATTTTATAATTTTAAAACATTTAAACTATCTTTAAGAATCCAAAATAGAAATCCTAATTTCTTTTTTAAAATTTCTTTTAAATTTTATTATTTTAAAACATTTAAACCATCTTTGAAGAATCAAAATAGAAATCCTAATTACTTTTTTAAAATTTCTTTTAAATTTTATACTTTTAAAACTTTTAACTATCCTTGAAGTATCCAATAGAAATCCTAATTACTTTTTTGAAATTTCTTTTAAATTTTATAATTTTAAAACATTTAAAATATCCTTGAAGAATTCAAAACAGAAATCCTAATTACTTTTTTTAAATTTCTTTTAAATTTTATACTTTTAAAACAATTTAAACTATCCTTCAAGAATCGAAAACAGAAATCCAAATTGCTTTTTTTAATTTCGTTTAAAATTTATAACTTTAAAACATTGAACTATACTTGAAGTATCCAAAACGGAAATCCTAATTACTTTTTTAAAATTTCTTTTAAATTTTATAATTTTAAAACATTTAAAATATCCTAAAAGTATCCAAAACAAATCCTAATTTTCTTTTTAAAATTTCTTTTAAATTTTATAATTTTAAAACATTTAAACTATATTTGAAGAATCAAAAAACGGAAATCCTAATTACTTTTTTTAAATTTCTTTTAAATTTTATACTTTTAAAACAATTTAAACTATCCTTGAAGAATCAAAATAGAAATCCAAATTGCTTTTTTAAAATTTCTTTTAAAATTTATAACTTTAAAACATTGAACTATACTTGAAGTATCCAAAACAGAAATCCTAATTCCTTTTTTAAAATTTCTTTTAAATTTTATACTTTTAAAAGAATTTAAACTATCATTCAAGAATCGAAAACAGAAATCCAAATTGCTTTCTTCAATTTCCTTTAAAATTTATAACTTTAAAACATTGAACTATACTTGAAGTATCCAAAACGGAAATCCTAATTACTTTTTTAAAATTTCATTTTGAATTTATAATTTTAAAACATTTAAAATATTCTAAAAGTATCCAAAACAAAAATCCTAATTACTTTTTTCAAATTTCTTTTAAATTTTATAATTTTAAAACATTTAAACTATATTTGAAGAATCTAAAAAAGAAATCCTAATTCCTTTTTTTAAATTTCTTTTAAATTTTATACTTTTAAAACAATTTAAACTATCCTTCAAGAATCGAAAACAGAAATCCAAATTGCTTTCTTCAATTTCCTTTAAAATTTATAACTTTAAAACATTGAACTATACTTGAAGTATCCAAAACGGAAACCTTAATTACTTTTTAAAATTTCTTTTAAATTTTATAATTTTAAACCATTTAAACTATCCTTCAAGAATCGAAAACAAAAATCCAAATTGCTTTTTTCAATTTCCTTTAAAATTTATAACTTTAAAACATTGAACTATACTTGAAGTATCCAAAACGGAAATCCTAATTACTTTTTAAAATTTCTTTTAAATTTATTTTTAAAACATTTAAACTTCCTTAAGATCCAAAAATCTAATTCTTTTTTAAATTTCTTTTAAATTTTATAATTTTAAAACATTTAAACTATCCTTAAAGAATCCAAAAAAGAAATCCTAATTATTTTTTTAAAATTTCTTTTAAATTTTATAATTTTAAAACATTTAAACTATCCTTGAAGAATCCAAAAAAGAAATCCTAATTCCTTTTTTTAAATTTCTTTTAAATTTTATACTTTTAAAACAATTTAAACTATCCTTCAAGAATCAAAAC
The DNA here is from genome assembly GCA_019202695.1 of Populus x sibirica. Taxonomy (NCBI): domain Eukaryota; kingdom Viridiplantae; phylum Streptophyta; class Magnoliopsida; order Malpighiales; family Salicaceae; genus Populus; species Populus x sibirica. The sequence goes on from JAGMVL010001568.1 coordinate 7,675, forward strand.
AGAAATCCAAATTGCTTTCTTCAATTTCTTTAAAATTTATAACTTTAAAACATTGAACTATACTTGAAGTATCCAAAACGAAATTCTAATTACTTTTTTAAAATTTCTTTTGAATTTTATAATTTTAAAACATTTAAACTATCCTTTAAGAATCCAAAACAGAAATCCTAATTACTTTTTTAAAATTTCTTTTAAATTTTATACTTTTAAAACGTTTAAACTATCCTTAAAGAATCAAAATAGAAATCCTAATTACTTTTTTAAAATTTCTTTTAAATTTTATACTTTTAAAACTTTGAACTATCCTTGAAGTATCAAAACGGAAATCCTAATTACTTTTTTGAAATTTCTTTTAAATTTTATAATTTTGAAACATTTAAAATATCCTTGAAGAATTCAAAACAAAAATCCTAATTCCTTTTTTCAAATTTCTTTTAAATTTTATACTTTTAAAACAATTTAAACTATCATTCAAGAATCGAAAACTGAAATCCAAATTGCTTTCTTCAATTTCCTTTAAAATTTATAACTTTAAAACATTGAACTATACTTGAAGTATCCAAAACGGAAATCCTAATTACTTTTTAAATTTTTTTTTTTAATTTCTTTAAAATTTAAAAATTCTATTGAAGTATCCAAAACAGAAATCCTAATTACTTTTTTCAAATTTCTTTTAAATTTTATAATTTTAAAACATTTAAACTATATTTGAAGAATCTAAAACAGAAATCCTAATTACTTTTTTTAAATTTCTTTTAAATTTTATACTTTTAAAACAATTTAAACTATCCTTCAAGAATCGAAAATAGAAATCCAAATTGCTTTTTTCAATTTCCTTTAAAATTTATAACTTTAAAACATTGAACTATACTTGAAGTATCCAAAACGGAAATCCTAATTACTTTTTAAAATTTCTTTTAAATTTTATAATTTTAAACCATTTAAACTATCCTTCAAGAATCGAAAAAGAAATCCAAATTGCTTTCTTCAATTTCCTTTAAAATTTATAACTTTAAAACATTGAACTATACTTGAAGTATCCAAAACGGAAATCCTAATTACTTTTTTAAAATTTCATTTTGAATTTATAATTTTAAAACATTTAAAATATTCTAAAAGTATCCAAAAAAAAATCCTAATTACCTTTTTTCAAATTTCTTTTAAATTTTATAATTTGAAAACATTTAAACTATATTTGAAGAATCTAAAATAGAAATCCTAATTACTTTTTTTAAATTTCTTTTAAATTTTATACTTTTAAAACAATTTAAACTATCCTTCAAGAATCGAAAACGGAAATCCAAATTGCTTTCTTCAATTTCCTTTAAAATTTATAACTTTAAAACATTGAACTATACTTGAAGTATCCAAAATGAAAATCCTAATTACTTTTTAAAATTTCTTTTAAATTTTATAATTTTAAACCATTTAAACTATCCTTCAAGAATCGAAAACGTAAATCCAAATTGCTTTTTTTAATTTCCTTTAAAATTTATAACTTTAAAACATTGAACTATACTTGAAGTATCCAAAACGGAAATCCTAATTACTTTTTTAAAATTTCTTTTAAATTTTATAATTTTAAAACATTTAAACTATCCTTTAAGAATCCAAAACAGAAATCCTAATTACTTTTTTAAATTTCTTTTAAATTTTATAATTTTAAAACATTTAAACTATCCTTGAAGAATCCAAAAAGAAATCCTAATTCTTTTTTTAAATTTCTTTTAAATTTTATACTTTTAAAACAATTTAAACTATCCTTGAAGAATCAAAAAAGAAATCCTAATTGCTTTTTTTAAATTTCTTTTAAAATTTATAACTTTAAAACATTTAAACTATCCTTCAAGTATCAAAAACGGAAATCCTAATTACTTTTTTAAAATTTCTTTTAAATTTTATAATTTTAAAACATTTAAATATCTTGAAGAATCCAAAATGGAAATCCTAATTATCTTTTTTAAAATTTCTTTTAAATTTTATAATTTTAAAACATTTAAACTATCCTTGAAGAATCCAAAATAGAAATCCTAATTACTTTTTTAAAATTTCTTTTAAATTTTATAATTTTAAAACATTTAAACTATCCTTGAAGAATCCAAAACAGAAATCCTAATTGCTTTTTTAAATTTCTTTTAAATTTTATACTTTTAAAACATTTAAACTACTTGAAGAATCCAAAAAAGAAATCCTAATTGCTTTTTTAAAATTTCTTTTAAATTTTATAATTTTAAAACATTTAAACTATCCTTGAAGAATCCAAAACGGAAATCCTAATTACTTTTTTTAAATTTCTTTTAAATTTTATACTTTTAAAACAATTTAAACTATCCTTCAAGAATCGAAAACAGAAATCCAAATTGCTTTTTTAAATTTCTTTTAAATTTATAACTTTAAAACATTGAACTATACTTGAAGTATCCAAAACGGAAATCCTAATTACTTTTTTAAAATTTCTTTTAAATTTTATAATTTTAAAACATTTAAACTATCCTTCAAGAATCAAAAAAGAAATCCTAATTGCTTTTTTATTTCTTTAAAATTTATAACTTTAAAATTAACTCCTTATAATTTTTTTTTAAAATTTCTTTTAAATTTTATAATTTTAAAACATTTAAAATATCCTTGAAGAATTCAAAACAGAAATCCTAATTACTTTTTTTAAATTTCATTTAAATTTTATACTTTTAAAACAATTTAAACTATCCTTCAAGAATCAAAAATAGAAATCCAAATTGCTTTTTTTAATTTCATTTAAAATTTATAACTTTAAAACATTGAACTATACATGAAGTATCCCAAACGGAAATCCTAATTACTTTTTAAAATTTCTTTTAAATTTTATAATTTTAAACCATTTAAACTATCCTTCAAGAATCGGAAACGGAAATCCAAGTTGCTTTCTTCAATTTCCTTTAAAATTTATAACTTTAAAACATTGAACTATACTTGAAGTATCCAAAACGGAAATCCTAATTACTTTTTTAAAATTTCATTTTGAATTTTATAATTTTAAAACATTTAAAATATTTAAAAGTATCCAAAATAGAAATCCTAATTACTTTTTTCAAATTTCTTTTAAATTTTATAATTTTAAAACATTTAAACTATATTTGAAGAATCTAAATCCTAATTACTTTTTTTAAATTTCTTTTAAATTTTATACTTTTAAAACAATTTAAACTATCCTTCAAGAATCAAAAAAAGAAATCCAAATTGCTTTCTTCAATTTCCTTTAAAATTTATAACTTTAAAACATTGAACTATACTTGAAGTATCCAAAACGGAAATCCTAATTACTTTTTAAAATTTCTTTTAAATTTTATAGTTTTAAACCATTTAAACTATCCTTGAAGAATCAAAGCAAAATCCTAATTGCTTTTTTCATTTCATTCTTTCAAATTTTATATTTTAAAACATTTCTATCCTTGAAGTATCCAAAAGAAATCTAATTACTTTTTTTAAATTTCTTTTAAATTTTATAATTTTAAAACATTTAAAGTATTCTAAAAGTATCCAAAAAGAAATCCTAATTACTTTTTTTAAATTTCTTTTAAATTTTATAATTTTAAAACATTTAAACTATATTTGAAGAATCTAAAAAAGAAATCCTAATTACTTTTTTTAAATTTCTTTTAAATTTTATACTTTTAAAACAATTTAAACTATCCTTCAAGAATCGAAAAACGAAATCCAAATTGCTTTCTTCAATTTCCTTTAAAATTTATAACTTTAAAACATTGAACTATACTTGAAGTATCCAAAACGGAAATCCTAATTACTTTTTTAAAATTTCTTTTGAATTTTATAATTTTAAAACATTTAAACTATCTTTGAAGAATCTAAATCATAATTACTTTTTTAAAATTTCTTTTAAATTTTATAATTTTAAAACATTTAAACTATCCTTCAAGAATCAAAATAGAAATCCAAATTGCTTTTTTAATTTCTTTTAAAATTTATAACTTTAAAACATTGAACTATACTTGAAGTATCCAAAACGGAAATTCTAATTACTTTTTTAAAATTTCTTTTAAATTTTGTAATTTTAGAACATTTAAAATATCCTTGAAGAATTCAAAACAAAATCTAATTACTTTTTTTAAATTTCTTTTAAATTTTATACTTTTAAAACAATTAAAACTATCCTTCAAGAATCGAAAACAGAAATCCAAATTGCTTTTTTTAATTTCCTTTTAAATTTATAACTTTAAAACATTGAACTATACTTATCCTAATTCTTTTTAAATTTCTTTTAAATTTTATATTTTAAACATTTAAACTATCCTTCAAGAATCAAAAGAAATCCAAATTGCTTTTTTAAATTTCCTTTAAAATTTATAACTTTAAAACATTGAACTATACTTGAAGTATCCAAAACAGAAATCCTAATTACTTTTTTAAAATTTCTTTTAAATTTTATAATTTTAAAACATTTAAACTATTCTTGAAGAATCCAAAACAGAAATCCTAATTACTTTTTTAAAATTTCTTTTAAATTTTATACTTTTAAAACAATTTAAACTATCCTTCAAGAATCGAAAAATAGAAATCCAAATTGCTTTTTTTAATTTCATTTAAAATTTATAACTTTAAAACATTGAACTATACATGAAGTATCCCAAACGGAAATCCTAATTACTTTTTAAAATTTCTTTTAAATTTTATAATTTTAAACCATTTAAACTATCCTTCAAGAATCGAAAACAGAAATCCAAATTGCTTTCTTCAATTTCCTTTAAAATTTATAACTTTAAAACATTGAACTATACTTGAAGTATCCAAAACGGAAATTCTAATTACTTTTTTAAAATTTCTTTTAAATTTTGTAATTTTAGAACATTTAAAATATCCTTAAAGAATCCAAAAAAAAATCCTAATTACTTTTTTAAAATTTCTTTTAAATTTTATAATTTTAAAACATTTAAACTATATTTGAAAAATCCAAAAAAGAAATCCTAATTGCTTTTTTTAAATTTCTTTTAAATTTTATACTTTTAAAACAATTTAAACTATCCTTCAAGATTCAAAAGCAGAAATCCAAATTGCTTTCTTCAATTTCCTTTAAAATTTATAACTTTAAAACATTGAACTATACTTGAAGTATCCAAAACGAAAATCCTAATTACTTTTTAAAATTTCTTTTAAATTTTATAATTTTAAACCATTTAAACTATCCTTGAAGAATCGAAAACAAAAATCCAAATTGCTTTTTTAAATTTCGTTTAAAATTTATAACTTTAAAACATTGAACAAACATCCTTTCTTTTTAAAATTTCTTTAAATTTTATTATTTTAAAACATTTAAACTATCCTTGAAGAATCCAAAAAAGAAATCCTAATTACTTTTTTAAAATTTCTTTTAAATTTTATACTTTTAAAACATTTAAACTATCCTATAAGAATCAAAAAGAAATCCTAATTACTTTTTTTAAAATTTCTTTTAAATTTTATAATTTTAAAACTTTTAAACTATCCTTGAAGAATCCAAAACAGAAATCCTAATTCCTTTTTTTAAATTTCTTTTAAATTTTATACTTTTAAAACAATTTAAACTATCCTTCAAGAATCGAAAACAGAAATCCAAATTGCTTTCTTCAATTTCTTTTTAAATTTATAACTTTAAAACATTGAACTATACTTGAAGTATCCAAAACGAAATCCTAATTATTGTTTTTTAAAATTTCTTTTGAATTTTATAATTTTAAAACATTTAAACTATTCTTTAAGAATCCAAAAAATAGAAATCATAATTACTTTTTTAAAATTTCTTTTAAATTTTATAATTTTAAAACATTTAAACTATCCTTGAAGAATCAAAAAGAAATCCTAATTGCTTTTTTTAATTTCTTTTAAAATTTATACTTTTAAAACATTTAACTATCCTTGAAGTATCAAAACAGAAATCCTAATTCCTTTTTTGAAATTTCTTTTAAATTTTATAACTTTAAAACATTTAAAATATCCTTGAAGAATTCAAAACAAAGATCCTAATTACTTTTTTAAATTTCTTTTAAATTTTATACTTTTAAAACAATTTAAACTATCCTTCAAGAATCGAAACTAAATCCAAATTGCTTTTTTTAATTTCCTTTAAAATTTATAACTTTAAAACATTGAACTATACTTGAAGTATCCAAAACGGAAATCCTAATTACTTTTTTAAAATTTCTTTTAAATTTTATAATTTTAAAACATTTAAAATTTTCTTTAAAAAAAGTATCCAAAACGAAAATCCTATTTACTTTTTTCAAATTTCTTTTAAATTTTATAATTTTAAAACATTTAAACTATATTTGAAGAATCTAAAAAAAAATACTAATTACTTTTTTTAAATTTCTTTTAAATTTTATACTTTTTAAACAATTTAAACTATCCTTCAAGAATCGAAAAAGAAATCCAAATTGCTTTTTTCAATTTCCTTTAAAATTTATAACTTTAAAATATTGAACTATACTTGAAGTATCCAAAACGGAAATCCTAATTACTTTTTAAAATTTCTTTTAAATTTTATAATTTTAAACCATTTAAACTATCCTTCAAGAATCGAAAATCCAAATGGCTTTTTTTAATTTCGTTTAAAATTTATAACTTTAAAACATTGAACTATACTTGAAGTATCCAAAACGGAAATTCTAATTACTTTTTTAAAATTTCTTTTAAATTTTGTAATTTTAGAACATTTAAACTATGCTTGAAGAATCCAAAATAAAAATCCTAATTACTTTTTTTAAATTTCTTTTAAATTTTATAATTTTAAAACATTTAAACTATCTTTGAAGAATCCAAAACAGAAATCCTAATTGCTTTTTTTAAATTTCTTTTAAATTTTATACTTTTAAAACAATTTAAACTATCCTTCAAGATTCAAAATCCAAATTGCTTTCTTCAATTTCCTTTAAAATTTATAACTTTAAAACATTGAACTATACTTGAAGTATCCAAAACGGAAATCCTAATTACTTTTTAAAATTTCTTTTCAATTTTATAATTTTAAACCATTTAAACTATCCTTGAAGAATCGAAAACAAAATCCAAATTGCTTTTTTTAATTTCCTTTAAAATTTATAACTTTAAAACATTGAACTAAACTTGAAGTATCCAAAACGGAAATCCTATTACTTTTTAAAATTTTCAAATTTTATTATTTTAAAACATTTAAACTATCCTTGAAGAATCCAAAGCGGAAATCATAATTACTTTTTTTAAATTTCTTTTAAATTTTATACTTTTAAAACATTTAAACTATCCTAGAAGAATCCAAAACAGAAATCCTAATTACTTTTTTTAAATTTCTTTTAAATTTTATACTTTTAAAACATTTAAACTATCCTAGAAGAATCTAAAAAGAAATCCTAATTACTTTTTTTAAATTTCTTTTAAATTTTATACTTTTAAAACAATTTAAACTATCCTTCAAGAATCGAAAACAGAAATCCAAATTGCTTTCTTCAATTTCTTTTAAATTTATAACTTTAAAACATTGAACTATACTTGAAGTACCCGAAACGAAAATCCTAATTATTGTTTTTTAAAAAAATTCGAATTTTATAATTTTAAAACATTTAAACTATTCTTGAAGAATCCAAAATAGAAATCATAATTACTTTTTTAAAATTTCTTTTAAATTTTATAATTTTAAACCATTTAAACTATCCTTCAAGAATCAAAACGGAAATCCAAATTGCTTTTTTAATTTCGTTTAAAATTTATAACTTTAAAACATTGAACTATACTTGAAGTATCAAAAACAGAAATCCTAATTCCTTTTTTAAAATTTCTTTTAAATTTTATAACTTTAGAACATTTAAAATATCCTTGAAGAATTCAAAACAAAGATCATAATTACTTTTTTTAAATTTCTTTTAAATTTTATACTTTTAAAACAATTTAAACTATCCTTCAAGAATCGAAAAAGAAATCCAATTGCTTTTTTTAATTTCGTTTTAAATTGATAACTTTAAAACATTGAACTATACTTGTAGTATCCAAAACCGAAATCCTAATTACTTTTTTAAAATTTCTTTTAAATTTTATAACTTTAAACCATTTAAACTATCCTTCAAGAATCGAAAACAGAAATCCAAATTGCTTTTTTTAATTTCGTTCAAAATTTATAACTTTAAAACATTGAACTAAACTTGAAGTATCCAAAACGAAAATCCTTTTACTTTTTCAAATTTCTTTTAAATTTTATAATTTTAAAACATTTAAACTATTCTTGAAGAGTCCAAAAAGAAATCATAATTTCTTTTATAAAATTTCTTTTAAATTTTATACTTTTAAAACAATTTAAACTATCCTTCAAGAATCGAAAAGGAAATCCAAATGGCTTTTTTTAATTTCGTTTAAAATTTATAACTTTAAAATATTGAACTATACTTGAAGTATCCAAAACGGAAATCCTAATTACTTTTTAAAATTTCTTTTAAATTTTATAACTTTAAACCATTTAAACTATCCTTCAAGAATCGAAAACAGAAATCCAAATGGCTTTTTTTAATTTCGTTTCAAATTTATAACTTTAAAATATTGAACTATACCTGAAGTACCCAAAACAGAAATTCTAATTACTTTTTTAAAATTTCTTTTGAATTTTATAATTTTAATACATTTAAACTATGCATGATGAATCCAAAATAAAAATCCTAATTACTTTTTTAAAATTTCTTTTAACTTGTATAATTTTAAAACATTTAAACAATCTTTGAAAAATCCAAAACAGAAATCCTAATTGCTTTTTTTAAATTTCTTTTAAATTTTATACTTTTAAAACAATTTAAACTATCCTTCAAGATTCAAAAACAGAAATCCAAATTGCTTTCTTCAATTTCCTTTAAAATTTATAACTTTAAAACATTGAACTATACTTGAAGTATCCAAAACGAAAATCCTAATTACTTTTTAAAATTTCTTTTCAATTTTATAATTTTAAACCATTTAAACTATCCTTGAAGAATCGAAAACAAAAATCCAAATTGCTTTTTTTAATTTCGTTTAAAATTTATAACTTTAAAACATTGAACAAAACTTGAAGTATCCAAAACGGAATTCCTTTTACTTTTTAAAATTTCTTTCAAATTTTATTATTTTAAAACATTTAAACTATCCTTGAAGAATCCAAAACGGAAATCATAATTACTTTTTTTAAATTTCTTTTAAATTTTATACTTTTAAAACATTTAAACTATCCTAGAAGAATTCGAAAAAGAAATCCTAATTACTTTTTTTAAATTTCTTTTAAATTTTATACTTTTAAAACATTTAAACTATCCTAGAAGAATTCGAAAAAGAAATCCTAATTACTTTTTTTAAATTTCTTTTAAATTTTATACTTTTAAAACAATTTAAACTATCCTTCAAGAATCGAAAACAGAAATCCAAATTGCTTTCTTCAATTTTTTTTTAAATTTATAACTTTAAAACATTGAACTATACTTGAAGTACCCGAAACGAAAATCCTAATTATTGTTTTTTAAAAAAATTCGAATTTTATAATTTTAAAACATTTAAACTATTCTTGAAGAATCCAAAATAGAAATCATAATTACTTTTTAAAATTTCTTTTAAATTTTATAATTTTAAACCATTTAAACTATCCTTCAAGAATCGAAAAGGAAATCCAAATTGCTTTTTTAATTTCGTTTAAAATTTATAACTTTAAAACATTGAACTATACTTGAAGTATCAAAAACAGAAATCCTAATTCCTTTTTTAAAATTTCTTTTAAATTTTATAACTTTAGAACATTTAAAATATCCTTGAAGAATTCAAAACAAAGATCATAATTACTTTTTTTAAATTTCTTTTAAATTTTATACTTTTAAAACAATTTAAACTATCCTTCAAGAATCGAAAACAGAAATCCAATTGCTTTTTTTAATTTCGTTTTAAATTGATAACTTTAAAACATTGAACTATACTTGTAGTATCCAAACCGGAAATCCTAATTACTTTTTAAAATTTCTTTTAAATTTTATAACTTTAAACCATTTAAACTATCCTTCAAGAATCGAAAACAGAAATCCAAATTGCTTTTTTTAATTTCGTTCAAAATTTATAACTTTAAAACATTGAACTAAACTTGAAGTATCCAAAACGAAAATCCTTTTACTTTTTCAAATTTCTTTTAAATTTTATAATTTTAAAACATTTAAACTATTCTTGAAGAGTCCAAAACAGAAATCATAATTTCTTTTATAAAATTTCTTTTAAATTTTATACTTTTAAAACAATTTAAACTATCCTTCAAGAATCGAAAACAGAAATCCAAATGGCTTTTTTTAATTTCGTTTAAAATTTATAACTTTAAAATATTGAACTATACTTGAAGTATCCAAAACGGAAATCCTAATTACTTTTTAAAATTTCTTTTAAATTTTATAACTTTAAACCATTTAAACTATCCTTCAAGAATCCAAAAAGAAATCCAAATGGCTTTTTTTAATTTCGTTTCAAATTTATAACTTTAAAATATTGAACTATACTCGAAGTACCCAAAACGGAAATTCTAATTACTTTTTTAAAATTTCTTTTGAATTTTATAATTTTAATACATTTAAACTATGCATGATGAATCCAAAATAAAAATCCTAATTACTTTTTTAAAATTTCTTTTAACTTGTATAATTTTAAAACATTTAAACAATCTTTGAAAAATCCAAAACAGAAATCCTAATTGCTTTTTTTAAATTTCTTTTAAATTTTATACTTTTAAAACAATTTAAACTATCCTTCAAGATTCAAAAAAGAAATCCAAATTGCTTTCTTCAATTTCCTTTAAAATTTATAACTTTAAAACATTGAACTATACTTGAAGTATCCAAAACGAAAATCCTAATTACTTTTTAAAATTTCTTTTCAATTTTATAATTTTAAACCATTTAAACTATCCTTGAAGAATCGAAAACAAAAATCCAAATTGCTTTTTTTAATTTCGTTTAAAATTTATAACTTTAAAACATTGAACAAAACTTGAAGTATCCAAAACGGAATTCCTTTTACTTTTTAAAATTTCTTTCAAATTTTATTATTTTAAAACATTTAAACTATCCTTGAAGAATCCAAAACAGAAATCATAATTACTTTTTTTAAATTTCTTTTAAATTTTATACTTTTAAAACATTTAAACTATCCTAGAAGAATTCGAAAAAGAAATCCTAATTACTTTTTTTAAATTTCTTTTAAATTTTATACTTTTAAAACATTTAAACTATCCTAGAAGAATTCGAAAAAGAAATCCTAATTACTTTTTTTAAATTTCTTTTAAATTTTATACTTTTAAAACAATTTAAACTATCCTTCAAGAATCGAAAACAGAAATCCAAATTGCTTTCTTCAATTTTTTTTAAATTTATAACTTTAAAACATTGAACTATACTTGAAGTACCCGAAACGAAAAATCCTAATTATTGTTTTTAAAAAAATTCGAATTTTATAATTTTAAAACATTTAAACTATTCTTGAAGAATCCAAAATAGAAATCATAATTACTTTTTAAAATTTCTTTTAAATTTTATAATTTTAAACCATTTAAACTATCCTTCAAGAATCGAAAACAGAAATCCAAATTGCTTTTTTAATTTCGTTTAAAATTTATAGCTTTAAAACATTGAACTATACTTGAAGTATCAAAAACAGAAATCCTAATTCCTTTTTTAAAATTTCTTTTAAATTTTATAACTTTAGAACATTTAAAATATCCTTGAAGAATTCAAAACAAAGATCATAATTACTTTTTTTAAATTTCTTTTAAATTTTATACTTTTAAAACAATTTAAACTATCCTTCAAGAATCGAAAACAGAAATCCAATTGCTTTTTTTAATTTCGTTTTAAATTGATAACTTTAAAACATTGAACTATACTTGTAGTATCCAAACCGGAAATCCTAATTACTTTTTAAAATTTATTTTAAATTTTATAACTTTAAACCATTTAAACTATCCTTCAAGAATCGAAAACAGAAATCCAAATTGCTTTTTTTAATTTCGTTCAAAATTTATAACTTTAAAACATTGAACTAAACTTGAAGTATCCAAAACGAAAATCCTTTTACTTTTTCAAATTTCTTTTAAATTTTATAATTTTAAAACATTTAAACTATTCTTGAAGAGTCCAAAACAAGAAATCATAATTTCTTTTATAAAATTTCTTTTAAATTTTATACTTTTAAAACAATTTAAACTATCCTTCAAGAATCGAAAACAGAAATCCAAATGGCTTTTTTTAATTTCGTTTAAAATTTATAACTTTAAAATATTGAACTATACTTGAAGTATCCAAAACGGAAATCCTAATTACTTTTTAAAATTTCTTTTAAATTTTATAACTTTAAACCATTTAAACTATCCTTCAAGAATCGAAAACAGAAATCCAAATGGCTTTTTTTAATTTCGTTTCAAATTTATAACTTTAAAATATTGAACTATACTGAAGTACCCAAAACGGAAATTCTAATTACTTTTTTAAAATTTCTTTTGAATTTTATAATTTTAATACATTTAAACTATGCATGATGAATCCAAAATAAAAATCCTAATTACTTTTTTAAAATTTCTTTTAACTTGTATAATTTTAAAACATTTAAACAATCTTTGAAAAATCCAAAACAGAAATCCTAATTGCTTTTTTTAAATTTCTTTTAAATTTTATACTTTTAAAACAATTTAAACTATCCTTCAAGATTCAAAAACAGAAATCCAAATTGCTTTCTTCAATTTCCTTTAAAATTTATAACTTTAAAACATTGAACTATACTTGAAGTATCCAAAACGAAAATCCTAATTACTTTTTAAAATTTCTTTTCAATTTTATAATTTTAAACCATTTAAACTATCCTTGAAGAATCGAAAACAAAAATCCAAATTGCTTTTTTTAATTTCGTTTAAAATTTATAACTTTAAAACATTGAACAAAACTTGAAGTATCCAAAACGGAATTCCTTTTACTTTTTAAAATTTCTTTCAAATTTTATTATTTTAAAACATTTAAACTATCCTTGAAGAATCCAAAACAGAAATCATAATTACTTTTTTTTAAATTTCTTTTAAATTTTATACTTTTAAAACATTTAAACTATCCTAGAAGAATTCAAAAAGAAATCCTAATTACTTTTTTTAAATTTCTTTTAAATTTTATACTTTTAAAACATTTAAACTATCCTAGAAGAATTCGAAAAAGAAATCCTAATTACTTTTTTTAAATTTCTTTTAAATTTTATACTTTTAAAACAATTTAAACTATCCTTCAAGAATCGAAAACAGAAATCCAAATTGCTTTCTTCAATTTTTTTTAAATTTATAACTTTAAAACATTGAACTATACTTGAAGTACCCGAAACGAAAATCCTAATTATTGTTTTTTAAAAAATTCGAATTTTATAATTTTAAAACATTTAAACTATTCTTGAAGAATCCAAAATAGAAATCATAATTACTTTTTAAAATTTCTTTTAAATTTTATAATTTTAAACCATTTAAACTATCCTTCAAGAATCGAAACGGAAATCCAAATTGCTTTTTTAATTTCGTTTAAAATTTATAGCTTTAAAACATTGAACTATACTTGAAGTATCCAAAACGGAAATTCTAATTACTTTTTTAAAATTTCTTTTAAATTTTGTAATTTTAGAACATTTAAAATATCCTTGAAGAATTCAAAACAAAAATCATAATTACTTTTTTTAAATTTCATTTAAATTTTATACTTTTAAAACAATTTAAACTATCCTTCAAGAATCAAAACGGAAATCCAATTGCTTTTTTTAATTTCGTTTTAAATTGATAACTTTAAAACATTGAACTATACTTGTAGTATCCAAACCGGAAATCCTAATTACTTTTTAAAATTTATTTTAAATTTTATAACTTTAAACCATTTAAACTATCCTTCAAGAATCGAAAACAGAAATCCAAATTGCTTTTTTTAATTTCGCTCAAAATTTATAACTTTAAAACATTGAACTAAACTTGAAGTATCCAAAACGAAAATCCTTTTACTTTTTCAAATTTCTTTTAAATTTTATAATTTTAAAACATTTAAACTATTCTTGAAGAGTCCAAAACAGAAATCATAATTTCTTTTATAAAATTTCTTTTAAATTTTATACTTTTAAAACAATTTAAACTATCCTTCAAGAATCGAAAACAGAAATCCAAATGGCTTTTTTTAATTTCGTTTAAAATTTATAACTTTAAAATATTGAACTATACTTGAAGTAAATAAAACGGAAATCCTAATTACTTTTTAAAATTTCTTTTAAATTTTATAACTTTAAACCATTTAAACTATCCTTCAAGAATCGAAAACAGAAATCCAAATGGCTTTTTTTAATTTCGTTTCAAATTTATAACTTTAAAATATTGAACTATACCTGAAGTACCCAAAACAGAAATTCTAATTACTTTTTTAAAATTTCTTTTGAATTTTATAATTTTAATACATTTAAACTATGCATGATGAATCCAAAATAAAAATCCTAATTACTTTTTTAAAATTTCTTTTAACTTGTATAATTTTAAAACATTTAAACAATCTTTGAAAAATCCAAAAAAGAAATCCTAATTGCTTTTTTTAAATTTCTTTTAAATTTTATACTTTTAAAACAATTTAAACTATCCTTCAAGATTCAAAAACAGAAATCCAAATTGCTTTCTTCAATTTCCTTTAAAATTTATAACTTTAAAACATTGAACTATACTTGAAGTATCCAAAACGAAAATCCTAATTACTTTTTAAAATTTCTTTTCAATTTTATAATTTTAAACCATTTAAACTATCCTTCAAGAATCGAAAACAGAAATCCAAATTGCTTTTTCTAATTTCGTTTAAAATTTATAACTTTAAAACATTGAACTATACTTGAAGTATCCAAAACGGAAATCCTATTACTTTTTAAAATTTCTTTTAAATGTTATACTTTTGAAACATTTAAAGAATCCTTTAAGAATCCAAAACAGAAATCCTAATTATTTTTTTAAAATTTCTTTTAAATTTTGTAATTTTAAAACTTTTATACTATCCTTGAAAAATCCAAAATAGAAATCTTAATTACTTTTTTTAAATTTCTTTTAAATTTTATACTTTTAAAACAATTTAAACTAGCCTTCAAGAATCAAAAACAGAAATCCAAATGGCTTTTTTTAATTTCGTTTAAAATTTATAACTTTAAAACATTGAACTATACCTGAAGTACCCAAAACAGAAATTCTAATTACTTTTTTAAAATTAAAACCTCAGCCATTTTGTTGCAGTATGCCTTGAGATGAGTTATAGGGCATTGGGTTCCGTATATTTAATAAATTCCGGCACCCTAAACTTCTTAGGAATGACTATGTTAGGCACCAAACACATATTGACAAACTTTCACCAGGTCGCACAAATGGTTTCCCTCAACTCGCCCTTATCCTCTCTTCTAAGGCGGTCCATTTTTCCAAACCCTCTTCTTTCACCATCTTGCCCTTTTAAGATTCTTTCCCGTATCTTCGGGTCGGAAATGCATAGCTTGTTGAAATTCGGATGACACCCTATTTGCCCCCGCATTCGTGGATCGAAATGAGTTACATGCATATCTTCAGCTGAAATTTGTAAGTATTGCTTTTCAGCATTTATCTCTCAAGGCCTCGCTCGAGTAGACTAGTAAGCCTTGCGACTTCTTCTTTAAGATTCTCCACCTCTTTTTGATGTTGGGCTTCCAACTGGCCTCTTTCTTCGTTTTCCATTTGTCTTTTTCTCGAACGAGTGTTATAAGCGGGTTTCAATGGGGAACCTATATTTCAACCTGCTAAATGTAAATCATGCAATTATGCAAAAATGCTGAAGCAATTAGAAAAAAATGCATATGAAATGCAAACTTGCCCTTCACGGGGTGACAACCTAGTAGGAAGATCCTAATTGTTGAGTGCATCAAAGGGTTGGTCATTATCTAGTTTCAAAGGGTCTCTCGCATGCTCAGTGATCGTCCATGAAAGGTCGATATGAGGCTTACAAGTAGTGTGAAGATAGAGGCCCTGAGTAATATCAGTTTGGCATATCAACCACTTCCAAGTAAACAATCAAGCGAGAGTTGGATGGTTTCACGAGTCTTACCCTGGCTAAAGCCATTGGGGTACCGTTACTCCCCCATTTATCCTAGTTTGTAAAGTGTGTGCTTCCAAAGTGATGCATGACAGCATAAATAAGGATGCATGCTAAAGTAGTAAATGCAGGAAAAATAAACAAATAAACACAACAATCAGAATAGCAATAATAAGACAAAAGACAAAGCTTAATCCTAACGTCCCCAGTGGAGTCGTCATTCTGTCGCATCCGACATCGCGGCGGCCCTAAAAAATAATTCTAGATTGAAAAAGAACTGATTTCTGGTATCTTGTTCTTTTAGGGGAAAAGGTCTTGTCTAAGGAGTCGCCACCTAGTATTACGGTCACTAGGAACCCTAACTGGTCATCGAGATTCTATGGCTCGGGATTGGTTACGTAAAAGGAAGATATTATCACCCCTTAAACGTTACGCCTAAGGCGATCTGCATTGTCAGTTTTGTCTTAAATTGCTAAATATTTATTAGTTTATACTATGATGATTTGTTTATAATATTCCTGACTCTGGCGCCAATGAATATTCGAGCTCGAATAATTCCAACTCGGCGTTGGTAAAAATTCGTAGCTACGAAAATAAAATTAGATCAATATTTTGTATTCCTTGCTCTAACACCAGTGAATAAATAAATAAAAATAAATTTATTTTTACGCATGCACATATTTTTTTTATTTTTCTAGCTAAATAAAACAAAATATAACGAATAAAAATAATATAAATTTAAACCGGTATTTTTATTACTGACTCTGGCGTCAGTGAATAAACCAATAAATTTACATTATTTTTATTCATGCATACACATTTTTTTATTTTTTTCTACTTTTTCTATTTTTCTATTTTTCTGTTTTTTTTTTGCTGGGCCCAACTCAGCCCATAGGGCTGGGCTGGACCCAGCAGGCCTAGCCGGGTCACAGGCTTGACCCGGCTGGCCATTTTTTAGTTTTTCTACAGGAGCATGTAATTAAAATAAACGGAAGGAAAGAGCAACTTACCTGGCGCCTTGAAGATGAGGATGACGGTGATGGAGGGCTGGCCGGGCGACGTTCTCTCCCTTCTAACGCTGGCGCTGCACTGCGAGATGAGGATGACGGTGATGGAGGGCTGACCGGGCGACGTTCTCTCCTTTCTCTTTATCTCTTGCTTTCTTCTGCTCTCAGAAGTCTCTCCCTCTCCCTCTCTATATCTGTTTTTCTTTCTCTGTCTAGTCTCCTTCCCCTGGTTTTTCTTCGGGTTCTCTCTGCTCTCTGTATGTCTTTGGTTCCGTGATTCCCCTGCTGTGACCAGAGAATGGCCTTTCTTCACGCGTTCGTGCCTCACGATCGTGAGGCACGAACGCCTCTGTTTCTGTGAGAAGAAACAGGGGCAGAAAACTTGCTCCCCTCTGTACAGTTTCTGTTCTTGCGTCTTGTTGTGTTCCCGGTGTTACTTCCTCTCTGGAAGCAGAGAAACGGAAAACGTGATGGAGGACTGGTGGGCTAGCTGCTTTCTTCCTCCGCTGCTCGTGGTCTCTCTCCGTGGCCTCCTCTGTTCTTTGAGAAGAAACAGAGGAACGAAAGTTTTTTCTATTCTTCCCCCGGTTCTGTGTTTCTCCAGGGGCTTCTCGGTTATGCCCGCCTCCTTTTCTGGGTTTATTTCTCTGTTTTTATCCCCCTCTGTTTTTTTTTTGTTTCTGTCTTCGGGTTCTTCCTTTTTCCTCCTCTGTTTCTTTCTCTATCACTCTCTCCAACCTCTTGTTCTTCGGTGCTGCTCGGTTTATATAGGGCTCGGCGGGTTGATAACGGACGGTAGGCCAACGGTCGGCCACCATTAAGGCGCCCATAACTGAAGCTAACGGACGACGATTACTGCTGCAACGTTCGGCCTCCTTCACTGTAGAAAACGGTCATAGGCTTAAAGGAGAAGAAGATGAACAGCGTCTTCAAAACGACGTCGTTCAGCCATTTTTCGTTTCGATCCATGCAGTTTTGAAAGTCTTGTAATTAAACCCCTGGTTTAAACTGTAATTGGCCCCCTGCATTTGCGCGCCTTTTTCAATGTAGTCCTTGGATTTTAATTTCGCAATTTAGACCCCCAATTAACCCCAAAACTTTGCTATTTCTTCAATTAAGTCCCTGATTTCAGTAATTAAATTAATTTCAAGCTTAATTAAGTCTCAAAACTTATCAATTTTTCCAATTAAAACCTTGATTGGATTAATTAAATTAATTTCAAGTTTAATTAAGCCCAAAACTTTCAATCATGTTGCCCTTAACCCAAATTTTAATTCATTCTTCATTTATTTTATTTTTACTTGTTTTTCATCTTTTTTTTAAGTAAATAAAATAATTAAAAAAAATTTAAAAAAAAAGTCAAAAATTAGGTTATGACAGTTGCCCCCTCTTTATAATATTTACTATGCAAAGATATTAGAAATTTTCATTTTCTTTTAGCTTTGTATAGTAAATTTATAAAGAAAAGTAAATGCAGCAAGAACTTTTGCACTTTTTTTTTATAAAAAATTTTAGAGTCTTGAAAACTTCAAAAACAGGAGATTGACATATGACTTTTACGAGAGAGATGTAGAAATCAAGAAACAAATCATTTGGACGATGACCCACTTTTTTTTATATTTTTTTTGTTTTTTTTTGTTTTGTTTTTTTTTAAATGGATCAAATTGTTTTGGGCAACCTGTCCGATGATAAAAGAAGGCGAAAAGGGTTTCGCGAGTGGTCTAATTGTTCCAGTGCGACCGCCCGATGAAGAATAAAACGCAAAAAGGGTTTCGCGAGTGGTCTAATTGTTCCGTGCGACCCGCCCGATAGGAAGAATAAAACACGAAAAGGGTTTCGCGAGTGGTCTAATTGTTCCAGTGCGACCGCCCCGATGAAGAATAAAACGCGAAAAGGGTTTTGCGAGTGGTCTAATTGTTCCGAGCGACCGCCCGATGAAGAATAAAACGCGAAAAGGGTTTCGCGAGTGGTCAAATTGTTCCGTGCAACCCGCCCGATAGGAAGAGTAAAACGCGAAAAGGGTTTCGCGAGTGGTCTAATTGTTCCAGGCGACCTGCCCGATGAAGAATAAAACGAGGATTTTTTTGATTTTTTTTTATTTTCCTTTTTTTTCTCTTTTTTTTTTACAAATACAAAGAAAAGGGTCTCGTTGTAATGGGTGACCTACCCAAGTAAAAAAAGAAAGGGTCTCATTGTGATGGGTGACCTACCCAAGTAAAAAGAGAAAGGAAAATGAGGGCTCGAATGCACCCTTAAAAGGATGGTCGAGGGCTCAAAGGCATGCTCGAAGAGAAACGAGGGCTCAAAAACGTGCTTGAGAAAATACGAGGGCTCAAAGGCATGCTCGAAGAGAAACGAGGGCTCAAAGGCGCACTCGATAGGAAGCGAGGGCTCAAAGGCGCGCTCGAAAGAGGTGGGGGCTCGAAGGCGCACTCAAAAGAGAGGTAGGGTGAGGAAACACACTACCTTGGATGGTTAAGGGCTCAAAGGCGCACTTGAAAGGAGATAAGGCTCGAAGGCGCACTTGAAAGGAGATAAGGGCTTGAAAGCGCTCTAAAAATAATGCTCGAAGGCTCGAAGGCGCATTTGAAGGAGATAAGGCTCGAAGGCGCACTTGAAAAGAGATAAGGGCTTGAAAGCGTCCTAAAAATGATGATTAGAGGCTCGAAGGCGCATTTAAAGGAGATAAGGGCTCGAAGGAGCACTTGAAAGGAGATAAGGGCTTGAAAGTGCTCTAAAAATAATACTCAAAGGCTTGAAGGCGCATTTGAAGGAGATAAGGCTTGAAGGCGCACTTAAAAGGAGATAAGGGCTTGAAAGCACCCTAAAAATTCTGATCAAAGGCTCGAATGCGCATTTAAAGGAGATAAGGGCTCGGAGGCGCCCTAAAAATGATCATCAAAGGCTCGAAGGCGCATTCGAAGGAGGTGGAAAAACACAGAGATTTTTCGGGTGGCTTAATTCTCATGGGCGGCCGCCCGCATTAAAGATTTCTCAAAAATGAAAAAATTTTCAACAAGCAATTTCAATCTTTGGCCATTTCAAGTTGGCCTTCCACTTGATGGATTCCGTTGGAATTTTCTCATCTGAAATTTGCAAAACTCATAGTCCAATGTCTCAAAGTTTAGATGATATGCATGCATCTTTACCTATTTTGAAATATAGGCCCCCATTTCTTCTTAGTCTTCTTGTTGCTTAACTGATGAGGACTTGCTACCTTTGATTCGGGTCCTCTTTGTCGTTTGGCTTCTAGCCCACTCGAGTTAGCCCATGTAAGTCTATTTCCAGATTTGTTTGCACAACTCAACCTTTATGGTGCCCATCGTGACCCACTTGCTTGCTAAAGGTTTTTTGACTCGTCAAATAATTTGAGAGGATCACTCATTACTCCTCGTTTCACTGCTAGAAACATTCGGTGTCACTTGCTGAAATGATCAAACTGTCTTTTGTAAACCAAAATGCCCCCCTTGTCTGGTTGTAGGAAATTACCATCTCATTTTCTAGAATTTTTCCTTCTAAACACAATGTTGCCCCCTTGTATTGGTCATTGCCCCCAAGTGTGCTTTGTCAGCTACTTAGACAAATAATGGTTTTAAGAGGCCATTCTCTCATTTCTCTCCTTTTCGGTTTGGTGAAGGAATATGGGTCTAGAATGAATCTTGAAATCTTGATCTTGCATTTTGAAAACAAAAATTATTTCGATGTGAATCTAAAACAATTTGCTTTTGAAATCTTGCAACTCCTTGGTTATTTTTTTTCTTGGAAAATAGATTATTTGCTCTTGTGTTTGGCAATGAGGTTTTCGATGAAAATGCATCATGACATGACCTTTTGTTTCAAAGTGAAGGGCTCAAGAAAAAGCTCGAGGTTTTGTATGAGTAATATTTGTCTCTTTTTAAACATTCATTTTTATCAAGCATGAATAATAATGAGTAGTTTACTCTTGATGTCATGAATCTTACGAAAAAGTATTCTTTGCATTTTGAGAGCATTGTTTATTGTTCTAGGTTGCTTGCTTGCTTGATTAGAAATGACTTCTACAGGCATGTAACGTAGGCTGTGGTTCTTGGTTATGAAAGAAAAGGATTCATAAGGCTCAAAAAGTGTTTCGGGGTTTCAAAGAGCGAGGATCACTATCAACGAGTTTGACTCTTGACGTCATTCATATTTTCTTTTGCCGCTCTTCTTTGATTTGTCGCTTTTTGTTTTTTATTGCTTTGCTAAGGCATACTCACTTTATCTTGGATGTCACTTTTTCTAGTGATTTGGGCATGCCCCTAGCATTTGAGTTTCTTGAGCTCTTATGCCTTTTTGGCTTTCTCACGACATTTTCTCTTTTCTTATTGAAATATTCTCTTGCCCCCGGTGTGGGGTGTGATCCTAGTCCTGGATTTGTTTTCATGAAAGAAAAATTATTCAGGCTCAAAAAGAGATCGCAAGGGATGTACTTATTTCAGAAAGTGAAAGGAATAACAAAGATGGCCTTTCCTCATTTCAAGCGCAAGTAGCTATGATCAATAAACTTTGACCTCATCCAATATGATGGTTTGGTCTTTGCAAAGATGCATTTCAAGGGTCATGAGCAACGAGTTCACTACATACCATTATTCATACATTTAAAAACACATGATTCAAAAGTCATGGGGTAAGGGTGTTTATTCATTTCATTTTTCTTTCTTTTTTCCTTTTTTTTTCTTTTTTTTTTTGGTTTATAATAGTCACCTCAATGATGGAGTTGCTTGATTCAATTGTCATTCTACAAGTAGAATGTTAAAAATATCATTTTTGAAAGAACATCAATTTATTTTTGAAATCAAAACGCCGGATCAAATTTTCAAAACTCCAATAGAGAAACCGATTTTGGTAAAAGAGATGAATTGAGTCTATGAGATCACGCGAGGCTTCAAAAGTATATTCATGAGTTCTTATAAGAAAACTCTCTTAATCGATGAATAATGCTTGGTCGTGAACACGATTGAATGACAAACTCATTATTTCATTGAAGCTTAGGAAAATAAGTTCAATAACAAAGATCTTATACCAACATGAATACCGGCATGATAACACATAAAGGGGCTAAACATTTAGTGATCATTGATTGGAATTTCCAGAATCTTTCAATCACTCATTCTTCTTGACAAGGGTATCTTTTCAGCAGTTAGTTGAAGCCATATGCAGATCATTCTTGGCCTAATATCACCGTAGCTTTTTCTTCAAGATATTTGATTTCTAGGAGTCGGTATGAAAAAATCAGCTATAGGAATGATAAGTGCCTTGACAACCACCTTCGAGTGTCCTTTTTATTTTTCGGTGAAACCGTTCTTTTCCAGTTGGATCAACAATTTTACCTAACCCAATGGCTTGTTCAATCCTCTCGCCTATAACAACTAAGTCGGTAAAATGTTGTGCGAGCTTCTAACCAGGTATTCAAAGTACGGGGCCTTGAAAGTGTTGACAAATAAGTTGATCATCTCCTTTTCCAACAAAGAAGGGTTAACCTTGTGCGGCCTCACGCCACCTTTGAGTATATTCTCTAATGGACTCCTTGTTATTCTTCTCTATAGCTTGCAAGCTTAACCGATCAGGGCCCACGTCTATATTGAACTTATATTGCCTCATGAAGGCATCAACCAAATCCTTCCATTTTTTAACCTTGGTATTATTTAATCGCATATACCAAGTGAGGGCGCGCCACTTAAGCTGTCTTGAAAGAAATGAATCAACAATTTCTCATCATCAACTACCTCAGCCATTTTGTTGCAGTATGCCTTGAGATGAGTTATAGGGCATTGGGTTCCGTATATTTAATAAATTCCGGCACCCTAAACTTCTTAGGAATGACTATGTTAGGCACCAAACACATATTGACAAACTTTCACCAAGGTCGCACAAATGGTTTCCCTCAACTGCCCTTATCCTCTCTTCTAAGGCAGTCCATTTTTCCAAACCCTCTTCTTTCACCATCTTGCCCTTTTAAGATTCTTTCCCGTATGCTGGCTGGAAATGCATAGCTTGTTGAAATTCGGATGACACCCTATTTGCCCCAGATTCGTGGATCGAAATGAGTTACATGCATATCTTCAAAGCCGAGCTGTAAGTATTGCTTTTCCAGATTTATCTCTCAAGGCCTCTTTCGAGTAGACTAGTAAGCCTTGCGACTTCTTCTTTAAGATTCTCCACCTCTTTTTGATGTTGGGCTTCCAACCGGCCTCTTTCTTCGTTTTCCATTTGTCTTTTTCTCGAACGAGTGTTATAAGCGGGTTTCAATGGGGAACCTATATTTCAACCTCGCTAAATGTAAATCATGCAATTATGCAAAAATGCTGAAGCAATTAGAAAAAAATGCATATGAAATGCAAACTTGCCCTTCACGGGGTGACAACCTAGTAGGAAGATCCTAATTGTTGAGTGCATCAAAGGGTTGGTCATTATCTAGTTTCAAAGGGTCTCTCGCATGCTCAGTGATCGTCCATGAAAGGTCGATATGAGGCTTACAAGTAGTGTGAAGATAGAGGCCCCGAGTAATATCGCTTGGCATATCAACCACTTCCAAGTAAACAATCAAGCGAGAGTTGGATGGTTTCACGAGTCTTACCCAGGCTAAAGCCATTGGGGTACCGTTACTCCCCCATTTATCCTAGTTTGTAAAGTGTGTGCTTCCAAAGTGATGCATGACAAAGATAAATAAGGATGCATGCTAAAGTAGTAAATGCGGGAAAAATAAACAAATAAACACAACAATCGAATAGCAATAATAAGACAAAAGACAAAGCTTAATCCTAACGTCCCATGGAGTCGTCATTCCGTCGCATCCGACATCGCGGCGGCCCTAAAAAATAATTCTAGATTGAAAAAGAACCGATTTCTGGTATCTTGTTCTTTTAGGGGAAAAGGTCTTGTCTAAGGAGTCGCCACCTAGTATTACGGTCACTAGGAACCCTAACTGGTCATCAGAGATTCTATGGCTCGGGATTGGTTACGTAAAAAGGAAGATATTATCACCCCTTAAACGTTCTGCCTAAGGCAGACTGCATTGTCAGTTTTGTCTTAAATTGCTAAATATTTATTAGTTTATACTATGATGATTTGTTTATAATATTCCTGACTCTGGCGCCAATGAATATTCGAGCTCGAATAATTCCAACTCTGGCGTTGGTAAAAATTCGTAGCTACGAAAATAAAATTAGATCAATATTTTGTATTCCTTGCTCTAACACCAGTGAATAAATAAATAAAAATAAATTTATTTTTACGCATGCACATATTTTTTTTATTTTTCTAGCTAAATAAAACAAAATATAACGAATAAAAATAATATAAATTTAAACCGGTATTTTTATTACTGACTCGGCGTCGGTGAATAAACCAATAAATTTACATTATTTTTATTCATGCATACACATTTTTTTATTTTTTTCTACTTTTTCTATTTTTCTATTTTTCGTTTTTTTTTTGCTGGGCCCAACTCAGCCCATAGGGCTGGGCTGGACCCAGCAGGCCTAGCCGGGTCACAGGCTTGACCCGGCTGGCCATTTTTTAGTTTTTCTACAGGAGCATGTAATTAAAATAAACGGAAGGAAAGAGCAACTTACCTGGCGCCTTGAAGATGAGGATGACGGTGATGGAGGGCTGGCCGGGCGACGTTCTCTCCCTTCTAACGCTGGCGCTGCACTGCGAGATGAGGATGACGGTGATGGAGGGCTGACCGGGCGACGTTCTCTCCTTTCTCTTTATCTCTTGCTTTCTTCTGCTCTCAGAAGTCTCTCCCTCTCCCTCTCTATATCTGTTTTTCTTTCTCTGTCTAGTCTCCTTCCCCTGGTTTTTCTTCGGGTTCTCTCTGCTCTCTGTATGTCTTTGGTTCCGTGATTCCCCTGCTGTGACCAGAGAATGGCCTTTCTTCACGCGTTCGTGCCTCACGATCGTGAGGCACGAACGCCTCTGTTTCTGTGAGAAGAAACAGGGGCAGAAAACTTGCTCCCCTCTGTACAGTTTCTGTTCTTGCGTCTTGTTGTGTTCCCGGTGTTACTTCCTCTCTGGAAGCAGAGAAACGGAAAACGTGATGGAGGACTGGTGGGCTAGCTGCTTTCTTCCTCCGCTGCTCGTGGTCTCTCTCCGTGGCCTCCTCTGTTCTTTGAGAAGAAACAGAGGAACGAAAGTTTTTTCTATTCTTCCCCCGGTTCTGTGTTTCTCCAGGGGCTTCTCGGTTATGCCCGCCTCCTTTTCTGGGTTTATTTCTCTGTTTTTATCCCCCTCTGTTTTTTTTTTTTGTTTCTGTCTTCGGGTTCTTCCTTTTTCCTCCTCTGTTTCTTTCTCTATCACTCTCTCCAACCTCTTGTTCTTCGGTGCTGCTCGGTTTATATAGGGCTCGGCGGGTTGATAACGGACGGTAGGCCAACGGTCGGCCACCATTAAGGCGCCCATAACTGAAGCTAACGGACGACGATTACTGCTGCAACGTTCGGCCTCCTTCACTGTAGAAAACGGTCATAGGCTTAAAGGAGAAGAAGATGAACAGCGTCTTCAAAACGACGTCGTTCAGCCATTTTTCGTTTCGATCCATGCAGTTTTGAAAGTCTTGTAATTAAACCCCTGGTTTAAACTGTAATTGGCCCCCTGCATTTGCGCGCCTTTTTCAATGTAGTCCTTGGATTTTAATTTCGCAATTTAGACCCCCAATTAACCCCAAAACTTTGCTATTTCTTCAATTAAGTCCCTGATTTCAGTAATTAAATTAATTTCAAGCTTAATTAAGTCTCAAAACTTATCAATTTTTCCAATTAAAACCTTGATTGGATTAATTAAATTAATTTCAAGTTTAATTAAGCCCAAAACTTTCAATCATGTTGCCCTTAACCCAAATTTTAATTCATTCTTCATTTATTTTATTTTTACTTGTTTTTCATCTTTTTTTCAAGTAAATAAAATAATTAAAAAAAAATTTAAAAAAAAGTCAAAAATTAGGTTATGACTTGGTTGCCCCCTCTTTATAATATTTACTATGCAAAGATATTAGAAATTTTCATTTTCTTTTAGCTTTGTATAGTAAATTTATAAAGAAAAGTAAATGCAGCAAGAACTTTTGCACTTTTTTTTTATAAAAAATTTTAGAGTCTTGAAAACTTCAAAAACAGGAGATTGACATATGACTTTTACAGAGAGATGTAGAAATCAAGAAACAAATCATTTGGACGATGACCCACTTTTTTTTATATTTTTTTTGTTTTTTTTTGTTTTGTTTTTTTTTAAATGGATCAAATTGTTTTGGGCAACCCGTCCGATGATAAAAGAAGGCGAAAAGGGTTTCGCGAGTGGTCTAATTGTTCCGAGCGACCCGCCCGATGAAGAATAAAACGCAAAAAGGGTTTCGCGAGTGGTCTAATTGTTCCAGGCGACCTGCCCGATAGGAAGAATAAAACACGAAAAGGGTTTCGCGAGTGGTCTAATTGTTCCAGGCGACCTGCCTGATGAAGAATAAAACGCGAAAAGGGTTTTGCGAGTGGTCTAATTGTTCCGGGCGACCCGCCCGATGAAGAATAAAACGCGAAAAGGGTTTCGCGAGTGGTCAAATTGTTCCAGTGCAACCCGCCCGATAGGAAGAGTAAAACGCGAAAAGGGTTTCGCGAGTGGTCTAATTGTTCCGGGCGACCGCCCGATGAAGAATAAAACGAGGATTTTTTTGATTTTTTTTTATTTTCCTTTTTTTCTCTTTTTTTTTTACAAATACAAAGAAAAGGGTCTCGTTGTAATGGGTGACCTACCCAAGTAAAAAAAGAAAGGGTCTCATTGTGATGGGTGACCTACCCAAGTAAAAAGAGAAAGGAAAATGAGGGCTCGAATGCACCCTTAAAAGGATGGTCGAGGGCTCAAAGGCATGCTCGAAGAGAAACGAGGGCTCAAAAACGTGCTTGAGAAAATACGAGGGCTCAAAGGCATGCTCGAAGAGAAACGAGGGCTCAAAGGCGCACTCGATAGGAAGCGAGGGCTCAAAGGCGCGCTCGAAAGAGGTGGGGGCTCGAAGGCGCACTCAAAAGAGAGGTAGGGTGAGGAAACACACTACCTTGGATGGTTAAGGGCTCAAAGGCGCACTTGAAAGGAGATAAGGCTCGAAGGCGCACTTGAAAGGAGATAAGGGCTTGAAAGCGCTCTAAAAATAATGCTCGAAGGCTCGAAGGCGCATTTGAAGGAGATAAGGCTCGAAGGCGCACTTGAAAAGAGATAAGGGCTTGAAAGCGTCCTAAAAATGATGATTAGAGGCTCGAAGGCGCATTTAAAGGAGATAAGGGCTCGAAGGAGCACTTGAAAGGAGATAAGGGCTTGAAAGTGCTCTAAAAATAATACTCAAAGGCTTGAAGGCGCATTTGAAGGAGATAAGGCTTGAAGGCGCACTTAAAAGGAGATAAGGGCTTGAAAGCACCCTAAAAATTCGATCAAAGGCTCGAATGCGCATTTAAAGGAGATAAGGGCTCGGAGGCGCCCTAAAAATGATCATCAAAGGCTCGAAGGCGCATTCGAAGGAGGTGGAAAAACACAGAGATTTTTCGGTGGCTTAATTCTCATGGGCGGCCTGCCCAGATTAAAGATTTCTCAAAAATGAAAAAATTTTCAACAGCAATTTCAATCTTTGGCCATTTCAAGTTGGCCTTCCACTTGATGGATTCCGTTGGAATTTTCTCATCTGAAATTTGCAAAACTCATAGTCCAATGTCTCAAAGTTTAGATGATATGCATGCATCTTTACCTATTTTGAAATATAGGCCCCCATTTCTTCTTAGTCTTCTTGTTGCTTAACTGATGAGGACTTGCTACCTTTGATTCGGGTCCTCTTTGTCGTTTGGCTTCTAGCCCACTCGAGTTAGCCCATGTAAGTCTATTTCCAGATTTGTTTGCACAACTCAACCTTTATGGTGCCCATCGTGACCCACTTGCTTGCTAAAGGTTTTTTTGACTCGTCAAATAATTTGAGAGGATCACTCATTACTCCTCGTTTCACTGCTAGAAACATTCGGTGTCACTTCTTTGAAATGATCAAACTGTCTTTTGTAAACCAAAATGCCCCCCTTGTCTGGTTGTAGGAAATTACCATCTCATTTTCTAGAATTTTTCCTTCTAAACACAATGTTGCCCCCTTGTATTGGTCATTGCCCCCAAGTGTGCTTTGTCAGCTACTTAGACAAATAATGGTTTTAAGAGGCCATTCTCTCATTTCTCTCCTTTTCAGTTTGGTGAAGGAATATGGGTCTAGAATGAATCTTGAAATCTTGATCTTGCATTTTGAAAACAAAAATTATTTCGATGTGAATCTAAAACAATTTGCTTTTGAAATCTTGCAACTCCTTGGTTATTTTTTTTTCTTGGAAAATAGATTATTTGCTCTTGTGTTTGGCAATGAGGTTTTCGATGAAAATGCATCATGACATGACCTTTTGTTTCAAAGTGAAGGGCTCAAGAAAAAGCTCGAGGTTTTGTATGAGTAATATTTGTCTCTTTTTAAACATTCATTTTTATCAGCATGAATAATAATGAGTAGTTTACTCTTGATGTCATGAATCTTACGAAAAAGTATTCTTTGCATTTTGAGAGCATTGTTTATTGTTCTAGGTTGCTTGCTTGCTTGATTAGAAATGACTTCTACAGGCATGTAACGTAGGCTGTGGTTCTTGGTTATGAAAGAAAAGGATTCATAAGGCTCAAAAAGTGTTTCGGGGTTTCAAAGGGCGAGGATCACTATCAACAGTTTGACTCTTGACGTCATTCATATTTTCTTTTGCCGCTCTTCTTTGATTTGCTGCTTTTTGTTTTTTATTGCTTTGCTAAGGCATACTCACTTTATCTTGGATGTCACTTTTTCTAGTGATTTGGGCATGCCCCTAGCATTTGAGTTTCTTGAGCTCTTATGCCTTTTTGGCTTTCTCACGACATTTTCTCTTTTCTTATTGAAATATTCTCTTGCCCCCCAGTGTGGGGTGTGATCCTAGTCTGGATTTGTTTTCATGAAAGAAAAATTATTCAGGCTCAAAAAGAGATCGCAAGGGATGTACTTATTTCAGAAAGTGAAAGGAATAACAAAGATGGCCTTTCCTCATTTCAAGCGCAAGTAGCTATGATCAATAAACTTTGACCTCATCCAATATGATGGTTTGGTCTTTGCAAAGATGCATTTCAAGGGTCATGAGCAACGAGTTCACTACATACCATTATTCATACATTTAAAAACACATGATTCAAAAGTCATGGGGTAAGGGTGTTTATTCATTTCATTTTTCTTTCTTTTTTCTTTTTTTTTCTTTTTTTTTTGGTTTATAATAGTCACCTCAATGATGGAGTTGCTTGATTCAATTGTCATTCTACAAGTAGAATGTTAAAAATATCATTTTTGAAAGAACATCAATTTATTTTTGAAATCAAAACGCCAGATCAAATTTTCAAAACTCCAATAGAGAAACTGATTTTGGTAAAAGAGATGAATTGAGTCTATGAGATCACGCGAGGCTTCAAAAGTATATTCATGAGTTCTTATAAGAAAACTCTCTTAATCAGATGAATAATGCTTGGTCGTGAACACGATTGAATGACAAACTCATTATTTCATTGAAGCTTAGGAAAATAAGTTCAATAACAAAGATCTTATACCAACATGAATACTGGCATGATAACACATAAAGGGGCTAAACATTTAGTGATCATTGATTGGAATTTCCAGAATCTTTCAATCACTCATTCTTCTTGACAAGGGTATCTTTTCAGCAGTTAGTTGAAGCCATATGCAGATCATTCTTGGCCTAATATCACCGTAGCTTTTTCTTCAAGATATTTGATTTCTAGGAGTCGGTATGAAAAAATCAGCTATAGGAATGATAAGTGCCTTGACAACCACCTTCAGTGTCCTTTTATTTTTCAGTGAAACCGTTCTTTTCAGTTGGATCAACAATTTTACCTAACCCAATGGCTTGTTCAATCCTCTCAGCTATAACAACTAAGTCGGTAAAATGTTGTGCGAGCTTCTAACCGGGTATTCAAAGTACGGGGCCTTGAAAGTGTTGACAAATAAGTTGATCATCTCCTTTTCCAACAAAGAAGGGTTAACTGTGCGGCGGCCTCACGCCACCTTTGAGTATATTCTCTAATGGACTCCTTGTTATTCTTCTCTATAGCTTGCAAGCTTAACCGATCGGGGCCCACGTCTATATTGAACTTATATTGCCTCATGAAGGCATCAACCAAATCCTTCCATTTTTTAACCTTGGTATTATTTAATCGCATATACCAAGTGAGGGCAGCGCCACTTAAGCTGTCTTGAAAGAAATGAATCAACAATTTCTCATCATCAACTACCTCGGCCATTTTGTTGCGGTATGCCTTGAGATGAGTTATAGGGCATTGGGTTCCGTATATTTAATAAATTCCGGCACCCTAAACTTCTTAGGAATGACTATGTTAGGCACCAAACACATATTGACAGCTTTCACCAGGTCGCACAAATGGTTTCCCTCAACTGCCCTTATCCTCTCTTCTAAGGCGGTCCATTTTTTCCAAACCCTCTTCTTTCACCATCTTGCCCTTTTAAGATTCTTTCCCGTATCTTTGGCTGGAAATGCATAGCTTGTTGAAATTCAGATGACACCCTATTTGCCCCCAGATTCTGTGGATCGAAATGAGTTACATGCATATCTTCAGTCAGAAATCTGTAAGTATTGCTTTTCCGCATTTATCTCTCAAGGCCTCGCTCGAGTAGACTAGTAAGCCTTGCGACTTCTTCTTTAAGATTCTCCACCTCTTTTTGATGTTGGGCTTCCAACCGGCCTCTTTCTTCGTTTTCCATTTGTCTTTTTCTCGAACGAGTGTTATAAGCGGGTTTCAATGGGGAACCTATATTTCAACCTCGCTAAATGTAAATCATGCAATTATGCAAAAATGCTTTGAAGCAATTAGAAAAAAATGCATATGAAATGCAAACTTGCCCTTCACGGGGTGACAACCTAGTAGGAAGATCCTAATTGTTGAGTGCATCAAAGGGTTGGTCATTATCTAGTTTCAAAGGGTCTCTCGCATGCTCGGTGATCGTCCATGAAAGGTCGATATGAGGCTTACAAGTAGTGTGAAGATAGAGGCCTGAGTAATATCAGTTTGGCATATCAACCACTTCCAAGTAAACAATCAAGCGAGAGTTGGATGGTTTCACGAGTCTTACCCAGGCTAAAGCCATTGGGGTACCGTTACTCCCCCATTTATCCTAGTTTGTAAAGTGTGTGCTTCCAAAGTGATGCATGACAAAGATAAATAAGGATGCATGCTAAAGTAGTAAATGCAGGAAAAATAAACAAATAAACACAACAATCAGAATAGCAATAATAAGACAAAAGACAAAGCTTAATCCTAACGTCCCCAGTGGAGTCGTCGTCATTCATCGCATCCGACATCGCGGCGGCCCTAAAAAATAATTCTAGATTGAAAAAGAACCGATTTCGGTATCTTGTTCTTTTAGGGGAAAAGGTCTTGTCTAAGGAGTCGCCACCTAGTATTACGGTCACTAGGAACCCTAACTGGTCATCGAGATTCTATGGCTCGGGATTGGTTACGTAAAAGGAAGATATTATCACCCCTTAAACGTTTCCGCCTAAAGGCGTGCATCGCATTGTCGTTTTGTCTTAAATTGCTAAATATTTATTAGTTTATACTATGATGATTTGTTTATAATATTCCCGACTCGCGGCGCCAATGAATATTCGAGCTCGAATAATTCCAACTCTGCGTTGGTAAAAATTCGTAGCTACGAAAATAAAATTAGATCAATATTTTGTATTCCTTGCTCTAACACCGGTGAATAAATAAATAAAAATAAATTTATTTTTACGCATGCACATATTTTTTTTATTTTTCTAGCTAAATAAAACAAAATATAACGAATAAAAATAATATAAATTTAAACCGGTATTTTTTTATTACTCGACTGCAAGGCGTCGGTGAATAAACCAATAAATTTACATTATTTTTATTCATGCATACACATTTTTTTATTTTTTTCTACTTTTTCTATTTTTCTATTTTTCTGTTTTTTTTTTTGCTGGGCCCAACTCAGCCCATAGGGCTGGGCTGGACCCAGCAGGCCTAGCCGGGTCACAGGCTTGACCCGGCTGGCCATTTTTTAGTTTTTCTACAGGAGCATGTAATTAAAATAAACGGAAGGAAAGAGCAACTTACCTGGCGCCTTGAAGATGAGGATGACGGTGATGGAGGGCTGGCCGGGCGACGTTCTCTCCCTTCTAACGCTGGCGCTGCACTGCGAGATGAGGATGACGGTGATGGAGGGCTGACCGGGCGACGTTCTCTCCTTTCTCTTTATCTCTTGCTTTCTTCTGCTCTCAGAAGTCTCTCCCTCTCCCTCTCTATATCTGTTTTTCTTTCTCTGTCTAGTCTCCTTCCCCTGGTTTTTCTTCGGGTTCTCTCTGCTCTCTGTATGTCTTTGGTTCCGTGATTCCCCTGCTGTGACCAGAGAATGGCCTTTCTTCACGCGTTCGTGCCTCACGATCGTGAGGCACGAACGCCTCTGTTTCTGTGAGAAGAAACAGGGGCAGAAAACTTGCTCCCCTCTGTACAGTTTCTGTTCTTGCGTCTTGTTGTGTTCCCGGTGTTACTTCCTCTCTGGAAGCAGAGAAACGGAAAACGTGATGGAGGACTGGTGGGCTAGCTGCTTTCTTCCTCCGCTGCTCGTGGTCTCTCTCCGTGGCCTCCTCTGTTCTTTGAGAAGAAACAGAGGAACGAAAGTTTTTTCTATTCTTCCCCCGGTTCTGTGTTTCTCCAGGGGCTTCTCGGTTATGCCCGCCTCCTTTTCTGGGTTTATTTCTCTGTTTTTATCCCCCTCTTTTTTTTTTTTGTTTCTGTCTTCGGGTTCTTCCTTTTTCCTCCTCTGTTTCTTTCTCTATCACTCTCTCCAACCTCTTGTTCTTCGGTGCTGCTCGGTTTATATAGGGCTCGGCGGGTTGATAACGGACGGTAGGCCAACGGTCGGCCACCATTAAGGCGCCCATAACTGAAGCTAACGGACGACGATTACTGCTGCAACGTTCGGCCTCCTTCACTGTAGAAAACGGTCATAGGCTTAAAGGAGAAGAAGATGAACAGCGTCTTCAAAACGACGTCGTTCAGCCATTTTTCGTTTCGATCCATGCAGTTTTGAAAGTCTTGTAATTAAACCCCTGGTTTAAACTGTAATTGGCCCCCTGCATTTGCGCGCCTTTTTCAATGTAGTCCTTGGATTTTAATTTCGCAATTTAGACCCCCAATTAACCCCAAAACTTTGCTATTTCTTCAATTAAGTCCCTGATTTCAGTAATTAAATTAATTTCAAGCTTAATTAAGTCTCAAAACTTATCAATTTTTCCAATTAAAACCTTGATTGGATTAATTAAATTAATTTCAAGTTTAATTAAGCCCAAAACTTTCAATCATGTTGCCCTTAACCCAAATTTTAATTCATTCTTCATTTATTTTATTTTTACTTGTTTTTCATCTTTTTTTTCAGTAAATAAAATAATTAAAAAAAATTTAAAAAAAAAGTCAAAAATTAGGTTATGACAGTTGCCCCCTCTTTATAATATTTACTATGCAAAGATATTAGAAATTTTCATTTTCTTTTAGCTTTGTATAGTAAATTTATAAAGAAAAGTAAATGCAGCAAGAACTTTTGCACTTTTTTTTTATAAAAAATTTTAGAGTCTTGAAAACTTCAAAAACAGGAGATTGACATATGACTTTTACAGAGAGATGTAGAAATCAAGAAACAAATCATTTGGACGATGACCCACTTTTTTTTATATTTTTTTTTTGTTTTTTTTTGTTTTGTTTTTTTTAAATGGATCAAATTGTTTTGGGCAACCTGTCCGATGATAAAAGAAGGCGAAAAGGGTTTCGCGAGTGGTCTAATTGTTCCAGGCGACCTGCCCGATGAAGAATAAAATGCAAAAAGGGTTTCGTGAGTGGTCTAATTGTTCCAGCGACCGCCCGATAGGAAGAATAAAACACGAAAAGGGTTTCGCGAGTGGTCTAATTGTTCCAGGCGACCTGCCTGATGAAGAATAAAACGTGAAAAGGGTTTTGCGAGTGGTCTAATTGTTCCAGGCGACCTGCCCGATGAAGAATAAAACGCGAAAAGGGTTTCGCGAGTGGTCAAATTGTTCCAGGCAACCTGCCCGATAGGAAGAGTAAAACGCGAAAAGGGTTTCGCGAGTGGTCTAATTGTTCCAGGCGACCTGCCCGATGAAGAATAAAACAAGGGGATTTTTTGATTTTTTTTTATTTTCCTTTTTTTTCTCTTTTTTTTTACAAATACAAAGAAAAGGGTCTCGTTGTAATGGGTGACCTACCCAAGTAAAAAAAGAAAGGGTCTCATTGTGATGGGGGTGACTGGTAGTAAAGTGTATTTTTAAAGGGTTTTTTCTTTTGAAAAGTAA
This sequence comes from Populus x sibirica, assembly GCA_019202695.1. Classification (NCBI taxonomy): domain Eukaryota; kingdom Viridiplantae; phylum Streptophyta; class Magnoliopsida; order Malpighiales; family Salicaceae; genus Populus; species Populus x sibirica. Next base: position 42,205 of record JAGMVL010001568.1, read on the forward strand.
CATATCTAATGAATATAAGATACCTTTTAACAAGTTTATGGTATAATTTTCATCTTAAAGGAGGCCTATCCATACTCATAAATGAAAGCAGTGTTTATAAGACAGTTCTAGAAATATCGAAAGGACCTTAAGAGATGGCCAAACTTAGAAAAAGATGGTGAAGGTTCAAACTTGGAAAATGGTCTATCTGGTCTATCACATAAATAAAGGGAGTTATTTATGTAGTTGGTGAGGGGGGGTGGGGGGTGATTGGGAATCGGGAGGGGGGAAAAGTGAAATACGGGCCTTGAAATGACAAATTTGAGCATCTCCGTAGGGTCTACCTTGTATGGATGGAAAGCTAAGAATAGGCCTACAACTTTCATGAGGAGTCCAGATTTACCAGAAGGCCGTTTTCAAGTCCAAATTGTAACAACAACGAGGCCTCGCCTCGTCCGAGTCCGAACCCTCTTCTATCTCGTTCAGCCCCATATCTCCTAGTCTCTTAGCTGTCAATGCCTTTCCCGACATGAGCTTGAGTTTTGTTGGAGGTAACTTCATGATGGAAGTTGCTATGTGTCTCAAATTATGCAAACTGTCATCAACTGACGTTTTTAGGCAGACAAAAAGATAAGAATTGTCATCGGAGGAAGTCAAGATGTGGCCACCCATTCATCAATTAGTCAACAAATCAATAGTTCCGAATTTTGGCCTATAAAAGGAGGCATTTGCCATGTATTTAGGCATCTTGGTTTTCAGATCAAGATCATGCTCTTGCTCTCTTTATATTTTATAATGCTTAAGTTTTGCTTATATTAATCTTTTGCTTATGTTTTTCATTTCCTTTCCTTGTTTATTTATGTTTCTTTCTTTCATTATGTTTAGTTAAGTTAATTATGTCAAGGTGAAAAGGGTACACTAATGGTGTAAGAATAAGTATAATATAAACTTAACATGGACTTTAATGTTGGATACTAACATGCTTTATATTTGTTATCTTGTTCACTTTTAATACTTTGCTTGTTAAATGGTTAATCTAGATTTATGTTGTATAACACTTGGTACAACAAATACTTGGCACTTTCATAGCCCATACCGTATGGTATAACCGACACCCGAGCTATGAAAGGAACTTGATTTGTTGTTAACATAAGTTATAATCATGAATGCCCGACAACATTTACAAGTATTAGCATTATTCGAATAAGATAACTAATGTAATCATGTTAACAATTTATAATCGATTGGAACCTCCTTTGTATGTGGTTTCCAATTGAATAAAAAGAGTTTATACTATACTTGTTTGAAATACCATTAGTGGATCCTCTAACCTTGACATTTGTTGTTATCATTGTTTAATCCTTACGTTAATCTTCCATCTCAAAGTTCTCATCAACTTCTTCCTCTTCTTCTTCACTATTATTATTATTGTTGTTGTTGTATTATTGTTATCTATAATTTATACAATTAACCTCCCCGTGGTTCGACCCCGGTCTTGCCGGGTTATTTATTACTTCGACACTCCCGCACTTGGGAGAAGACATCAATCTTTTGGTCGTGTCAAGTTTTTGGCGCCGTCGGGGAAGGTAAATTCTTGTACAAATTATAGTATTTATTTTATTTTCTCTTTTACTTTTATTGTATTTAACTTTGTTTCTTTTGTGTTGTTTCTTTTTCTCTTTGTTTTCTTCTTCTTTTTATTCTCTTTTTACACGTGCATGAGAGTGTGGTCACGTACATTAAGTGGTAGACTTTGTAGGGTATCCTCATCATTTTCTTAAAATATGGTGAAGAAGATAACCAATCGCTTCATAATGAGAATAATGAGAATATTCGGGTTAGAACTCTTAGAGACCACATGAATCCCACAAGAACAAGTGCACCCTCATGCATAGTTTTTCCACCTAATGCATCTCATTTTAATTTTAAGACAGGCATTATTCAACTTTTACCTTCGTTTCATGGCTTAGATTTAGAAAATCCATACTTGCATTTAAGGGAATTTGAGGAGGTTTGCAACACCTATAATGACTCAAATTGTAGCATGAACACCATTAGGTTAAAGCTTTTTCCTTTTTCATTAAAAGATAAAGCTAAAACATGGCTACAAAATTTGAGACCTGGATCCATTCGTGCTTGGGATGATATGCAACAACAATTTTTAAAGAAGTTTTTTCCATCTCATAGAACGAACTCTTTCAAAAGACAAATCATTACTTTCTCTCAAAAACCGGGAGAAACATTTTATCAATGTTGGGATAGGTATCGGGATTTGCTTAATACTTGCCCCCATCATGGTTTTGAAACATGGAGATTGGTGTCACATTTTTATGAAGGGTTAACACCTAGAGATAGGCAAATGGTTGAATTGATGTGCAATGGAACTTTTGAGGATAAAGACCCTAATGAAGCCATGGAATACCTAGACTTGCTAGCTGAAAATGCGCAAAATTGGGACACTACAGGAACTTATGAGGCACCAAGTAAAACCCAACCTCATACATCTAGTGGAGGTATGTACAACCTTAGGGAAGATCATGACCTCCAAGCCAAGTTTGCATCTTTAGCTAGAAAAGTCGAAGCGCTAGAATTGAAAAAGAATGGTCAATTAAAAACTGCTCAAGACATTGCATGTCAAATCTGTGAAACCAACGAACATTCAACCAATGACCGTCCAACCTTGCCTTCTTTTAAAGAATGTCTCCATGAACAAGCCCATGCATTAAACAAGTTTTCAAAGGCCCAACCATAACCCATATTCGCAAACATATAACCCTGGTTGGAGAAATCATCCAAATTTCAGCTTGGAAGAGTGAGAACAATAATGCTCAAACTTCACAACCACCGTTTCAAGCACAACATAATTTCCAAAATTCTCATGGATATGCACCTCCTTATGCTCCACCTCCTAGAAGAAATCTTGAGGAAACATTGCATGCATTTATGGAAAAGCAAGAGGCAATTAACACTCAACTTGCTCAAAGCATGACAGATTTTAAAGATACTCTTGCAAAATTGACATCTCGCTCTCAGCTTCCAAGAGAAAGGTAAGTTTCCATCTCAACCACAACAAAATCCAAAGGGGCAATACAATGCGAATGCAAGTAGTTCGGGAAGCCAACACATGGATCATGTAAAATCGGCCATCACTCTTCGTAGTGGTAAGGTTATTGAAAAACCCATTCTTGAACCTTGTGAGAATGACGATGAGTCAATCTCGAGGGTAAGGAAGGGGTTGAATCTCGATCATTGCAAAGAAAAGACCGATTCTCCGTCAAGCACTTCCATTTCCTCATGCCATGGCTAAACAAAGGAAAGTCAATCACAACTCGAAATCTTTGAAACTTTCAAACAGGTAAGGATCAATATACCTTTGTTGGATGCTATTAAACAGTTCCTTCTTATGCTAAATTTTTGAAAGATCCGTGCACCGTGAAGAGAAAACTCGAATGTGAAAAAGAAAGCCTTTTAGCCGAACAAGTAAGTGCTATTCTTCAAAACAATAATGCTTTGAAATATAAAGACCCTGGTTGTCCTACAATTTCATGCTTTATTGGAGAACATAAAATTGAAAGAGCTTTACTTGATCTTGGAGCTAGTGTGAATTTACTTCCATATTCAGTTTTCCAAAGTCTCAATCTAGGTGAGTTAAAACCAACTTCTGTAACTCTTTTACTTGCCGATAGATCTCGTAAAAGTGCCTAGAGGAATAGTTGAAGATGTGTTAGTACAAGTCGATAAGTTTATTTATCCCGTGGATTTTATTGTCTTGGACACACAACCCGTTGAAGCATGTAATTCATTTCCGTTATTTTAGGACGTCCGTTTCTTGCAACGTCTAATGCATTGATTAATTGTAGGAATGGACCGATGAAGCTATCATTTGGGAACATGACATTGGAGATGAATATTTTCAACATTTGCAAGCAACCTGGAGATGATAATGATTTACAAGAAGTAGATTCTATTGAAGAATTAGTTTATGATCAACTTGAATCTACTTTGAGTAAAATTGAGTTGGATGAATCTTCAGATTTGCAAATGACTTATTCTCAGGAAGAAATCACGAATGAAAAAAGCATTGAAAATGTTGATGCGAATCTTTTGTCAAGAGTGATAACAGATTCGATATCCGACATCACACCAATCGACGATTACTTTCCTGATGAATCCTTACTTTCTCTTAGTTCAATGCCTTGGTTTGCTAAAAATATCAATTTCCTTGCCTCTGGAGATTTGCCAACTCATTGGAGTACCGAAGACAAAGGTGAGTTTCGAACGAAGTGAAGAAATTTTATTGGGATGACCCTTACTTATTCGAATATTGTCCTGATCAAATATTTCAAAGATGCATTCCTGACAATGAGGTAAGTAATGTCATTAAATTTTGTCATTCTGAAGCATGTGGGAGTCATTTCTCGTCAAAAAAGACCATTGCGAAAATCTTTCAAAATGGATTTTATTGGCCCACCATGTTCAAGGACACGCATGCATTCCCGCAAAGCTTGTGAAAATTGTCAAAAGTTAGGATTTATTTCAAAACATAAGGAATCTTTAGATAATCTTCTATTGACTTTGGAGACATATCCTGGTGGAGATGTGCATTGTGCATTTCAAGACTTATGACCCCATTTCCATAAAGAACGTGATCGACTTAGTCTTGGGAATCGACCGTAAAAGACCCTCGTTTGCCGGCTTTTAAGAAAACTGGATGGGAAGCCTATCCCCGACCCATAGAGGGCGTTTAAGCCGTTCTTGGACGTAAAACCAAGGGAAGATGTGAGCCACAATCACAACTACGATTTGAGTCCGAGCCTGTAAAAATTTATGTCTTTCAGCTTTTATTAATAGCATAATATTTTTTCTGTTTTGTTATCTCTTATATTTGTTTAAGTGTGTTTCAGGTTTGTCAGTGTTCGTTGTTTCAGGTGATGTATTTTATACTCTATCTTTCTATCTTATGACATTGAGGACAATGTCTCATTTTGGTGGGGGGAGAGGGTAGTAGTTGACATAAAAAAAAAAAAACTAACCAACTAACTCGCGCTTTTGTTTTTAAAACCATTTGACAAAACTGTTATTATTAGGATGGCAGAGTAAGGAGGAATTTTAATGACTCTTGAGACGCATCTTAGTAAACATTTTCCAATGGTTATTTGCAATATTCATAACAAGGCCTATTAGAATACATCTTGAAATATTCAGGTTTACAAACTCTCGCATTGTTATCACTTGATTCCGCTCATATACTTATTTAACAAGTATTCTTAAACCTTCATTTTCACACACACACTTTAACATATGATTGTGGGTTGCACATTGGATTATTACATTATTTGTGTTCTTTTGTTAAAGGTAACAACTAAGGGATAGGGATAGTCTATAATTTAAAAAAAAAAAAAAAAAAAAAAAAAAAAAAAAAAAAAAAAAAAATAATGATAATAAAAACGTAGATAAGTTTGATTTCGTAGCCTCCCTAACCTAAGCAATTAAGCCCGAAGGGGTGTTTTAACACCTAATACCCTAAAGTCAACCGACTTGGGAGCTATTGGCCCAAAAGCTTGTTACATGGGTTAAGGAGAAAAGCTTAAGGGAATCAAACATTGCACTATCTACGTATCGATATCTGCAACCCGAGTTACTAAGCTCGTAGGGGTGTCTCAACACCTAATGCCCTAAGATCAACCGGGTCCGGGAGTCATTAGCCGAAAGCTCGTTACATGGGTTAAAGATGCATTGTGTTGTAAGTTATATGTATATATATTAAAAAAAAAGAAAAAAAAAAGAAAAAAAGAGAAAAAAAAAAGAGATAATAATCCCAACCCAAGGAAGTTAACCTTAAACATTAGAACCAAATATTGTTTTCTTCCAATAAAAGGCCCATCATCTATGTTTTTGTACATTGAGCACATAACAAGGAAGGTTTATTAATATCTTGTTTAAGAGGTATTGAGCAGATATATAAATTTAATGAGAGTTTGTTTATCTGGATAGATTAATGGAAGTTGAATGATGAATGCCTTGCTTTGTAAAGTTGCAAATTGTTTTTCTATTTTAACGCTTTGATTACTAGGGACTAGTAATAAGCTGGTTGGGGGTGTGATTAGTACTTAAAAGTGTATTTTTATCAAGGTTTTATATCATCATTTTGCACTTGAAGTATCAATAACTCCTTAACTAAAGCATGTTTATAATAACATATCTAATAATATAAGATACCTTTAATTTATGGTAAATGTTCATCTTAAATGCAGGCCTATCACATAAATGAAAGAATTGATTGATGAGTTGAAGTACTGAAATTGAAAGGACAAAGAGATGGCCAAACTTAGAAAAGAGATGTTGGTGCAGTCAAACTGGAACACTGTTTGGTAATCGGGTCATATCTGGAGCTGTAGATCTCAGATTTAGGTCTACCTTATATGGATGGAAAGCTAAGACATAGGCCTACAACTTTCATGAGGAGTCCAAGATTTAAGAAGGCCGTTTTCAAGTCCAAATTGTAACAACAACGAAGAAGTCCGAATCTGTCCTGCAGCCCAGACACTGTTCAGTGTTCAGCCCATATCTCGAGTTCTAGAAGTCCAAATGATCTCAAATTTTTACCCTGGAAAGATGAGACAATTGCCTAGAACTTTCATGATTGAAGTTTGTTCAAATTATGACGTCATCAATGACGTTTTTAGCAGACAAGAAGATAAGAATTGTCATCAAGTCAAGATGTGGCCACCCATTCATCAATTAGTCAACAAATCAATAGTTCCGAATTTTGGCCTATAAAAGGAGGCATTTGCCATGTATTTAGGCATCTTGGTTTTCAGATCAAGATCATGCTCTTGCTCTCTCTTTATATTTTATAATGCTTAAGTTTTGCTTATATTAATCTTTTGCTTATGTTTTTCATTTCCTTTCCTTGTTTATTTATGTTTCTTTCTTTCATTATGTTTAGTTAAGTTAATTATGTCAAGGTGAAAAGGGTACACTAATGGTGTAAGAATAAGTATAATATAAACTTAACATGGACTTTAATGTTGGATACTAACATGCTTTATATTTGTTATCTTGTTCACTTTTAATACTTTGCTTGTTAAATGGTTAATCTAGATTTATGTTGTATAACACTTGGTACAACAAATACTTGGCACTTTCATAGCCCATACCGTATGGTATAACCGACACCGAGCTATGAAAGGAACTTGATTTGTTGTTAACATAAGTTATAATCATGAATGCCCGACAACATTTACAAGTATTAGCATTATTCGAATAAGATAACTAATGTAATCATGTTAACAATTTATAATCCGATTGGAACCTCCTTTGTATGTGGTTTCCAATTGAATAAAAAGAGTTTATACTATACTTGTTTGAAATACCATTAGTGGATCCTCTAACCTTGACATTTGTTGTTATCATTGTTTAATCCTTACGTTAATCTTCCATCTCAAAGTTCTCATCAACTTCTTCCTCTTCTTCTTCACTATTATTATTATTGTTGTTGTTGTATTATTGTTATCTATAATTTATACAATTAACCTCCCCGTGGTTCGACCCCGGTCTTGCCGGGTTATTTATTACTTCGACACTCCTGCACTTGGGAGAAGACATCAATCTTTTGGTCGTGTCAGTGACCTACCCAAGTAAAAAGGGAAAGGAAAATGAGGGCTCGAATGCACCCTTAAAAGGATGGTCGAGGGCTCAAAAACAAGCTTGAGAAAATACGAGGGCTCAAAGGCATGCTCGAAGAGAAACGAGGGCTCAAAGGCGCACTCGATAGGAAACGAGGGCTCAAAGGCGCGCTCGAAAGAGGTGGGGGCTCGAAGGCGCACTCAAAAGAGAGGTAGGGTGAGGAAACACACTACCTTGGATGGTTAAGGGCTCAAAGGCGCACTTGAAAGGAGATAAGGCTCGAAGGCGCACTTGAAAGGAGATAAGGGCTTGAAAGCGCTCTAAAAATAATGCTCGAAGGCTCGAAGGCGCATTTGAAGGAGATAAGGCTCGAAGGCGCACTTGAAAAGAGATAAGGGCTTGAAAGCGTCCTAAAAATGATGATTAGAGGCTCGAAGGCGCATTTAGAGGAGATAAGGGCTCGAAGGAGCACTTGAAAGGAGATAAGGGCTTGAAAGTGCTCTAAAAATAATACTCAAAGGCTTGAAGGCGCATTTGAAGGAGATAAGGCTCGAAGGCGCACTTAAAAGGAGATAAGGGCTTGAAAGCACCCTAAAAATTCTGATCAAAGGCTCGAATGCGCATTTAAAGGAGATAAGGGCTCGGAGGCGCCCTAAAAATGATCATCAAAGGCTCGAAGGCGCATTCGAAGGAGGTGGAAAAACACAGAGATTTTTCAGGTGGCTTAATTCTCATGGGCGGCCTGCCCAGATTAAAGATTTCTCAAAAATGAAAAAATTTTCAACAGCAATTTCAATCTTTGGCCATTTCAAGTTGGCCTTCCACTTGATGGATTCCGTTGGAATTTTCTCATCGAAATTTGCAAAACTCATAGTCCAATGTCTCAAAGTTTAGATGATATGCATGCATCTTTACCTATTTTGAAATATAGGCCCCCATTTCTTCTTAGTCTTCTTGTTGCTTAACTGATGAGGACTTGCTACCTTTGATTCGGGTCCTCTTTGTCGTTTGGCTTCTAGCCCACTCGAGTTAGCCCATGTAAGTCTATTTCCGGATTTGTTTGCACAACTCAACCTTTATGGTGCCCATCGTGACCCACTTGCTTGCTAAAGGTTTTTTGACTCGTCAAATAATTTGAGAGGATCACTCATTACTCCTCGTTTCACTGCTAGAAACATTCGGTGTCACTTCTTGAAATGATCAAACCTGTCTTTTGTAAACCAAAATGCCCCCTTGTCTGGTTGTAGGAAATTACCATCTCATTTTCTAGAATTTTTCCTTCTAAACACAATGTTGCCCCCTTGTATTGGTCATTGCCCCCAAGTGTGCTTTGTCAGCTACTTAGACAAATAATGGTTTTAAGAGGCCATTCTCTCATTTCTCTCCTTTTCAGTTTGGTGAAGGAATATGGGTCTAGAATGAATCTTGAAATCTTGATCTTGCATTTTGAAAACAAAAATTATTTCGATGTGAATCTAAAACAATTTGCTTTTGAAATCTTGCAACTCCTTGGTTATTTTTTTTCTTGGAAAATAGATTATTTGCTCTTGTGTTTGGCAATGAGGTTTTCGATGAAAATGCATCATGACATGACCTTTTGTTTCAAAGTGAAGGGCTCAAGAAAAAGCTCGAGGTTTTGTATGAGTAATATTTGTCTCTTTTTAAACATTCATTTTTATCAGCATGAATAATAATGAGTAGTTTACTCTTGATGTCATGAATCTTACGAAAAAGTATTCTTTGCATTTTGAGAGCATTGTTTATTGTTCTAGGTTGCTTGCTTGCTTGATTAGAAATGACTTCTACGTGCATGTAACGTAGGTCGTGGTTCTTGGTTATGAAAGAAAAGGATTCATAAGGCTCAAAAAGTGTTTCAGGGTTTCAAAGACTGAGGATCACTATCAACAGTTTGACTCTTGACGTCATTCATATTTTCTTTTGCCGCTCTTCTTTGATTTGCTGCTTTTTGTTTTTTATTGCTTTGCTAAGGCATACTCACTTTATCTTGGATGTCACTTTTTCTAGTGATTTGGGCATGCCCCTAGCA
>JAGMVL010000152.1:1200000-1537111 GCA_019202695.1 Populus x sibirica
ATATTGTTAGGCAGACTATTTATGAAAACAAAAGACTTTGAATATGTTTTTCATGTTGATGTAATTGACCCCATTATGCAAGATGATTATGAGCATAATTTCTTGAAAGATGAGTTGAACTTCAGTACACAAAGATAACAAGACAAGTAGAGATGCAAGGCTGGAGAAGAAGGAGGACATGAAAGAATCAATTATGTCTTTGCATTCACTACTTAAAATCTCAAACAGGTTGGTAAAATCTCCTTTACAACTATCAAATTCTTATAAAAGGGTTTTACCTTCTATTGAACAGGCCTTGAAGCTGGAATTGAAGTCTTTACCCAAACATTTGAAGTATGTGTACTTGGGAGAGGATGAAACTCTACCAGTGATTATTGCAAATGATCTAACCAAATTCCGAGTAGAAGAACTATTGAGAGTTGTCTAGCCAAAGATAATAAAGAAAGGCACTCTTGGGAGGCAACCCAAACATGGTGTTACACCACGAACAATAAAGATTTTTTGTTGTTGTTTGATTCATTTTATTGCTTTCTATTTCAATTCAGTATTGTTTATTTGATATTTTCTCAACCATATTTTCTTTACCAGACTCTATTCCCTCAGGTAAAAATGTGGAGCACACCGAAGGACATACTTAATGTTAAAGATAGATAGCATTGCGCAAAAAGAAAAATCAGGGCAATTTTCCCTTCTCTTTTTAAAATGTTTAATTGCAAACATTGAGGATGATGTTCATATTAAGTGTGGGGGAATTAATATGCTTTAAAATTTCAACATTTTTGGACCAAAATTTTTGTTTTTAGGTGCTTTTGAATGATTGGAATGTTAATGTCTTTAACAAATTTTCAGTTGAGCTCGAAAAAAGTCATAATATGATTGAATGATGATCTGGTTTCTTAAGATTGTTTAGTCAAGCTATTCTCTTTGGGATTTAAGTAATTAGATTTGGTAAACACAAACCTGTGAGACTTTGAACCTTAAGATCGAAACATCCATGTTGATCTTTATTTTCCTTGCATGTATGATTTTCTTCCATTGTTATGCTTCTCTAGAACTTGCTTTGATTCTTTTTGAAATCACATGTATACATGCATGTATGAACAAGATTAAGGTCTTCTTTGTTAAGTGCCATATATAGCCTAGCAGCCCACCTTTGGATTAATTTTCCATTGAAAACCCTTTTGAGCTTGTTGCGGGGGGGGGGGGATGTTGGGACCGGTACGCTTTAAGATGTGAACCTCCTTAGAGGTATGTTGTTGGGAAAGGAAAGAGTTTTGGGTTTAATAATAAAATTATGATTAAGGTTCACGAGATGCCACCTAGTATTAAGGTTACTAGGAAACTTATGGTCTACAAAGAGTCTGAGTAAGGGAGTGGTTGTGCAAGGGGAAGACGCATCACCTCGAGTGCACCATGCCTAAGGTAAGCTGCATTGTTGTTTGATTGTTTTTCTAAGTCAAGTTTTTATCTGTTGGTCTTCTTATAAAGTCTAAGGCAGCTCTCCCTTCGTGAGAGTGTATCTACCTTATTGGGTAAAATCCTAGCCATTCGAAAGTTTAAATTTTAGCATCGTATTTATTTTGCTCTTTGTATCTTTAATACCTGAGGGTGTACTTTATTATGTAGTTTTACATACCTAAATATGAAAGTCTACATCTAAACCCTAATATAAAATGAACAAAATGATTGGTAAAGGGTTTTTGATATTTTGGCCAAATCCTAACGGATAATCATAAACTGGTTACGATATTCATTTTTTTATTCTTTTTTTAAAACATGAGAAAGATGCAATTTTTTTTGTTTTTTATGAAAATATGATTGGAAAACTTTTTAGGATATGGCCGTATGCATAAAAACAAAATATTTTTTGTTTTTTTGAAAGGTGAAATTAATTTAAAAGTTTTGAGATTTTTTTTGAATTTTTAATTTTTTTTAAAAATGTTTAAGAGAAAACCAGGTATTTTAAAATCGAATCTATATCTTACAGTGTAAAAATACAACCCAATATTATACAAAATTGGTAGAAAAACATGCGAGAAAATCAGAAATATTTTGAAATGACCCTTGTAATTTTTTTTGGAATTTTTTGTTTTTTAATATATATAGTATTATAATATTCATTGTATATATTATTATTATTATATATATTGGGTTGGGCCTAACCCAGCCAGGTCTGGTTAGGCCGACTGGTGGCCTAAAAGGGTTGGGCCAAAATCAGCCCAATTGATCCAGTCTTTTTTGTTTATTTTGTTTTTTGGGTTTAGGCTGGGCTGATAAGGTTCCATCCCAAACTCGAGAGGTTAATTATTTCCCCCCTACATGTAGAATGGATTATCGTTCTGCATGTAGGATGACAATGGCGGGGGGTGAAGAAAAAGGAGGAGGGGACTACTTAGCGTGGAAGGAGAGGCCGACTGGTCTGGCTATTGACTGGTGATGGAGTTGTGGGAGGAGACACCGATGTCAATTGTTGGGTGGGAGAGAAAGAAGAAGGAGAAGGGAAGCTCATGGTGGAGGAGCTGCTACTGCTGTTGCCGCTATGGAGAAAGAAAGAGAAATAGTCAGTGGAGAGGGAGAAGTGTGGTGGCGTTGATGGAGGAATTGGTGGCTGGCGTTCGTTGTAGGAAGAAGAAGGAGAAACCTTTGGCTGGGAGGAAGAAGAAGAAAAAAAAAGGAGAGAAAGAAGCTTGTGGTGGCTCCTCCTTACTTGAGGTGGTCGACTAGTGGTTATACCAATGAATTGTGGTGGAGATGATGGTGGTTAAGCTGGTGGTGAGAATGGTGGTGGCCGAAGGCCACGATGGAGAGAGAAGAAAAAGAGAAACAATGGTAGAAAAAGAAAAAACTAGAGGGGCAGAGCTGATTTTTTGTCGACTTTGGCCTCTGATTTCTCCTTCCTCAGGCCATGAAATTCACATCTACTTATAGGGGGTGGAAGAGGGATGTTTGGTCTCCACTTGGTACCAAATCATGGCCCTTTGTTCGACGTGGAAGAATCTCAACCGTTGACTCAAAGTAGTCATCATGCGTTGTCAGATTTGTTACAAGAAATGGTTGGTTGGGTTGACCACTTGGAGGTTATGCCACCGCCACTATGGCCTCGATCTGCCAGAATGGGTTAACTATTGTGTAGTCAAGTGTCAAGCGATCATTTTGGTATAAGTTTTGTCCAATTTTATGGAGAGATGAATAGTTAAGCTCAAAACGGCGTTGTTATGGTCTTTTTTTGTTTAGTCCTTTGATTTTTGATTTCTTTCAATTACTCCCCTGATTGGCTTCCAACTTTCAATTTGTTCAATTTTCCCCCTAACAAACTTCAATTTCAGTGCCTTTTTTATTTTGGTTCTTAGTCTCAGATTTCTCCAATTTAACCCCTAATTGACCATTAAACTTTCAAATCTCTTCAATTTCACCCTTGATTCCAGCCGATTGGGTCCCCAGAGTTCGATGCTTTTTATAAAATGGTCATTGACTGTGAATTTCTTTAATTTAACCTTTAATTGACCCCAAAACTTTTATTTTCTTGCAATTTGATCCTTGATTTCAATCAATTGACTTGGTAAAAATTAAATTTGATCTTGTAAAATTTCAATTTTCTTAATTAAGCTCAAATTGGGCTTCTAAACTTAATTTTCACCAATTAAGCCCCAAATAAAATTAATTTGACTAATGTAAAGTATAATTAAGGCCTTATACCTAATTAAATCCTTCAATTGAACCCAAATTAGTTCTTAAACATAATTAAACTTTAAATTAGCCCATGATTAAATCAAATTTGCCTATTAAAATGGGGGTATAATTAGGCTCCTGATTCTATCCAAAATTGCAGTTTGATTTTTCCTACATGTAAAATCCTCCCAGCTTACTTTTGCTAAAATATCAGTCTTGTAAAGAAGAAAAAGTAATGAGATATGATGTACTCACTAGAACAAGAAATGATCAATCCTTCTGAAAGTGTTTGAAGCGAGGGCTCAAAAACGCACTTATAGGGAAAAGAGATGAGGCTAAAAAACACATTATCCAAAAGATGAGTGCTAAAAAACGCACTCAAAAGAAAAAGAGACAGGGTTTGCAAAGAAAAAGATGATCTTTATGAAAGACCTTTTGAAGTGGTATGGTTGTAGTAGGCGACCTGCCTATTAGTAGAATTCAAAGAGTTTGAAATGGTCAAATTGTCATGAGTGACCCATCTAGGTGAAAAATGTGAATATTTTTCAAAGTGGTTTTATTGTAATGGGAGACATGCCCAGGTGAAAAAAATGCAAAGATTTTTCTAGGTGGTGAAAAATATGAATGATTTTTCAAGGTGGTCTTATTGTAATGGGCCACCTACCTAAGCGAAAAAAAGATTTTTCAAGTGGTGAAAATTATGAAGATTTTTCAAAGTGGTTTTATTGTAATGAGCGACCTGCCCAGGTAAAAAATGAAATATTTTCAAAGTAGTCTTATTGTAATGGGTGACCTACTTAGGTGAAAAATACAAAGATTTTTCAAGGTGGTCTTATTGTAATAGGTGACCTACCCAGATGGAAAAATGTAAAGATTTTTCAAAAATAGTCTCATTGTAATGGACGACCTGCTCAGGTGAAAAATGTAGAGATTTTTCAAAAATAGTCTCATTGTAATAGGTGACCTACCAAGTGAAAAATGCAAGAATTTTGTAAAGTGGTCTCATTATAATGAGAAAGCTACCCAAGGTGAAAAGTGGAAGATTTTCAAGGTGGTCTTATTGTAATGGGCAACCTGCCCAGGTGAAAAATGCAGAGTTTTTTCGAGTGGTCATATTGTAATGGGCGCCTTGTCCAGGTGGAAAAATATGACTTACCTGGCAAAAAGATTTGGTTAAAGATGTCTTAAAGGAATGACAAGATAAGGCTCGAAAATGCACTATCTAGGAGATGAGAGCTCAAAGAAACACTTAAAGGGAAAAGAGAAATGGCTTGAAGGCGCACTATCTAAGGGATAAGGGCTCAAGGGTGCACTCAATAAGAGATATGATATAGAGATAGAGATAGGGTTGGTTGGAATGCATGCTATCTTAGAAGTGAGAGCTAGAAAGGGCACTCGAAAGGGAAAGATGAGATAGGGCTAGAAAACACGTTATCTAAGAAGTGAGGGCACAAAGGGGCTGATGGAGGAATTGGTGGTTGGCGTTAGCTATGGGAAGAAGAAGGAGAAACCTTTGGCTAGGAGGAAGAAGGAGAAGAAGGCAAAGGAAAGAGGGAAGCTTGCAGTAGCTCCTCCTTACATAAGGTGGTCGGCTGGTGGTTATGCTAGTGAATTCTGGTGGAGATGGTCGTGGTCAAGTTGGTGGTGATAGTGGTGGTGGTCGAAGGCCACGATAGAGAGAGAAGGAAAAGAGAAACAGTGGTAGAAAAAGAAAAAACTAAGGGGGGTTGATTTTTTGTCAACTTTGGCCTCTGATTTCTCCTCCATCAGGCCATGAAATTCATATCTATTTGTAAAAAGTGGAAGAGGGATGTTTGGTCTCCACTGGTACCAAATCTTGGCCCTTGGTTCGACATGGAAGGATCCCAACTGTTGGCTCAAAGTAGTCATCTTGCGTTGTCAGATTTGTTACAAGAAATGGATGGTCGAGTTGACCACTTTGGGGTGGTGCCACAACCATTATGGCCTCAATCTACCATAACAAATCAACTGGTGTGTAGTCAGGTGTCAAGTGATTATTTTGGTATAAGTTTTGTCCAATATGGTGGAGAGATGAAACATAAAACGCCTTGGGAAGAATGTCACTCGAACAACATCTTTTAAAAAGAAGATGAACAGTCAAGCTCAAAACAACGCCATTTTTAGCATCATTTTCAGCATCCTTCGATTTCTAAT
Organism: Populus x sibirica; assembly: GCA_019202695.1. Lineage (NCBI taxonomy): Eukaryota > Viridiplantae > Streptophyta > Magnoliopsida > Malpighiales > Salicaceae > Populus > Populus x sibirica. The sequence goes on from JAGMVL010000152.1 coordinate 1,205,845, forward strand.
TTCTTTCAATTACTCCCTTAATTGGCTTCAAACTTTCAATTTTGTTCAATTTTGCCTTTGACGAACTTCAATTTCAGCATCTTTTTCAATTTGGTCCTTAGTCTCAGATTTCTCCAATTTAACTCCTAATTGATCATTAAACTTTCAAATCTCTTCATTTTAACCCCTGATTTCAGTCGATTGGGTCCTCAAAGTTCGGCGCCTTTTACAAAATAATCCTTGGCTGCAAATTTCTTCAATTTAACCCTTAATTGACCTCAAAACTTTATTTTCTTGTGATTTTACCCTTGATTTTAATCAATTCACTTGGTAAAAATTAAATTTGGTCTCCTAAAATTTCAATCTTCCTAATTAAGCTCAAATTGGGCTCCCAAACATAATTTTTCACCAATTAAGCCCCTAATAAATTTACGTTGATCCATTTAAAGTATAATTAAGTTCTTTCACCTAATTAAATCCTTCAATTGAACCCAGATTAGTTCTTAAACATAATTAAACTTTAAATTGGCCCATGATTAAATCAAATTTGCCTATTAAAAATCTAATTATGTTCTTAGGCTTAATTTATATGCAGATTCGTCCAATAATCATATAACTTGACCTTGAATTTACATTGTCTCTCTAGTTTTGGGTAAAATGGGGTACAATTAGGCTCCTGATTCTATCCAAAATTACAGCTTGATTTTTTCTACATGTGAAATCCTCTCAGCTTGCTTTTGCCAAAATGCTAGTCTTTATTTTGTATTTTTTTAATTTTTTTTACGTATAAAAGGCTGATTTTGGAATGGGTAGTTAAAATTTCTATTATCTCAATCAGTTGACAGAACCGATTGACCAAATTTTTAGAATGAATTAATCCAGTCGACTATTAAAATGATAGTATATTGTCATAAGAAAATTCCTTGTTTTTTACATTATTGAAAAGAAAATTACATGGAAATTTGAATGCAAATAATTGAGGTTGTTATAGCATCCATGGAGCGTCAAAAAGATTTATTCCTTCAAAACAAGCCCTAGTTGATGCGAGTAACACTTTTATCTCACTATTTGCTTTGTTAAATGCTTAATAAGTTTTTGATGTTCATCTATCTACTTTAAGATTTCCATGTATATAATACATCTTCTCCTTGGATCCAATTAAAATTTGACTCAAAGGTCGTTCTGCATTCTAATGACAAGTCTTTAACTACTTGTTGTCTGATCTTGATTTTGTTGTTGCTAGTGATACATTTTACACTGGTAAAATGGTTAGTTGTTATAATCTCATTGTCAACCTAAACATGCAAACAACAACAAAAGTACTTGTATAATTATTGAAACAATAAACACATCTCCAAAATTATACAACAAGTGTAAATATAATACATTATAAAGTACTAATAAATATCCAACACAATTTTAAATTTATTACACAATGAAATATCACATCTAAATTAATTTAACATTTTTAATTAGAATCCTCCCTCTTTATTTTTTTATCGTCATGTCCAACATCATCTTCTTTGTTGAATTCAATGTCGATCTCATCATCATTATTGTTTTCTCTATGTCTACCAGTACTCAATTTTACATTTAACTCATCAACATCAATATAAGTATTCTCAATGACACAAAAATCTAGATTTTCTAACTTAGTAAATAGAGCAACTCAATATGGATCAACTAGCTCATCCATTTGAAATACATCGTCTCCCCCAATTACTTTATTATTATCATCTTCAACAACTTGGACACGACTTCTAGGTTTGGTTTTCACAATGGATAACCAATCAACTATATTATGATCCTTTTTGAGCGAAGGAGTGTATGTATAATACACTTATTGACATTGTTGGGCAAAAAATAAAAACATCAATGATGTTGGAAGTTTACCTTTTTTTTATTTATTTCAACCAAACCATGATGAGGATTTACTCTAATTTTTCTATCGGTATCATATAAATCGAATTTGAATAAAAACACTATATCTTCTGACATGTGATATCAAAATTCAATAACCTAATAATCAACTTTAAAATTCAATAACCTAATAATCGGTATCATATACGATTTCCTCCCACTTTCTCTTTCTTATTAACTAGTGTTTCACATATGCATTGCAATGGTCATACGTGATCATCGTATTACACACACACACACGATTCATGTTTTCTAAAATTTAACTATGTAAATATAGAAAGTAATGCTTGTTTCAGAGTCAATATCATCATGCATGTAAGAAATTAAATCATATTTCATGCATGGTAAATTTCAATAATATTCTCCAAATAATTTTAATGGAATATTTTATTGAATCTTACTTTTTGTATGCTAAAAACTAATAAATAAAGCCAATCTTTTTCTTTTTTTATTATCGAGCATTTTTTTTATTGATAAATCATCATCATATTTTATATCCTCATTGCTACCATCCCCACCTCTTGTTATTTTTATCACTCTATTACTACCATTAACTCCTTATAACTATCAATAGGATTTAATTTGATTAGGATAATGAAGCCAACTATAATTTGTTTCACACAAACATAAAATAACTCTTTTTAAAGGAGAATCATGCGCTCAAAACCAAATGGAAATGTAAATTCATATGAAAGTTCTTTTTCAAGACCTTAGTACCAAGTTTTTATTCCCGGAGAAGTGTTTAGTGCTCGGCTAAATTGCTACCAGACCCTTCTTTAGGAAAAAGTGGAATTACAGTGGGCTCCACTTTTCTCTAGACCAGCATCTATACTTTGAAGTTTGAAGTTTGTGCTCTCTCAGGATCAAGTATGGCGGCTGCGCTCAAGCTTGACTATCCCCACATCCTTAGCATAACTATAATAATAATTATAATGATATTTTATTATTATACGTTTTGTTTATGAAGACTTGACCCTGATAGCAAATCCCACATTCTTAGCATAGTTATAATAATCATTATTACTACTACGATTTAAACTCCATCCCCGCAGGAGATGGTGGATAATCACTTCTCGGAATCCACATGTGATAACACTCTAGTCCCGAGCCTGAGTTGATTTCTAAATTTTTTTTTAAAAAAAAACATTGTTATTGTTTCCAATTTATTTTATTGAGTTTTATATTTTTTAAAATATATCTCATAAAAGTTTGTGATAGAACAAAAATTCAATTCAATTAAAGTAGAAAAAAGATCTTTTTTTTTTGTTATAAAGTTATAATTATAATTTAATATTTTTTTGTGCTTGAATCACATGGAAGATTGATACTCTACCATACATATTTAGAAGGTGTTTGTTTTTATGGTAGATTGTGCGTTGTGGTCTAACAACAATTTTATTTCATTTGGTAAAGATGAAATCGTAAGTTTAATAAAATAGGACCCATAAATGTTTGTTGTCCAACCAAAGGTTCAACAAAAAGCAACCATATCTGTTTTTTTATCATTCTTGTGCATAACTAGAAGACCGTTCAATTATTTTGTTTACCAAAATACCCAATCTTATCTTCTCCTCCTTGCTCTCCTGATTTCCAGTGTATCGACTATTCTCAGCATCCACATCTTCATCTCTTCACCGACCATTTTCCTTCTTGAAGAAAAAACTCTATTTACAGACGTTGTTTTTCTATTCTTTATTTTTTGTTTTGTAGCCATAAACGATCGCAAAACCCACAAACCAACTCCAAATCTACACAAACTAACATCGACAACCAAGATCTACAAAAATCACCACCAGATCTGTTTTCCTTAAGTCCTATAAGTCCTTTTTTTGTGTACAAGCAATTGTTTTTTTGCAGAAAAATCTAGGTAAATATTGATTTCAATATGTCTTCAATTTCTCATCTGTTCATGTTCTTAAAAAAATCGAATCTAATCATATCTTGTTCATTGTTAAAATTGTATCCCTATTTCTTGGTGCAGGAACCATTGATTTGCGCTTCATAATTCTAGTAAGCACTCGTGGTTCTAATCTTCTTCTTTCTTAGTAGCATTATTTAGGAGATTCCTAACTTTGTTGTTTCTGATTTTTCATAGAGTTAATGAACAAAGGTTTAAAGTGTAGCTTCGGGAGGACCTAATTTCTTTCATTGTATATTCATGCTTTATCTTAGACCTAATTTGTTAATGGCATTATTGTTGTTACTCTCAACATAAACAATATATGTATTAATATAACCAATTATAGATTACTTGTAAGACATATTAATTGTTTAATATATATTGGGATGGGATGATTGTTATTGTAAACAAAAGAGTATGATAAATTAATGAAATCGAATGGAATAATGTATGAAGTGTTTTATTTTATAAAAGAAAATTAAATGGATTAATAGGATAATAAAAATTATATTTTTTTTATAAAAGTAATGTGATTTATTAAGAGTGTGTTTGGTATTGCGGTAGCTGTTGTGGTTGTGGTTTGAAAAAAGTTGTTTTATAAAAAGTACTTTTAGTTGAGGTTGGTTTGAAAAAATAGGTGTTTGGTTAAAACTATGGTTGAAATTGAGGTTGAAGAAAAAGTAGTTTAATGTGTTTGGTTAAGAGTGCTTTTGAAATTGAGGTTATAAAATAATTTTAAAAAATATATATTAATATTGATGGTTTTTAATTTAAATATTATGGATTAAACTATTGCTATTACATCATAAAATAAATCATAATTTATATAAAAAATATTTATTGTTCCATTAAACTATCTACAATTCCATTACGTATAAAATTTATCCGACAAGAACTACAAAATTAGGTAAAATATTATCAGGAATAAAATTGAGATTACAGTACAAGTAAATTTAATTCACCTTAAACTAATTTTTAAAAAAAACAAAAAAAATTTGTTGTTCATGTTCACGTGAACAGTGCGAGTGAAATCAATTAACTGCACTTATTTTTCAAAAAAGAAAAAACTGTTCACTGAACAGTGGAGCATGGTTCTTTTATTTTAACGCGCAGGAAGCGGCTCCTAGTCGCTTCCTTTTTTCTTGCGTTTCAAACGCAGCAGATCTTGGGACCCATGTACAGTAACAAGCGTTTGTTAATTAACCAAACAGCTTGCAAAATTTGGCCGCAGGAAACGTGGACGCCACCACGTAGCCAAACGGGTTCTAAGGTTTGCACATAAAGTTTGCAACACATCTACATTAATAAAACAATTAATATGTTGTTCCTTGCTCATGATTATTTAATTAAAATTATAGATATGGATGCAATTTAGTTTAATGACCTTTTTGAAGGAAAGTATGAAAATGTCATGAACAATCTCGCTCAACATGTTTCACATGACTATGCTGGTAGGAATAGTAGTGGTCATATCGGTTATAGTAGTGATGCTACTGATGATAGCAATGCAAATGATGATGGTAACAATGACGATAGTAATGAAGATGACGACGACGATGCGGGCGATTCATTTTGGGATAGAGAATTTGATCATTGTAAACTAGTATTGTGCACAGAAGACGCACTCGCATTGTATTACAATAACTATATTTATAAGCAACCTTGTATGATTCCATACAACACAGGAATGCAGTGGTTGAATACACTTTTAAATAGGCATTGGATATGTTGTGTAAATATGTTTAGGATGGATCCAACGACATTTCAGAGTCTTTGTTTTGATTTAGAAACACAGTATGGACTGAAACCATCAAAGAGGATCAGTGTTATAGAGAAAGTTGGCATGTTTCTTTATACTTTAGCATTGGGTGCTTCTAATAGGGAGGTCCAGGAGAGATTCCAACATTGCGGTGAAACAGTGAGTAGGTATTTCAACAAGGTTCTAAAGGCTGTGTATTTGCTATCAATTGACATAATAAAACCAGTTGATCCAGATTTTTCGACAACACCACGAGAAATCATTATGAACCCGAGATATATGCACATTTTAAGATAACATACAAGATTATTAAAAAGTGAATATATTTATCTTTCCACTTTCATTATATAATTCATTTGGTAATTCATTTACAATTAATGTTTTTTAAATTTTATTTTTAGAATTGTGTAGAAGCAATCAATGGAACACATATGCATGCTTATGTATCCCAGGAAAATCAAATACCATTTATTGGAAATAAATGAGTACCAACACAAAATATTATGACAACATGTAGTTTTGATATGCAATTTACTTTTGTTTGGGTTGGATGAAAGGTAGCGCACATGACTTAAGAATTTTTCATGAGGCCATCTATAATCCAAATATCAAATTTTCAAAGGCACCAAAAGGTATTTGGATAGAACAATAAGGCTTCTTTCAGAATTTTTATTTATTTAATTTTTGGTTGTGTGGTAAAAAATATTTTTTGTTTTTAATGTCTTGGGTGAATGTAGGAAAGTATTGCGTTGTTGACTTTGGTTATCCAAGTGAAAATGGATTTTTGGGTCCATATAAAGGTGAAAGATATCATCTTCCAGAATTTCATTGTCGAGGCTAGCTGAGAAGTCGGGAGGAGTTGTTCAACCAGGTTCATTTCTTAGTTCGATGTGTAATTGAGCGAACTTTTAGGGTGTGCAAAAATAGATGGAGAATTTTGTAGAACATGCTAGTGTTTCTATATAAGACATAGGTGCAGATTGTTGTTGCATCAATGACTCTTCATAACTACATAAGAAGAAAATCTGTACAAGATGTTGCTTTTAATGAATTTGAACATCATCCTAATTTCATGCCTCAGGAGTTTTTACATGATGTTGTTTCATGATCACAAACATATAGAGGTAATAGAACTTCGCATATAGATTGTGTTCGAGATGGAATTGCTTCAAGTTTGATGGGAGAACTGTAGGATTTTTAACTTTACAAGTAGTTAATCATAAATATGTATTAATTTTTGAATGTCATGTATTGAAAAAATTAATTTCCTAATTGGTCATTTCATGTCCAACCACAATTTCAACTAAACACTAATGGCATACTTTTGATGAAGAAGTAATTTGAATCATAATTTTAACCAAACACATAATTTAGGTAAAACAACCATACAAAAAAGTTGTTTTTCAAAAATCACTTTTCTCAAACCAAAACCACACTTTCTACTACAAAAACAAACACACTCATACATTAACAAAACATTAAGAGGCTCATTGTTTCACTTGAAAACATTGTGCCCTTTACGAGAAAATATTGTGGAGTTAGACAATTTTTTTTTTTTTTTTTTCAGTTGCTTAATTTAATTTTTTTTAGATTTTATCCTTTCAAGTTTAGTTAATTCATGGTTAAGGTTGGTGATTTGTCCTGTTTAAATTTGCAAGAGTTTCTTACAATGTTTAAAAAAGGATTCGCCACTAAATCGATGCTCAATTTGGAAAGATGAAGTTCAATTTACTTGATTATATATAATTGAAACTTTGAGGACTAAATTTGAGACTTGAACAAAGTTCCAGGTTATTTTTTTTTATTGTAGTTAAGGCGTATTTTTAGCATCTTTAGTCCCTAAAGTGTTTTTATTTTTTTTTTCAATTTTTATCCTTGTTTTTTAAGTTTTTAGTCTAGAATTTTATTTTCTTCACTTTTTAGTTTCTAAGCCTGAGAGAGAAGATGAAGAGGAGAGAGAGACTTGCAAGAAATTGATGAAAGGAGAAAAAAGGTTGCTTGACTGATTTCTTTAATAAAAATGGATAAACTTAGTATTAAAATATTTCTTTTGATAAGATGAGTGTCATTGAGGTGTTTTTAAGGTTGAATATCGCCTTAAAAAAAGATTAGGATTTTTGGACTGATATTTTGACATACCATATCCCCAAGTATCGGTTTTTGGATTTTCCGGGGCTGAAAAATCCTTATTCAGAGGTGCCACCAGCCGAGACTATGGTGTCTCCATCTCGAATTGACAGGTTTGTGTTAATGGTGTCGATAGGGGTGGCTACTTCTACAATCAGAAGCAAAGTGGAGCAAAAAAGAAGTACGGAAATGCAATCCCTCAGAAATCTCATGATTCTTTTAAGCAGATCGCTTTGTTGTGTTATAAAATGGCTGGCTTTGCTAGATGTGAAGAATATTGTTCTCAAGAAATTGCCTATTTAACACCACAATCAGTCTACCGCTACAGCAATGTTTCCCTGCTGAGGTAAACGATTTAACACCACAGTCGGTCTAGCGGCACAGCAAGTCTAGCGGACAGCAACGTTCCACTACTGAGGTAAACGATTTAACACCACAGTCAGTCTAGCGGCACAGCAATGTTCCACTACTGAGGTAAACGCTCTTGTTGATGAAATTCACATGGAAAATTCATAGATAGTCAACACTACAGGGAACTAAAGTAGAGGTTTTTTTACTAGTAGTCTAAAGTATTTTTCAAACTAGCACAGTTAAAAAAATATTACGGTTTGTAGTACATGCGTGATTTACGGTTTGTCCCAACATGTACTCAACGTATACTCTTGATTTTGCTGTATCAGCAAGTAGTTCATCCAGAACTCGTGGAGTCCACAACACACCACATCTAATGCAATCATCAACTTTGTCTCTTCACTAACAGAAGTGCCAGTGATTGTCATCGTTGCTGTGCGGTAGCCCTTAGGCACCAATAAGTGTACGTACAGCGCTGCATCAATCAATCGATCGATCATTTACTATCGACACTACCGAAGAATACTGAGTTGCCACCACACTGGCTTTTTCTCTGTTTTTCCCGGACATTCTTCTATACATGCTCTATCCATTAGAAAGAAAAAGAAAAAGAAAAGACAGAAATATAAAACCGACTCCATGTCTTGACTCTGTTCACTGAGATCTATATACCCAAGTTACGAGCTGAAGTATATGCAGAATATTTACGAGACTAAAATCTTCTATTGACTAAAAATAGTATACATCTGTGAGCTGCATGATTTATGCAGAAGGATCCAACACTCCTCTCGAGTTGAAGGGTGGAGGTCAATGATTTCCAACTTGCGCGTAACAAATTGAAGGTGGTAGAAATATGCCGAGATTCGATTATATTCGTTCACAGACAAAAGGGCAATCGGTTTCCATGTGAAAAGCATCTCATTTTGGATCATGTAGCAAGCCAAGCCTCAAGTACCCCTCTCTCATAGCAGCTCCCTAGTTTCAGGGAGCTGTAGAAAGACAGACTTAAATCGACCCCAACTAAAAACAAACTTGAACACAGCCCTTCTTACACCTAATTGCTAGAGGGAGCTAGAAAAGGAAAGGTTTGGAAAGACCTTAAACAATAAAATGATCGCAGATCATCCACAACAGATTTAAACATCCATAACTAGAGGACACCATAAAAGAAATCAAGCAATTCATAAAGGATCTTTGTTAGAACAATCATAGCATTGAAACTACACTAGTACATGTGACCATGCCAAATAATAGCAAATTAGAGTTCTTTATAAACTGAGTGTGTGCCGAATTTGATAGTCTATGGTTAAATGGCCTTCAAGCTCTCAATTTCTGTAACTCTTCTTGCAATTCTTGTTCTAGCATGGTAAGTTCTGAAGCAACATTTTATCCAACAATAGCGTGCAAAGTCTCAAATTCTCATATTCTATCATGGCTCAAATTAAATTCAATAATTCAAGAACAACGGCATGTATGACTCAAGGAACAAAGTTGTGGTGGAGGGAGATTTGTTTGACAGAGTCTAAGGATTTAGGGGTTGCTATTGTCTCTGCTATTGGTGCTGCAAGGCCACTGCTCTCTATGTTAAGTGTTACCTTAAGGATAGGTTGGCTAGAACTAACCAGTAGATCCATATAAAAACGAAGCTAAAAAGAAAAAGAAAAGAAGAGAATTTTGGGACTGGCCCTTTTGTGAAACAGTAGTAATTCCACGCTATAGTTAATACTGATCAGAAAACAAAACACCAGATTTGATACCAAAAGCCCCGCAAGCAATCTAAAGAGCGAGATTGGTCTCCTGATTTGATGAGAAAACTGACAGTGTTGAGTATACCACTATGGCTGAGAGTCTGGCATAAAAACAGTGGGTCTTGAAACCTAAAAAAGGTAAAGATCAAGCCTCCAACATGTCATAAATGAAAGAATACAGGTGGGAACCGTGGGATGGTCGGATATTACAAGAAATCAAGTCAGAAACAAAGTCTAAGTTGTAGCAGAGTTGTAATTATAACAGAGTTGTGACAGCAGTAGAGTCCATTTTCAACCCAAATTTCGAGGGATTTAATCAACCTTAAGGATCAGATAAAAAAGGATGGAGTTAAGTAGCATAAGGAACTTCTAATTAGCTTAAGAATTCTAAAGAAATTAAGCAGCCAAGAGAGAGAATAAATAGAGCAAAAATCAGTGGAATTCGCCAGAATAACAGCGAGATGTTGTACGAATATTGAGAGCGTTTCAATCAATTGTGCGCGAGCTACCCTCGTCATCAAATTTCTGATCAATTACTGCTGCAATATTTTTAGTGGATAGGTCATACTCATACCCTGAAGGCGTTGTTAAGGATGTTCTAATTAAAGTAAATAAACTGATTTTTCCTATGGATTTTTACATCATTGACATGGATGATGAGTTTCCTTCAAATCCAACTCATATATTGTTAGGCTAACCATTTATGAAAACAACAAGAATTAAGATCAATGTGCATAAGGGTACTTTATCTTTTGAGTTTGATGGAGAAATAATAACATTTAACATTTTTGATGTTATTATTGTGCAGGATGATTATGAGCATAATTTCTTGAAAGATGAGTTAAACTTCATATTACAACATAACAAGACAGGCAGGGATGCAAGGCTGGAGAAGAATGAGGACAAGAAAGAATCAATTATGTCTTTGCATTCACTACTTAAAATGCTAAACAAGTTGGTTAAATATCATTTACAACTATCAAATTCTTATGAAAGGTTTTACCTTCTGTTGAATAGGCCCCGAAGCTGGAATTGAAGTCTTTACCCAAACATTTGAGGTATGTGTATTTGGGAGAGGATGAAACCCGGCCAGTGATTATTGCAAATGATCTAACCAAAGTTCGAGAAGAAAAACTATTGAGAGTTGTCTAGCCAAAGATAATAAACAAAGGTGCTCTTGGGAGGCAACCCAAACATGGTGTTACACCATAAACAATAAAGATTTTTTTTTGTTTTGTTCATTTTATTCTTGCTATTTCAATTCAGTATTGTTTATTTGATATTTTCTCTGCCAGACTCTATTCCCTCAGGTAAAAATATGGAGCACACTGAAGGACATACCCAATTTTAAATATAGACAACATTGTGTAAAAAGAAAAATCGAGGCGGTTTTCCCTTCTCTTTTTAAAATTTTTAACCGCAAACATTGAGGATGATGTTCATAGTAAGTGTGGGGGAATTAATGTGTTTTAAAAGTTCAGCATTTTTAGACCAAAATTTTTGTTTTTGAGGTGTTTTTGAATGACTAGAATGTTAATGTCTTTAACAATTTTCAATTGAGCTCAAAAAAAGTCATAACATGATTGAATGATGATCTGGTTTCTTAAGATTGTTTAGTCAAGCTATTCTTTTTGGGAATTAACTAACTGGATTTGGTAAACACAAACCTGTGAGACTTTGAACCTTAAGACCAAAACATCCATATTGGTCTTTATTTTCCTTGCATGTGTGATTTTCTTCCATTGTCATGTTTCTCAAGAACTTGCTTTGACTCTTTTCGAAACCACATGTACACATGCATGTATGAAGAGGATTAAGGCCTTCTTTGTTAAGTGTCATATATATAGCCTAGCAACCCTCCTTTGGATTATTTTCCATCAAAACCCTTTTGAGCTTGTCGCGGGGGGGCGATGTCGGGATCGACGCGCTTTAAGACGTGAGCCTTCTTAGAGGTATGTTGTTGGGAAAGGAAAGAGTTTTGGGTTTAATAATAAAATTATGAATAAGGTTCAAAAGTCGCCACCTAGTATTAAGGTTACTAGGAAACTTATGGTCTGCGAGACTCTGAGTAGGGAACTGGTTATGCAAGGAAAAGACACATCACCCCTAGTGCACCCTACCTAAGGTAAGCTGCATTGTTGTTTAATTGTTTTTCTAAGTCAAGTTTCTATATATTGGTTTTCTTCTAAGGTCTAAGGAAGATCTCCCTTCGTGAGAGAGTCTCTACCTTATTGGGTGAAATCCTAGCAATTCTAAAGTTTAAATTTTAACATCGCATTTATATTGTACTTTGTATCTTTAATACCTGAGGGTGTACTCTATTGTGTAGTTCTACATCCCCAAATATCAAAGTCTACATCTAGACCCTAATATAATATGAAAAAAATGATTAGTAAATGGTTTTTGACATTTTGGCCAAATCCTAATGGATAATCATAAACTGGTTATATTATCCATTTTTTTCCCCTTTTAAAACATGAGAAAGATACTATTTTGTTTTAGTTTTTTTATGAAAATATGCTTGGAAAATGTTTTAGGATCTAGGCATATGAACGAAAACAAAATATTTTTAATGTTTTTTGAAAGGAGAAATTAATTAAAAAGTTTTGATATTTTTTTTGAATTTTTAAGTTTTTTTAAGAAATATTTTGGAGAAACTCAGGTATTTTAATACCGGATCTATATCTTATAGTGTAAAAATACAACCCAATATTATGCAAAATTGGTAGAAAAACATGCGAGAAAATCAGAAATATTTCCTCGGATCAAAATTTTTTTTTTGGATTTTTTAAATATATATATAATATTATTATATATATTGGGCTAGGCCTAACCCAGTCGGGCCTGGCTGGAACCTTATCAGCCCAACTGATCCGTACTTTTTTGTTTTTCTTGCTTTTTAGGTTTGGGTTGGGTGACAAGGTTCCAGCCCAAACTTGGGGGGTTCGTTTTTCCCCCCTACATGTAGAACCAATTATCTGCATGCAGGATGACAATGGCGAGGGGGCAAAGAAGAAGGAGAAGAAGAGAGGAGGGGACTACCTGGCGTGGAAGGAGAGGCTGGCTGGTCTTGTTGTTAACCAGTGGTGGAGTTGTGGGAGGAGACGTCGATGTCAATTGCTGGATGAGAGAGAAGGAGAAGGGGAAGCTCGTGGTGGAGGAGCTGCTACCGCTATGAAGGAAGAAGAAGAAACAGTTAGTGGAGAGGGAGAAGTGTGGTGGCGTTGATGGAGGAATAGGTGGCTAGTGTTAGCTGTGGGAAGAAGGAGAAAAGGCAGAGGAGAGAGAGAAGCTTGCGATGACTCCTCCTTACATGAGGTGGTTGGTTGGTGGTTATGCTAGTGAATTATGGTGGAGATGGTGGTGGTGAGAGTGATGGTGGACGAAGGCCACAGTGGAGAGAGAAGGAAAAGAGAAAAAGTGGTAGAAAAAAAACTAGGGGGGGAGCTGATGTTTTGTTGAGTTTGGCCTCAAATTTCTCCTCCCTCAAGCGATGAAATCCACATCTATTTATAGAGGATGGAAGAAGGACGTTTGGTCTCCACTGCTATCAAATCTTAGCCCTTGGTTCGACACAAAAGGATCCCAATCGTTGGCTCAAAGTAGTCATCATGCGCTGTCAAATTTGTTGCAGGAAATGGGTGGTCGTGTTGACCACTTTGGGGTGATGCCACAACCACTGTGGCCTCGATCTACAAGAATGGATCAACTGGCGTGTAGTCAGGCGTCAAGTTATCATTTTGGTATAAGTTTTGTCTAATTTGGTGGAAAGATGAAGCATAAAATGTCTCGGGAAGTAGGCCACTCGAGCAGCCTCTTTGGAGAAGAAGATGAACAATCAAGCTCAAAACAACACCTAATAAAATTAATTTGACATATTTAAAATATAATTAAGTTCTTGCACCTAATTAAATCCTTCAATTGAACCCAAATTACTTCATAAACATAATTAAACGTTAAATTGGCCTATGATTAAATCAAATTTGCCCACTAAAAATCTAATTATGTCCTTAAGCTTAATTTATATGCATATTCGTCCAAGAATCATATAACTTGACCTTATATTTACATTGTCTCTCTAGTTTTGGGTAAAATGGGGTACAATTAGGCTTCTGATTCTATCCAAAATTGCTGCTTGATTTTTCTTACATGTGAAATCTTCTCAGCTTGCTTTTGCCAAAATGCCAATCTTTATTTTATTATTTTATTTTTATTTTAGGAAGAAAAAGCTAAATTTGGAAAATAACCTAGAAATAGGTTATGACAGTTGTCCTCCTCTTTACAATGCTTATGAAAAAAAGTCTCGTAAGAGACTCTAGATAGTAAGCTTTGTAAAGAAGAAAAAGTAATGAGATATGACGGACTCACCAGAACAAGAAATGGTCAATCCTTCTGAAAGTGTTTGAAGTGAGGGCTCAAAAATACACACAGAGAAAAAAGAGATAAGGCTAGAAAGCGTATTATCCAAAGGACGAGTGCTAGAAAGCGCACTCGAAAAAAAAGGAGACAGAGTTTGCAAAGAAAAAGATGATCTTTATGAAAGACCTTTCAAAGTGGTATGGTTGTACTAGGAAACCTGCCTATTAGTAGAATTCAAAGATTTTAAAATGATCAAATTGTCATGGGTGACCCTTTCAGGTGAAAAATACGAAGATTTTTCAAAGTGGTTTATTGTAATGGGCGACCTGACTAGGCGAAAAAAGATTTTTCAAGTGGTGAAAAATACAAAGATTTTTCAAAGTGGTTTTATTGTAATGAGCGACCTGCCCAGGTGAAAAATGAAGGATTTTCAAAGTGGTCTTATTATAATGGGCGACCTGCCTAGATAGAAAAACACAAAGATTTTTCAAAAATGGTCTCATTATAATGGACGACCTACCCAGGTGAAAAATGATGAGATTTTTCAAAAATAGTCTCATTGTAATAGGTGACCCGCCCGGGAGAAAAGAAAAATACAAAGATTTTTCAAAATGATCCCATTGTAATGGGTGACCTACCCAGGTGAAAAATACAGGGATTTGTAAAGTGGTCTCATTATAATGGGCGACTTGCCCAAGGGAAAAGAAAAATACAAAGATTTTTCAAAATGATCTCATTGTAATGGGTGATCTACCCAAGTGAAAAATGCAAGGATTTTGTAAAGTGGTCTCATTGTAATAGGAGACTAGCCCAAGGTGGAAAGTGGAAGATTTTCAAGGTGGTCTTATTGTAATGGGCGACTTGACTAGGTGGAAAATGCAGAGTTTTTTCGAGTGGTCATATTGTAATGAGCGATCTGCCCAAGTGAAAAAATATGACTTACCTGGCGAAAGGATTTGATCAGAGATGTCTTAAAAAGATGACAAGATAGGGCTTGAAGGCATACTATCTAGGATATGAGAGCTCAAAGAAGCACTTAAAGGGAAAAGGGACATGGCTTGAAGGCGCATTATCTAGGGAATGAGGGCTCAATGGCACACTCAAGAAGAGATATGATATAGAGATAGAGATAGGGTTGGAATGCATGATATCTTAGAAATGAGAGCTACAAAGCACACTCTAAAAGGAAAGATGAGATAGGGCTAAAAGGCAAGTTATATGAGAAGTGAGGGCTCAAAGGCGCCTCAAAAGTAGGTAGGGTTAGAAAGCGCACCGCCTGGATGATGAGGGCTCAAAGATGCACTACCTGGGTGGTGATGGCCTAAAGGTGCACTTGAAAGGAGGTAGGGTTAGAAAACACACTACCCGAGTTGAAGGCTCAAATACACACCTGAAAGGAGGAATATAGAGCTAAAAAGCGCACTATCTGAGAGATGTGGCCTCAAAGACGCACCTGAAAGAAGAAAGATGGTAAGACATCAGTTCGTCAAAGATGCATTATGATCAATATGCATTCATACTTACCTGAGAAATACAGCTCCCCTTTCTTCATTGACTTTCCTTCTTCTTGAAAGTTCAAGTCTTTGTAGTAAGCTTCGATAGCTTTTTCGCTCTTGCTTACTCAACTCACATCTTGTGATTTTGACTTCTGGGATTGGCATAATATTAGCAAGCCTTTATCTCAAGGTCGCCAACTCTGCCCTACATTGTCTTTTTTTTAGAAAGGAAATCACGGAGTCAACCCTATTATATATTTTTTGGATTGCCCCTAGCTTGATCATGCCCCTAAGTGTTTAATTAAGGTTTTCTTTGGGGATGAGGCTATGTGAAAAAAAAAAGATTTGGTTATTTACAAGGAATTGTTTTTGTGGAGAATTTTTGGAATTTCAAAGCTATTCCAAACACAGAAAATCATTTTGATGTGGTATAAAGCAAACTTGTTCTAAAAATAATTCAACCGATTCCCATGGACATGTCTTCACAAGTATTGAAAAATTTTGTTTTGCTTTTGGTGAAAATATGAAGAGACATTTTATTGGTTAAAGGGGTTCAAGATTCAATTTGAGGGTTTCAAAGAACCGGTCTTCAATGCATTCATTTTATTTGTATGTATAATGAAGCTTGTTTCACATGGAAAAACATTGCCTACTTATCCAGATTGTCCGCCTTTGATCGAAAGGGCTTGATTGGGCACGTAATGTAGGCTTGGGTTCTTGGTTATGAAGAACAAGGATATTTATAGGCTCAAAAGGTATTTAAGATATTTCAAGACTAAGGATCATTAATGCTTATTTCCCGACTTCTTTTTAGTCCATGGATTTCTGGACCTTGGAATTAATTTGCAAAATGGTCTATCACGCCCCCCAGTGTCAGGTTTGGGCCTTTTCTCTTTGTTTTCTTCATTTAGTTTTAAGCATCATTATAATAGTTATTTTTTGTGGTATACTCAAACCTTTTGGATTCTTTCATGCCCCCTCCCCAACTTTGTTTGAGCACCTTTAATTATTGAGGATCTTTTTGCATATTTCTCGCACTTGCTCTCCAGTATAGGGTGTGATCCTAACTAGGTTAATTTTCAAAAAAAATTTACTAGGCTCAAAAGGGGACTGCAATGGATATATTTAGCCTTATGAAAGGATTATCAAATACAGTCTTTTCTCATTTCAAACGCATGCATTTAGGATCGGTAAGCTTTGCTTTCTTTCATGTGAATATGCAAAATGGTTTCTCATTATTCATCTAGCTAAAACTCAGCTTTTGAAGTCATCTCATGGTGTTTGAGTTGTTTTTCAGGTTTTTTCTTTTTCTAGGTGATCGCTTGAATTTCCAGAGCACATCTGTTAGAACAAACACTAATTTGATTTTTGTTTTATTCTAAAACTTTGATTTCTCAAAAATCCTTGTTGAAATATGGGATCATGCATAGTTTTGGAGAAAAGGGAAACACACCAAAGAATTTTTGGTGCAGTAGTTTTATGAGTAAAGGATGTGCTCGTATAGGTGGGTTATTTGCATGAAACAAAAAAAAAATTAAAGGCATATCATGAACACAAGGAAACACATGATCTTATTAAAAGGAAGGGCTCATTTGACAAAGAGAGTCTTGTGGCATTATGAGCCAAGTTATTGACAAGACTAAAATATGTCAAAACAGATATGATCAAACCAAAGGCAATAATAAGGGCAAGCTCCTTCTTCCCATTTTAGTATACTTCCCCTCCAGCTAGCCTTCTCATGAAAGGTCTTGCAGGGATCTCATTGGCGGTGTGGATAGAAAACTACGGTAGAACTTCATCCTCTATCATGGACACCCTCGAGCATACACGTTGCCTTCTTTGCACCCTGCTCTTGCGATCGGTTCTTTTAGGTTTCCTAAGAATTCCGCCTCTAGTGCATTTACAGATCCACTACCTGAAGCATGATTGGGCAGGGAGTTTGTACTTACATTCAGAGTTTCTTTTAATGTTATCCACCCAGCTTTAATCAACTGCATGAGGCTCTTCTCGAAGGCACTGCAAGAATGAATGCTATGTGCCGCAACACCAGCATGGTATTCGCAGGTGAGGTCCGGCTTGTACCAATTAGGGTAAGGTGGCTGCGAGAGGTGCCAAGAGTTTGGAGCTACATGTCCGATGCTCAGTAGCTTCTAGAACATTTCATTCAAAGATATCAATAATGGAAGTAGTTGTTCTTGGACCCATTGGTAATTCTTCTTCAGGAAATTTTCAATTTGGTTTTTAGCTTGGACATTTTAGGGCTCAGGTTTTCTGGTAGGAAATGGGGAGTTGAAATTGATGTTAGCAATTTGAGGTCGAGTGGTAGTTTTGGAATTGGTTTTTCCTACCCATGTAGCCACCTTCAACATGGTCGCCCTCTTTTCTTCTCCCTTCAAAGCCTCTTTTCTCGGTGGACATAGAAATTCTATCACTCTTGACTTTTTGTTCGATGCGTTCAGCTACTGCCACAACATCAGTGAATTATTGTGTCGTGCAACCTATCACATGCTCGTAGTACGATGCCTTGAGCCTATTGGCAAATAGAGTGACCATTTCTTTGTCTAAAAGTAGGTGATGCACTTGTACAACTAGATCTCTCCATCTCTAGACATATTCCCTTATGCTTCCTTGTCCTCTTTTTCTAGATTGGACAAGCTGGTTTTATCAAAAGCAATGTCCATGTTGTATTTGTATTGCTTGAAATAAGCATCAACCAAATCTTTCCATCTCCGGATCTTGGTGTTGTCCAATCTCATGTATCAGCTCAATGTTGCCCCACTTAAACTATCCTGGAAAAAGTGCATCAATAGTTTCTCATTGTGTACTAATTCTACCATTTTATTGCAATAAGACTTGAGATGAGTCATTGAGCATTGTGTTCTAGTGTATTTGATGAATTCAGGAACTCAAATTTCTTTGGCACAACCACATTCAAGACTAGACACATTTACGCATCCTGTATAAATCTACCCCTTTTATAGCCCTAATTCGGCTTCCAACGTTGTCATCTTATCTATTTCATTAGATGACTTGGTCTTATGGGACTCATTGGAAAATGTATTTATAACTATAGGGGTTGGCACCGATCTTTGCTGATTGCACTAATGTTGGATTGTGTTGAAGATTCGACCATGTTCACTCATTCTTTCTTCAAGCTGAGTTGTTGTTGGGATCCGAACAAAAGTGATGGATTGGTTGGAAGGACCTTCACTAGAGGTATTTCTAAGTGCTTACTCGAGCAAGTTGTTGAGGCGGGCCATGCTATCTTTCAAAGACTCCAACTCTTCTTGGAAATAAGCATCACGGTGAGCACGCTCTTCATCTTCCATGTTTCTTAGTCGAAGTCGGGTGTTGTAGGCTTTTTGGGGACCTATATTTCAACTTGATGCATTTATGTATGTTATTTACATTGAATGGATGTATGGATGCACATTGGGTATGGATGGTGAAAACCTATAGTCTTATCATCTCAAACTTTGTTCCAAAAATCCTGCAGAGTTCAGGATTATTGATAAGGTTTGTCTTGATGCAAAATGAATTATTTAGGGAGTTAGTATCCTAAAGGCAGGTTCTAAGCCATTACATGATGGATAAGCTTTTTACCTGGTCTTAAAAAGGTCTATGAACCGCCCAATGACCACCTTACATGAAGGCAGTATATAGGTTTACAAGGAATGGTTGGGGCATGGTGTGACCCTACTGAGTAAACACTCAGTTCATAGTTAGATGTTTCACAAATCTGAAACTCGACTGAAAGTCATGGGGCAGACCGCTACTCCCCACCTAACCTAGAATTGGGTTTATTTGCAAAATCAAAATGCATGAGGGCATTAATCGATACCTAATGTATTTATGTATGAATAGGAAGTAAAAATGCTAAAGCAGTAAAAATACGTGCTAAAATTGAATTAAATAGACCAACAAAAGTACACAGACAAACAATCAAATAAGCAAAGCTTAGTCCATCTAGACAAGATGTCCCTAGTGGGGTAGCCATACTGTCACGAGGGGCGATGTCAGGACTAGCGCGCTTTAAGATGTGAGCCTCCTGAGAGGTATGTTATTGGGAAAGGAAAGAGTTTTAGGTTTAATCATAAAATTATGATTAAGGTTCAGGAGTCGCTACCTGGTATTAAGGTTATTCGGAAACCTTTGGTCTGCGAGATTCTAAGTAAAGGACTAGATGTGCAAGGGGAAGACGCATCACCCCCAGTGCACTCTACATAAGATAAGCTGCATTGTTATTTGATTGTTTTTCTAAGTCAAGTTTCTATCCATTGGTATTCTTCTAAAGTCTAAGGAAGATCTCTTTTCGTGAGAGAGTTTCTACCTTATTAGATGAAATCCTAGCCATTCTAAAGTCCAAATTTCAGCATCTTATTTATTTTGCACTTTGTATCTTTAATACCTGAGGGTGTGCTCTATTGTGTAGTTTTACTTCCCCAAATATTTTGGTAAAGGGTTTTTGACATCTAAACCCTAATATAAAATGAACAAAATGATTGGTAAAGGGTTTTAGATATTTTGGCTAAATCTTTATGGATAATCATAAACTAGTTACGATATCCCTTTTTTTTTGCACTTTTTTTAAAACATGAGAAAGATGTAATTTGTTTCTGTTTTTTATGAAAATATGCTTGGAAAACTTTTGAGGATCTAGCCGTATGCATGAAAACAAAATATTTTTTGTTTTTTTAAGAGGAAATTAATTTAAAAGTTTTGAGATTTTTTCAAATTTTAATTTTTTTTAAGAGATGTTTCGGAAAACACATGGTATTTTAATATCGGATTTATATCTTACAGTGTAAAAATATAACTCAATATTATGCAAAATTGGTACAAAAACATGTGAGAAAATAAAAAATATTTTGAAATGACCCTTGGAATTGTTTTTGGAATTTTTCAGTTTTTTTAATATATATATATATATATATATATATATATATATTATTAAATGTATTGGGTTGGGCCCTACCTAGTCAACTGGGCCTCACCCAGCCGAGTCTATTGGGCCGAGTAGCGGCCCAAAAGGGTTGGGCCAAAATCGACCCAACTGATCCGGTCTTTTTTTTTTGGGTTTGAGCCCAAACTCTAGGGGTTAATTATTTTTTGCCCCTATCGTTTTGCATACAGGATGACAATGGTCGCGAGGGGGCAAAGAAGAAGGAGAGGCAAGAAGGGGAGTACCTGGCATGGAAAGAGAGGCCGACTGGTCTTGCTGTTGACCGGTGGTGGAGTTGTGGGTGGAGATGCTAGTGTCAATTGTTGGATGAGAGAGAAGAAGGGGAAGCTCGTAGTGGAGGAGCTGTTATTGTTGTTGCCGCTATAAAGGAAAAAAGAGAACTGATCGGTGGAGAGGGAGAAGTGTGGTGGCGTTGATGGAGGAATTGGTGGTTGGCGTTGGTTGTGGGGGAAAAAATGAGAAACCTTTGGCTATGAGGAAGAAGGAGAAGAAGGCAGAGGAGAAAGAGAAGTTTGTGGTGGCTCCTCCTTACATGAGGTGGTCGGTTGGTGGTTATTATAGTGAATTATGGTGGAGATGGTGATGGTTAAGCTAGTGGTGACAGTGGTGGTGGTCGAAGGCCACAACGAGAGAGAAGGAAAAGAGAAAACAGTGGTAGAAAAAGAAAAAAAACTAGGGGGAAAGCTGATTTTTTATCGAATTTAGCCTCGATTTCTTCTTCCTCGGGCCATGAAATTCACATATATTTATAAGAGGTGAAAGAGGGACGTTCGGTCTCCACTAGTACCAAATCTTGGCCCTTGGTTCAACGCGGAGGGATCCCAATTATTGGCTCAAAGTAGTCATCATGCGCTGTTAGAATTGTTGCAAGAAATGGCTGGTCTAGTTGACCATTTTAGGGTGATGCCACAACCTCAATTTCAACCCCTAATTTCAATGTCTTTTTTATTGTGGTCTTTGGTTTCGGATTTCTCCAGTTTAACCCATAATTGACCATTAAACTTTCAAATCTCTTCAATTCCCTAATAAATTGACTTGATGAAAATTAAATTTGGTCTCCTAAAATTTCAATCTTCTTAATTAAGCTCAACTTGGGCTCCGGAACTTAAGTTTTCACCAATTAAGCCCCTAATAAATTTAATTTGATCTAAATAAATCCTTCAATTGAACCTAAATTAGTTTTTAAACATAATTAAACTTTAAATTGGCCTATGATTAAATCAAATTTGCCTATTAAAAATCTAATTATGTTCTTAAGCTTAATTTATATGCGGATTTGTCCAATAATCATATAACTTGACCTTGAATTTGTATTGTCTCTCCAATTTTTGGTAAATTAGGGTACAATTAGGCTCCTTATTCTATCCAAAATTACAGCTTGATTTTTCCTACATGTGAGCTTGTTTTTGCTAAAATGTCAGTCTTTAGTTTATTTATTTATTTATTTATTTTATTTTTATTTTAGGAAGAAAAGGTCGAATTTGAGGAATAACCTAGAAATGAGTTATGGCAAAGCTGATGGACTGTGATGCAAACCTCGTGATCATGTGGTTATGCAACCTATAATCAAGATTGAGATCTGATCCTGGAAAGCCAAAAAAAGTCTGATAGGAGTGTGACACAATGAAAACCTGCCCCAAGGCACCAACACTATTGGAATGAGTAGAATGACGCGACGAAGCCAATTAATCTTCGATAAGTCAGATTCAGTTCGTTCAAGAACTGAAGAATACAAGAATCACTCTCACACGTTAAAATTGAAAAAAATCAGAAGTAATATTCTTTAATGTCTACCGAAATTTGGGTTACATGTGTTTAAATAGTTCTTAAAAATTAACCCTAATGTATCTACCCTAGTAGGCTGAACTGGTCCACATACAAAACTGACCCAAAAATCCAAAAATCCAAAACTGAAAAGTCCATAGCCTGATCCAAACAAGCCTTGGATCCTAGCTAAAAACAAAGTATTAATTAAGCCCGAACATGAAAAAAAAATATTAAAAATAACTAAATGTCATTAAATACCACTAGCTTTTCTTTCCTTTTGTAGCTAGGATGAATAAGGAATCCTTATAAGAAAAGGATTTTGAAACATTAATGAATCATTGTCACACTTGAAGATTATATTGCAGCTCATTAAAGATCCTTGTGGAATTAGAAAATTCTCAAAACAAGCTCCCACATCCTTGTAGGAAAAGGAACCTTGCCAAATAGAAAGTCCACAAGTCAAAAGGAAGTAAATAACAAAATTTGTGCAGTCTGTTCTGACCTATATCACAAGTCCTTTCTAAACTCCAATTCACCGGAAACTTTACCCCAATATAGAACAATACCTTCGAGATCTTCATGTCAAGTTTCATCTTGATCCAACGGTTGGATTTCCATTTATACTTAAAAGCATAAAACTGGACAGTAGGAAATTTTACGACAAAATCTGAATCTAACCTTGCTTGGATCGTATCATTCCCTTCTCTTCAAGACAATTCATCCTCGAATCACCAACAGGTTTAATGGACAATTCCTTAGCCTCTTGTTGAAGTCTTTGGAGTTCTTTTCTTACATACAATTGCCTGCAACAACATTATATAAATGTAGTAGCCGATAATAATTTCATATAAGAACGTCTTGTCGTCCACTTGCATGTATATTTTTGAATGATAATTACGGCTGCCCTCTTTTATTTTTTATTCTTTTGGCACTGAACTGAAGCTCTCCATTATTCACGTTCTTTATTTGTTTCTTTATAAACCTTTACAAGTGGTTCTGCCTCGCGCTCTTTATCTAACCTCATAGAAGCATTATGATCATAAATATTTAAAACTCATAACCTCTGTTTCTTTTCCTTACTCATATTAAATCTCCTCCGATCAGCCCCAATAATCTATTGCTTCATCAAATCCATATCATCTTTTCAGCTTCATCACCTTCGAATAGTTACGACAATCGAAAACTCAATCCACCTTTTTCTCTCACTCCAAATACGTCTCTAGATCATTTTTACCTTGAGAGTTAGGAATTTTAAGTTTAATTAAGTCCAAGTCCCTGTCCACATCTTTATAATTCCCCAAGCAATCAAAATTCACATTCCTCCCAGCCCTATTGGGTCCGAACCTCATTCCTTGGCTAACAGATGCAAAATAATAGTTATTTTCATATGTATTTGCATTTTCATCAACAAACTCCTTAAAATCAGATCTGACATTTCGTACGGCCCTACGAATCGTATTTCCTCGGCGATCAGCTCCACTATTCTGTTGCTTTATCAAATTCACCTCATCTTTCGATCCTAGTACGTCCTAGACAAAAGCTTGAATTGCGGCCTATGGCTCGCAAGTGGAAAGCGACATCAACGTTTTATGTCACTGATTCGTTGTTTTCAGACATTCTTTGAATCTGTAAAATTTGGTTAGTAGCACAAAATATATCCTCACACCTCTTGTGTTACACATAAAAATCAAGGTTTTTCACTCTAATATGCTCACTACGCCTTTTACCTCTCCCAACTTGTTTTCTTTTATTCTTTAGCAACTGAAATCAACAAATCAAAGTCAGTAGCCTTCGCAGCGCAATTGAATTATAATTTTCAGACTCAAGAATCAATAAATATATTGAAAACAAAGCAAAATGAAACTACGATTATGATTTTGCAAGTAGCAATGCAAATTCGTACAAATTATGGACGAAACGAAGACACGAAATAAAACAGAAGTGAATAATATTGAAAACAATGACTTAACTCCTAAATAATCCAATTATAATAGAAACAAAAAGATTTGGACAAAAACAAACAGTAAGGATCACGTGTTGGAACTTGACGCAAATTTGACCTGTTACACAATTTTTACGTAACAGAATTGAAACCCAGACCAAATGATCTCGAAATGACCACAATTTCAATATTTAGTATTTTGATACCAATTAAACAACAAATCTATGTTTATAGGTCATTCTCTTATGTCTAGGTACCCAAACCCCTTGTATGATCAATTTGCGGCAGAATTGAACCTCGAATTAAAACCTCAAGCACACGATATCACAATAAGCCTAAATTTAATATATGTTGCGATCTCACTCCTAGTAGACAGATTATGAAGTTTGAATTGATCAAACTATTTATTATGATCATTTCTAAACGAAGAAATGTATGTATAATACAATTGTTAGCACTGTTTTGCAAAAAATAAAAACATCATTGATGTTGAAAGTCTACCTTCTTTTATTTATTTCAAACAAATCATGGTGAGGATTTACTCTAATTCTTCTATCGGTATTATATAAATAGAATTTAAATAAAAACATTAAATCTTTTGATATTATGGGGAATCATGCGCTAAAAACCAAATGGAAATGTATATTCATATGAAAGTTCTTTTACAAGACCTTAGCACTAAGTTTTTATTCTTAATTGTATTGAAAAGTGGAAGACTTCCCGGAGAAGTGTTTAGGCCCCGTTTGTTTGTTGGAAAGTAGTTTTCTTTTGGAAAGTGAATTTCGGGAAAGTGAATTATTTTTCGATGTTTGGTAGTGTCATGAAAAATAAGTTGGAAAACATTTTTCAGTATTTGGTTATGTCATTAAAAATGAGCTGGAAAATTACTTATTAATATTTTATTTTTTTAAAATTTATTAAAATAATGAGAAACAAATCTTACAAATTAAAAAGTTGAATGAGAATGAAATTGAAAAAAAAATAATAGAGATTAAATCTAAAAAATAAAAAAATTAAAAGATGAAGAAATTAAAATAATAATAATAATAAACTTTTCATAAATTATTTCAAATAAAATAAGTAACAATCAAAAGAATAAGGACCAAATTTGATAGATAAAAAATTTCAATTAAAAAATGATAAGAGAAAAGAAAATAACAACTATAAAAATGAGGACCAAACTTAATATAAAAATTAAATTTTAAGGGATGAAATTGAAAAAAAATATTCAAAACAAAATATATATATATATATATATATATAGCAATCAAAAGTTTGAGGACCAAATTTGATATAATCAGTAAATAATATGATATTTTTAAATTTTTCACAACTTCCAAAATGTGTTTTCCACCCAAAATAAAATGAAAACACTTTCCTAAAAACCAAGTCAAATTTTTCTTTGACTGGAAAGTTTTTTCCGTTGATCAGAAAATATTTTCTGTTGACCAACTTTTCTAATGGCAAATAAACACAAAAAAATTTAAAAATTAATTTTTCAAAAATTATTTTCCAAAAAATAAACACCCCCTTAGTTATCGGCTAAATTCCTACCAGACCCTTCTTTCGGAGAAGGTGGAATTACAGTGGGCTCCACTTTGAATTTCATGCTCTCTCAAGTAGAGTGGCTGTGCTCTAGTTATTATTATTATTACGATTCAAACTCCATCCCGACAGGAGATGGTGGATTATCATTTCCTTGGAAGTCTTCGTTCCGAACATCTTTGACTTTAGGATATGTCTCTAATCTCTATTGCTTTCAAAGACTGTTGGGCCTCAAAACCAGGGAAAAGATCTGCTACTTATCACAGATGTAAAACCCTCCCCGGAATACACACGTGCTAAGACTTAGTCAGGTTGATCTCTAAAACTTTTTAAAAGGATTAAAAACAAGGTTATTTTTCCCAATTTGTTTTATTGAGTTTTTATTTTATTTTAAATATATCTAATTTTAATTCAATTAAAATAGAAAAAAGTCTTTTGTTTGTTATAAAGTTATAATTATAATTTAATATTTTTTGTGCTTGAATCACATGGAAGATTAATACTCTACCATATATATATAAAGGGTATTTGTTTTTGTGGTAGATTATATGTTTTATTTCGTTTGGTAAAGATGAAACCACATGTTTAATAAAGTGGGACCCATAAATGTTTGTTGTCCAATCATAGGTTCAACAAAAAGCAACCATATCTGCTTTTTTTCATTCTTGTACGCATAGCCAGAAGATCATTCAATTATTTTTTTACCAAAATACTCAATCTTATCTTCTCCTCCCTACTCTCCTGTTAACTTGTGAAACGACTATTCTCAACATCCACATCTTCATCTCTTCACAAACCTCTTCCTTTCTTGAAAAAGAACCTCTATTTATAAACATCTTTCTTCTCTTCTTTCTTTCTCTTTGTAGCCATAAACGATCGCAAACCTCACAAACCAACTCTAGATCTACACAAGCTAACATCCACAACTAAGATCTACAAAAACCACCACCAGATCTGCTTTTCTTAAGTCCGATAAGCTCTTCTTGTGTGTACAAGCAAGTGTTTTTTTGCAAAAAAATCTAGGTAAATTTTGATTTTAATATGTCTTCAATTTCTCATATATGCATATTCTTAAAAATATTGAATCTAATCAGATCTTGTTCATTATTGAAAATGTATCCCTATTTATTGTTGCAGGAACCATTGATCTGCTTTTTATAATTCTAGTAAGCACTTGTGGTTCTAATCTTCTTCTTTCTGAGTTGCATTATTTAGGAGATTCCTAACTTTGTTGCTTCTGATTTTTTATAGAGTTAATGAACAAAGGTTTAAAGTGTAGCTTCGGGAGGACAAACCATGTTTTATTTCATATGTTTTGTATGTTTATTGTGTTGCTAGCAAAGACTTATAGTTGTGTACTCTATAACCAACTTTTTCTTCATTTTTTTGGCAATTACTGAGTATGCCTTTATGTTATTATTCATTATATGTTGTTGACCATAAGACTTTTAGGAGAAAAAAATAAGTTTTAATGTCAGGTAGAGTGTGCTTGTATTGTGTAGTTCACATGTCACTCTTTTCCACCCTATATAATGCACCATTTCAATAAAGTAGAACACATCACTTTTAAAAATATTTATGGAATGACCAATCTGTTATGACTCTCTCAAGGCATTTTGATTAAAGTATATCATCCTGCATCTCATAAAGTAGTAAGTTGTCTTTCTTTCATTATATATTCATGCTTTATGTTAGACCTAATTTGTTAATAGCATTGTTGTTACTTTCAATATAATATAACCAATTATAGATTACTTGTAAGACATATTAATTGTTTAATATATATTGGGATGGGATGACTTTTATTGTAAGCAAAAGAGTGATAAATTAATGAAATTGAATGGAATAATGTATGAAGTGTTTTATTTTATAAAATAAAATTAAATGGATTAATAGGATAATAAAAATTATATTTTCTATAAAAGTAATGTGATTTATTGAGGTTTGCACGTAAAGCTTCTGTGATGTTTTGTATTAAAAGAGATAGGAAAAGACAACAAAGCCCTTAGAGACTTAAAGAGTAAGTATAATTAAATGAGGGGTATTGTAGAAATTGAATAAAGAGATGATAAATATAAATAGGAAGCAAAAAAAAAAGAGAGAGAGTTGTGTTCTTAGAGAGCAAACCGTGAGAGAGAAGGGAGAAACAAGAAGAAGAAGAAGAAGAGAAAAGAGGGAAAGATAAGGGAAATAGAAGGGAGTTGGAGGAAATAAGTTTAAAGGTAAGATTTAGGTTGTTAAATATATAAATGTGTGTTATTTGAGCTTTTAATTTCTATTTTGATAAATGTTAGGGTTTTGAAGATTATGATTTGAGTTTAATTGATGAATTAATTTGAATGTTATAGGGCTGATTGTTGTGGGTAATTGATTATTTAGTTGATTACGGAAGATTGTAGTTAAAGATGATGATTTTGAGTTATGATTTGTGTAAATGGTGAATTTTGAGTTAGAAATCTGGAAAAAATAGTAGGTTTTCTGTTTAAATTCTAGGTTTGAGGTTGAAGATGACAAATTTTCGGTTTGGTCCCTCAATTTGTGGAAATTACAGTTTAGTCCCCAAGCTTTGGAAAATTACAGATTGGTCCCTGGAGCATATTCAGATATTCTGGATAGAATAAAAGATGAATTATGGGCAGAATTACAGTATAGTTATGAATTTATAACACTTTCAATTTGGTCCTCCAATTTGACAAAAATTACAATTTGACCCTAAAATTTTGGAAAAATTCCAGAATGGTCCCTGGAGCATAATGAGATATTTGGGACAGAATTGAGGATTAATTATGGTCAGAATTTCAGTATAGTAATGGATTTATGATAATTTTAGTTTGGTCCTCCAAATGGACTAAATTACAATTTGACCCTAAAAATATGATAAATTCCAGATTGGTCCCTAGCAGTAATATTAGATTTTTCAGATTGGTTTGATGAATAAATGAGGGTTATTTAGTGAATTATTATCAATTTTATTATTTGTTTTATTATGGATTAGATTTCGAGAAAACCGTTAAATTTTGGGTTTTTGGGAAAATAACTAGTTTAGTCTAAAAATATATAGGGTTATGGAATATACCCTTAGATAAGTATATTAAATAGGTTATATATTTTTTTGAGTCATTCTTGAATATGTCTCTTTTGTATTCAGATAATCCTGATATTCTACCAGCGGGACGTCTGTAGGATTTCCTTCGGTATCAGCTTTAAGTTTTGTTTGCTTTCGAGTCGGGTGAGTGGATAATTTTCCATATGCATGAGAAATATTATAAATATTTGATTTGTTAATATGAATTGGATCATGCTTCTTGATAATATATATGTTGATTATTATCCTTGTTATGATAAAGCATGATCAATTGTTGAATCTGAATTCTTGATATGAACTAGTATATATTTTGAATTGACTTCTGAATTGATAGCTCCTCATTTGATTGATTTCATGAGTTGAGCCTTGAGATATGAATATGTCTGTTTGATTATGATTATGATTATGAACTTATGATATGCCGGTCAGAATACCCATGCGAACGGGGTAGTGTTAGTCTTTGTGCACATCGTATCGAACCCTAGTTGGTCGGGGAGTCACCAACCTGTGTGGACTGATCATCCCACAAGACGAAGCCTCATGCTCATTGCATTTTGATTTTCTGACGAGCTTTACCTTAAGATATTCTTGTTATGGCCCATTTGAGAAACCTTCCTATAAGAACCTAGAGCCATAATTGTGTATATATTTCTCATTGTTGTATTACCTCGTATGTGTATATTGAATGTTATCTACTCATTGAGTGGTTGAACTCACCCTTTCATTATTTACCTTTTCAGGCGTATAGCTTGTTAGCGGGTCATTTTGTCGAACCTTCCGAACCTGCTTTTTGGTTGTAATTTGTACCTTCCTTTTTGTCTAGTTAATGCTCCAAAACTATGAAATTATATGAACTCTTGTATTAAGACAATCAAATTATATTATGAAGTTTATTTTGTTATTAGTGTTGCGTTGAACTCTGATTCAGTTTTGAAGGATAAGTTTATATGTAATCGCATAGGTATGGAACCTTGGAGGGGAACCTTGCCTATGTGCCGGTCATGGATCCGGGATTCGGGTCGTGACAGCTTCCAACACATTTACATTAATAAAACAATTAATATGTTGTTCCTTGCTCATAATTATTTAATTAAAATTGTAGATATGGATGCAAATTAGTTTAATAACCTTTTTGAAGAAGAGTATAAAAATGTCATGAACAATCTCGCTCAATATGTTTCACATGACTACGTTGGTATGAATAGTAGTAGTCATATTAGTTATAGTAGTGGTGCTACTTATGATAGCAATGCAGATGATGATCGTAACAATGACAATAGTAACGAAGATGATGACGGTGATGATGACGATGCAGGCAATTCATTTTGGCATAGAGAATTTGATCGTCGTAAACTAGTATTATGCATAGCAAGCGCACTTGCATTGTATTACAATAACTATATCTATAAGCAACCTTGTATGATTTCATACAACACAGGAATGCAGTGGTTGAATGAAATTTTAAATAAGCATTGAATACGTTGTGTAAATATGTTTAGGATAGATGCAGCGACATTTCAAAGTTTTTGTTTTCATTTAGAAACACAGTATGGACTGAAACCATCAAGGAGTATCAGTGTTATAGAAAACGTTGGCATGTTTCTTTATACTTTAGCGTTGGGTGCTTCTAATAGGGTCCAGGAGAGATTCCAATATTCTGGTGAAACAGTGAGTAGGTATTTCAACGAGGTTTTAAAGGCTGTGTGTTTGCTATCAATTGATATAATAAAACTAGTTGATCCAGATTTTTCGACAACACCACAAGAAATCATTATAAACCCAAGATATATGCACATTTAAGGTAATATAAAAGATTAATAAAAAGTGAATATGTTTATCTTTCCACTCTCATTATATAATCCATTTGGTAATTCATTTACAATTAATGTTTTTTAAATTTTGTTTTTAGAATTGTGTGGGAGCAATTAATGGAACACATATGCGTGCTTGTGTGTCTCAGGAAAATCAAATACCATTTATTGGAAGGAAAGGAGTACCAACATAGAACATTATGGCAGCATGTAGTTTTAACATGCAATTTACTTTTGTTTAGGCTGGATGGGAAGGTAGTGCACATGACTCAAGAATTCTTTATAAAGCCATCTATAATTCAAATATCAGATTTCCAAAGGCACCGGAAGATATTTTGGATAGAACAATAAGGCTTCTTTCAAAATTTTCATTTATTTAATTTTTGGTCGCATGGTACAAAATATTTTTTGTTTTAAATGTCTTGGGTGAATGCAGGAAAGTATTACGTTGTTGACTCCGGTTATCCAAGTGAATATGCATTTTTGGGTCCAAATAAAGGTAAAAGATATCATCTTCTAGAAATTCATCTTCCAGAATTTCATCATCGAGGTCAGTTGAGAAGTCGAGAGGAGTTGTTCAAATGGGTTCATTCCTCAATTCGAAGTCTAATTGAGCGAACTTTTGGGGTGTGAAAAAAAAGATAGAGAATTTCGCAAAACATGCCGGTGTTTCTGTATAAGACACAGGTGCAGAATGTTGTTGTCTCAATGGCTTTTCATAACTACATAAAAAGGAAGTATGTACAAGATGTTACTTTTAATGAATTTGAACATCATCCTGATTTCATGTCTCTAAATTTTTTATGTGATGTTGTTCTATGATCACAAACATATGAAGGCAATAGAACCTCGCATCGTTTACATTTGTGCAAGCTACAATTTGATCTTGTAAACAACACATCATCTACATTTTTAAAGAAAAAAAAAGCGAGTATAATGATTAAAACTAGACACATGGGCCTGAATTGGTACACGCGCTAAGCCACCTAGAACCGCACATCTATCCTATTTTCTTATTTCATTTATTTTAATTTCTTAATAATTAAATAATTCAAAACATAATGTGTGTATTAATTCTTAGATTAATTGAGAATCTTTTAGATATTATCTCCTAAAATTCCATTTAATTTTGAATTTATTCTCGAAGAACTTTTTTACTTGCGTTGAAATTCCTAGGAATTGTTTTACTGATAAATAAAAACATAGATAGGGTCTGAAATTCTTTTTTATGTTAAAAATAAAATTAGAATGGCCCCCAACATAGAGCGTCACCTATATATATAATTTGTCATAACTCATGTATAATAATTAATAATTGAATAAAACAATCTAACCATTTTGCCCAGTAAAATTTATCGTCTATTAAATGCTCAATAAATTTATCTCTCATAAATTCTTCTATTTATTTCTCTCTTTTTTTTTCACGTGACCTTTTAATTTCACTTCTCATCGATCCATGTCCAAGATTTTAGAAAACAGTATAAATCCAAAACATTGTGATGAAAACAAGAATCCCAGAAATTCTGCTTTCTCTTCAATTTCAACCACCTACTTAATGGCTGCTGCTATTTCTTAATATAAATCGGATTTCATCAGAGTATAATTTATATTTAGAAGCCTTTATTTCTGCAACTAGTAGTGTTTGTTTGTTATTTCAAATCCTCAGCACGCACTAGAACAATCGAGTGCCTTTTATCACTAAAAAAAAGTCATTAAATCTCATAGAAATTAAGCATGCATGGCTTATTACAGCAGACACACAGTAGAAGTTTTATGGCAGATTCACAACCATCAAGACCAAACAAAACAAAAACACAAGCACTCTATCTTGCCTCCAGCAATGAAATCGAGCACTCGTTAGCTGAAGGTGGTTTGCACTGGCTTGATGAATAACATGCTTCAATAAGATCCCTTTCAGTGAAGAATCCTGGTTGTTTAGGCTGAGGCAGTTCATCTTCATTACCCAACATCAAAACCACATATGACATGTTTGGCCTATCTTCTGTATTTTCTTGCACACACAATAGCCCCACATGAATCGAACGTAGTACTTCAGATAAATAAGGTGTTTCAACTTTTGATTCCCCAACCAGTTCTAGAGACCTGCCTTGTTTGAACAGTATCCAAGCCTGATAAACAAAAGCCATGCTATTAAGAAAACATTACGTATTTGTGCAAATCCAACATTGACCATTGTCGGTCTCAGTTGTTTTTCATAATTTCTTCAGTTTTTCTTCAAGTAGTTGAAGTGTTCAAGTCTCATAAATGCAGACATCTGGTATCTAACAAAAGTACTCGAGAATTTATTGAAATGAAAGAGTCAAAACTGACATGGCTTTGGCACTTACATGCCCGATAAGGTTTAGGTGGTGATCTGGGTGACTGAATCCTCTGTTCCTATAGCCACTCACTATCTCTAGCACCAATACACCAAAGCTGAAGACGTCTGATTTTAGCGAGTAGAGTCCATAATTTGCATACTCTGGAGATATGTAACCACTGCATGTATTCATAGAATTTTAGGTCGCATGCATTTGCAAACTAAGAGCATAAAATCCATATGATGAAGAAGACACTTACTACGTTCCAGCCACTTTATTAGTACTGGCTTC
This sequence comes from Populus x sibirica, assembly GCA_019202695.1. Taxonomy (NCBI): domain Eukaryota; kingdom Viridiplantae; phylum Streptophyta; class Magnoliopsida; order Malpighiales; family Salicaceae; genus Populus; species Populus x sibirica. The sequence continues at coordinate 1,239,209 of JAGMVL010000152.1, forward strand.
AGTTTCATTTTCTCCAAAACTTCTAGCCAGGCCAAAGTCAGAGATTTTTGGATTCATTTCGTAATCCAACAAAATATTGCTGGTTTTCAGATCTCTGTGGATTATTCTTAGTCTCGAATCTTGGTGAAGATAAAGGAGTCCACGAGCAATCCCATTGATGATATTGTAGCGCTGACACCAATCTAGTAGCGAGCTATGAGTTTCATCTGCCCAAGTCAATACATTATGGCTCTTATCAGATTCATAAATGTTTGTGAGAGAACAAGAAAGAACGAGTTACAATTGCATATATGGCAGGATTTGTGATCTCCCCCTACGAAGCCACTTTCCTAAGGGCTTCGGAGGAAGATAAACATCTTATAATTAGATTCTTAATGCAGGGTTTTGGAAAGCTCAATAGCGCTTAACTTTTTGAAAAGGTTTTGTGAGATTCATACCAAAAATATAGAAGTCCAAGCTTTTGTTAGGCAAAAACTCGTAGACCAACATCTTTTCATCTCTTTCAATGCAGCATCCAAGAAGCCTCACTAGATTCCGATGCTGAAGTTTCACGATATGTTTAACTTCATTTTTGAATTCATCAAGTCCTTGTCTTGAATTCTTAGAGAGCCTCTTCACAGCTATTTCTCGTCCATCTGCAAGGGTTCCCTGCAAATAATGACTCAGCATCGTAAGCAAATCATACGTTGTCTTCTGGAAGTTGAGAATTGCGAAATGGTGTTCCATACTCTTTGTATCTGTTAAGGAGTACTCTTCCAATCAGTAATTGTTTTATGCTAAAAAAATGGTCGGTCCTGACAGTCCTGTAGTGGGATCGTTTCAAAGAAACTAACACCAAGAACTCCACTGGGGTCAGGAGTTTGTAAGATGAAATTCAGAGGCCATGGGACATATTGCATGACTGTTTACAGATAATTATTACCTTATAAACAGGTCCGAAACCTCCTTCTCCTAGTTTATTGGCATCAGAAAAGTTATTTGTTGCAGAAGCCAACTCATCCATATTAAACAAGGGTAATTCTAGTTCTTCCTTCATATCCTTGTTATTCGATCCGCTTGGCAAATTACCTGTCATTTTTCCTGTTAGTATTACTACTACGAATTAGAAAGGTAAAAAAAAAAAGACATGGGATCTCTCACCTCTATTTGTCGTTATACTCAAATTTCTTTTCAAGGCATTAAATATTAATGAAGTCTTGAACAATTTACTGTCCTACCTTGGATTACTCAAATCAAATTTAAATTAAGAGATTAACTAAACTTCTTATCTGAAAGTCGTGGAATTGGGGCGATAGGATTGGTTAGATTTTCATGGTAGAATACGTACGTTTTTTCTGCTGCTGCTTTCTCCAAACATGCAAGAGCAAGACCAAGGCTAGTCCAAGGAACACAAGTCCTGTGGACAACACAGTGCTTACCACGATCCTTTTCTTTGCGTTGGATTTCGTATTAACCTTTGCACTATCACCATTACCTATATCATGGCAGAGAAAAACTAGAGTTAAAAGACAAAAAATAGGTATTTGTGAATAGTTTTCCTTGGCTATTGGATCTTTCAATCCCAGTTATCTACACATACATTATAAAACAACACCGCTCCGGGCTGAGAAAAACCAATCCATCATGTCACCAACACCAAGTGATATGTCTAGTCACTGATCTAGTTATGTTATTATGCTTCAAGAAGTTACTTCTTTCTATGAATATCTCAAGTTCTTTCATGCCAAATGATATGTTGTGCAAGAAATCTTGCTAGCATCTACAACACATCATTGAATTTAGAAATTGTGAGATTTTCAGGATTGATGATGTGATTATCCTTCAAGTCTCTATAATAATCCTTATACTAGTATGAATATATGTCTTGAGAGTTGTAATCTATGTCCACAAGCAATGCGGTTGTTCAACGAAACCTATGGAAAAAAAACAAAGAGAGGGGAAGAGGAGACATTGACCAAGTTATCACTCTATCAACACACATCAACACAAGCATACACAGGCACTCTCAGGCATCGTGTGATATGATGTTCTGAAAACTAGGATATAAGATTAGAAAGAAAACTTTCTCATGCATTTAATCGGAAAATCTTCTCAAATAATATGACTTCTCTAAAAGTGACTAAAATCCAAGTAATAGATACCGTCAGATGATAAATTCATACCTACTTCTGATGCAGCCATCCGTATAAAAATGGTGTCTTTCTCATCTTGAAACACAATATCGATCAGATCATTGAACCAAAGCAAGCACTCACTTCCTCCATTCCTGATGTCCATGTTTACATACGCAGTACAGCTGCAGTTCTTCAAGCACGTGTTCTTGCACTCCTCCAGGCTCATACTCTTGTTAAACCATGATTGCCTTGTCTCCGGTAACTTCACACCTGAGACTTTTCGAAACCCATCTCCTGAACAGTTTAGTGCAGTCTTTCTGATGCAACCACTTGACCAATCTGTCCTCTCCCAGTCTCTTGGAACTCTCGGTACAAATCCATTTAAGCAATCACACACCGGAGAGTTGTTAATACTACAGATGCCATTTGCACCACATAGTTTATAACGCGCACAATTATTGATGTTTTCTGTTTCGTAAAGAAACCAGCTCTGGGTTTTCTCAATCCACAAAAGTTGTTGGGCATCACCATTCTGAGCCAAGACAAACCTCCAATGCATTGAGCTATTAACAAGCTGTACTCTGTAAAATATCTCCTTCTCATTAAAAACAAATTCATATGTGTATATTGGATTTGGTTTTGATGGAAGCGTACCACTGAACCCCAGACCACATGGCCCAGATCGAAACTTCACTTTCGAATCTTCCAGCTCTACTAACTCGGGATATCCATAAGGAACAAGGATACCTGTAATGTTACCTCTAGAAGGATCATCTAGTGACTTCCATGCTGCCAAGCTCCAGTCCATGCCAGTGACTCTATTCCGTCCTATCTTCATGCCCGGTATTAATGTATTACCTGGATGTTCAAAACTCTGCCACAGGTAGTTTTCCGGGTTATTATCACCCTCCTCTTTCACAACAAGGTTTCCCGAATCCAAAAGCTGTGCAACTGGATTCCTAGCAGGTGTTGATGTGTTGGAAGACCAAATGATGCTTCCACTGCGATTGACAAGGACAAGAAGTCCTTGGTTGGTAAGCCTTACAACACCTGATGCATCGTTAAGTGGAGATTCTCTGTTGGCAACCCACACTGCTGTCAGGACTGATATTTTGCCATACCATATCCCCAAGTATCGGTTTTTGGATTTTCCGGGGCTGAAAAATCCTAATTCATAGGTGCCACCAGCCGAGACTATGGTGTCTCCATCTCGAATTGACTGGGTTGTGTTAATGGTGTCAACAGGGGTGGCTACTTCTACAATCAGAAGCAAAGTGGAGCAAAAAAGAAGTATGGAAATGCAATCCCTCAGAAATCTCATGATTCTTTTAAGCAGATCGCTTTGTTGTGTTATAAAATGGCTGGCTTTGCTAGATGTGAAGAATATTGGTCTCAAGATTGCCTATTTAACACCACAATCAGTCTGCCGCTACAGCAATGTTAGACTGCCGAGGTAAACGATTTAACACCAGTCAGTCTACCACTACAGCAGTGTTCCACTGACGGGGTAAACGATTCAACACCACAGTCAGTCTAGCGGCACAGCGACGTTCCACTACTGAGGTAAACGATTTAACACCAGTCAGTCTACCACTACAGCAGTGTTCCACTGACGGGGTAAACGATTCAACACCACAGTCAGTCTAGCGGCACAGCGATGTTCCACTACTGAGGTAAACGCTCACCTTTGGAAATTTTTTTTGTTGATGAAATTCACATGGAAAATTCATAGATAGTCAACACTACAGGGAACTAAAGTAGAGGTTTTTTTACTAGTAGTCTAAAGTATTTTTCAAACTATCACAGTTAGAAAATCAAGCATAGTCTATATAGTCTAGGTAGTACATGCGCGATCTGTTGAGACGCGGTTTGTCGCATCATATACTCAACATGTACTCTTGATTTTGCTGTATCAGCAAGTAGTTCCGGAAGTGCCAGTGATTGTCATCGTTGCTGTGCGGTGGCCCTTGGGCACCAATAAGTGTATGTACGGCGCTGCATCAATCAATCGATCGATCATTTACAATCGACACTATCGAATACCGAGTTGCCACCACACTGGCTTTTTCTCTGTTTTTCCCCGACATTCTTCTATAAATGCTCTATCCATTAAAAAGAAAAGGAAAAAGAAAAGAAAAGACAGAAATATAAAATCGACTCCATTTTTTGACTCTGTTCACTGAGATCTATAAACCCAAGTAACGAGCTGAAGTATATGCAGAATATTTACAAGACTAAAATCTTCTATTTACTCGAAATATTATACATCTGTTCATATTCTATCATGGCTCAAATTAACTTCAATAATTCAAGAACAACAGCATATATGACTCAAGTAACAAAGTTGTGGTGGAGGGAGATTTGTTTGACAGTCTAGGGATTGCTATTGTTGCTGCTAGGCCACTGCTCTCTCTGTTAAGTGTTACCTCAAGGATAGGTTGGTTAGAACTAACCACTAAATCCATATAAAACCGAAGCTAAAAAGAAAAGGAAGAGAAGAGAAGAGAATTTTGGGACTGACCCTTTTGTGAAACAGCAGAAATTCCACGCTATAGTTAATACTGATCAGAAAACAAAACACCAGACATGATACCAAAAGCAAAAACCAAATTCAGGCTGCCATTTCAGCAATATCTGTGATTAACTACAGACTGCAAAAAATCTGAAATCTCCTCAATCACACCATCTCCTTCAAAACATAACTAGTGTCTAGCTAGAAGATGTGCAGCTCGATTCCCTTCCTCCTGACACACAGAAGTGAAAGATTCCTGAAATCTCATTGCAACTCCTTTCATTCATCCAAAAAGAAGCCCCATTTGCGATCAGTGCTCCATACAACCAAAGCAGAGACCAAAAATAAACCAAGTTCCACTGCCATATCTCTAAAACCAATCATAAGCCCAGTATGAAGAATTAATCAGTCCCTTAAGCTCCGCAATATACGATGCTCCTACCCCCTCCATTCTAAAAGAAACAGCTGAAGAACATTACCCACACAATTCACCACGACAGTCCCATCCATAACCATAATATCCCTTTTCATTAAAAATTGCTATCATAATATAGTTATCTCAGTCAAGAGGCTGCTAATAAACACAATTTTGAGCTGAGCTTATCCTTCAATGAAAGTGGATGGCTGCATTGCTAGTCTCATTCCCCTCTTTTAACTCTAGGTAGCGAGCATTTATGCATGACCCCATAAATCTGAAACCAAAAATTTGATTGTCCTACAACTAAAAGCTCTATCAGCTTCAAGTGCCTCTCCACTATGAATCCCCGAAATTCCACAAGGCTTACACCCCAAAAAGCAGGTTGCAACAGGCCAGCGATGATCACAAAGACCCAATTCTCAATCATTTCCCCATACCTCTCAAGCTCAAACACCCCCCTTCCCCCACAAATGACCATGCAAAATTAAGCACTCTCTAAATAATATACAGATCATCAGCTTCAAAGCAAGATCATGCTTCTGGGGCACAATCTCCTAGATCTATTGGTTGTTGATGCTTCAATTCTGAGGTATGAACAGATAATTTCCTAAATATAAGGTGCTTGTTCATGGGACTTATTTTGAAATTGTCAGTCGATACAGTTCTCTTGTATTTGGAACCTAACCTATAATCACACAACTTCATGACCTGCATCAACATCGTAGAAGCCATGTGAAAGGAACACTGTAAACACTAAAACTAAGAAATCAGCATCTATACAGCTTCCTTCATGTTGGTTGAGCCACTCAAAACATCAAAACTAGGCGCAATTTTGGGGAGATTATTTTATGTGAGCAAAATGGAATAGCAATCTACATCATACACATATGATCCTTATGGAGATGTCCTTGCCCTTAACAAGCTGTAAAGAAATAGATAGCTTGCCTAACCTTGGGTGTCAGTTACTAGTGCAATTTATCTGAACACTGCATATTAGATGCCCAAGCCTCTCCCTCTACTTAACCATGTTTAGCATAGTGCTGCATTTGATCAGAAATTACTCCAATTAGAACCTAACATCATCAATGTGTCTATGCTGCATTTGCTCTATGAATATGTTGGGAAAGAAGGTCGATGGTTTAAGGTACACTGATAAGAGCTTTATTTCAGACCATACAAAGAGCTTCCGAAACAATAGAGAATGATAAAACAAGCTTATTCCAGTAAGAATCGGATGCAAAACTTTAGCAAATCCACATGAAGAGGAAAATGTTCCGAGATTTGAATAATGCTTGGTAGTATATTATAGGGGCTGTAATTTATGTAAATACATGCTTTACTTGTGCTCAAGCAGTTGCAGTTAGGATTTTTAAGTTCACTAGTAGAGTATTTCTCTCTTGAGATCTAATTCCTTTATGACCTCCTTCTTCTATGGAAGACAGAAGTTCTACCATCCCATTATGACAGCTTTTTACTCAAGTACGTGACTTCAAGCAATTGTAATGTTTTCTGGGGCACAGTCGCCCAGAGTTGTTTCTCTCTTTTTCCCTCTTATTTGGTGGTGTTTAAAGCTGGAAGCATGACCTGAAAACTTTTGTTTTGGAATCAACATAGAACATTCTTGCAGATTACTGCTTCCCCATGCATTATAAATCAGGCAAAGCGTTCTTCTTACTCTAGCTTTTAATCTTTAAAACTTCAAAAGCAATGCTCAAATCAAAGGCACACAGGCTCTAGGTAACGACAATCCCTAGCAAAACAACTTCAACCCCAAATCCAAGAGTCTATCTCTTGTCAGCGCAGCTCAAATATGTAGCTTATAAGTTGAGCTATGGTAAAATCAATCTAAATTTAACAATATTTCCTCAGCTTTTAGCTCATATTCAACAATAAATTTCTGCAATGTTAGTTGTCATGACAGCAGGCATATTAATTTCTAAAATGTTATAAAAATGAAGTATAATGCCCTTACTTGGTTAGAAGGCTATTGCAGCTTCAAGAATTAATTGGGAATAAGCTTTTCATAATAATATTATGTGAGATGTAAGAGAATACCACGTAAGGATAGTATGAATGTGCTTTTTTCTTAAAACAGCCTCCTTGTGTGTCCTGCAAACTAAGCAGAAACATATCCAATCTTTATCAGAGCTAATCTTAAATGTTCAATATCCTCGCTACAAATCATGTGACTTCGGCAATGCACAGAAATTTCCCAATTGATGACAAACAGAAGAACCTCAGCCTTTTTCTCATTTCAATCAGCATGCCAAGAGTACAAACTGTGCGAAATAAATAAAAAGAAAAAAGAACCCCATGAGAATAAGTCATTATCACAAACACAAACCAAGAAACATTTCAAAATATAAAGAAACCACAAATACAGTTAAGGTAGAAAGACAGGTAAACTTGACTTCACTAATTTAGGAAAAGAACATGCAGAATATTGTATCCAGAGCTTCTACAAGCAAATTCGAGCAATTGCATGCAAATTGACATATAATAAAAGAAATAACAGCTGCAAGCAGTGCATTACATTATCAAAGCTCTCAAGATGATGATACCTTGGCATCCTTAATGCAGGGGGATGCCAAGCCACACTCATCCTTCACTCCAAGTGGATTGCTAGTCTCAGCTCTCAATCCGAATTCTCCAACTGACAAGAGATTTATTAGTAAACCATAAACCTGCAAATTTGATTGTTGGTCCATCTGCTTTGAGCACCTTTCCACTGGATAATCTCCAAACTTCCAACAAAGCTTCCATACCAAAAAGTGAATCACAAGCAGCCGACAATGACCACCAAGATCCTGAAGGTGATGATCAGTCATTTCCTCATGCCTATCAGCCAATGCAAATCATTGGAACACCACAAGTTATGCGTCGAACCCCTTTCCCTCTCTTCTTAACTGTGCTAGCTTAGTGTTGCATTTAATATGAAATTATTCCAATAAGGACGGCTAAAAATAAAATTTGCTTTATGAGGTCCGTGGGTTTCTTTGGTATGATAACAATTTTACCTTTCTGTCCAAGGTCTTTATGGAATGATAACAACTTTACTTTCAGACTACATAAAGAGAGATTTGAATCATTCAAGAATAAAAGCACAAGCACCTTCAAATAGGAATCAGATGCAATGACCTTGAAAATCATCATGAAAGGACAATCTCCAAATTTCCAGCATCCACACGAGTTAATAGTGCTTCAATAATATTATAAGAGGTGATTCGCATGAATGTATGGTTTCCTTGTGTTCAAGCAGTTGGAATCAGGCTTTTATGAGTTCACTAGCAGAGTATTTTCTGCTTCAAAACGAGGAAGAATTTCCTTTGTAACCTTTCTTGTCAGAACATGGAAAACTTTTGATATCCCTGCATAGCAGCTTCTCTCCTAGTACAATTTGTAACGTGCCTAGCTCACAGAGCTATTGCAATGTTTTGGGAAGTAGAAAGGATCTTTTTCATTTGTTGGCATTTAAAGCTGGCATCATGTTTTGTGAAGCTTTAGTTTAGGAATCAGCCAAGAATTATGTTTACTACAGATTACATAGTACAAATCATTGCTTCCAATGTATTAAAAATCAGGTAAATGCTTTTTTACACTTGCATGCGTTAGCGATCACAGACAATTGATCCATTAAGATTTTAAAAGCAATGCTCAAATCAAAGGCACTTAGGCTCAAGGTAACATCAATCCCTAGCAGGACAAATCTGACCCAAGTCCAAGAATATATATTGTCAATTTAAATATGCAGAGCCTCTTCCATAGATTCTCATCATGATTTTAACCAGCAAATCATGAGTAAAGTGTAACAGGTCCTAGCCTTAATTTACTCATATTTTTAAAATTATCATATTAGAATCTTTTAAATTAGAATATGAATTTGTTTGAATTTCTCTATTAGCCAAGTAGAATTCTAGGACTATGAAAAATATTATGAAAAACTTATGGGGACTTTCTATTAAGTCATGGGAGGATAAGACAACCTTGAATATGCCCTTATGGAGGCCCGAGCAACCTTGAATATGCTCAAAAACTATCTTTTATCTTTTCCCAATTCGATCTTTGTAATCAATTTCTTTTAATTCAATAAAATTGCTATTGTTATTAATCTGAATTATTAGATTTGTTATAATTAATATTAGAGCAGTAGATCTATGGCAAAAAGGACAAGGATGTCATGATTTATTAAAGCCATTGCAGCCATGAAGGGCGGCAGGAGCATCAACTACACCAACAAACCCAACAAAAAATTTTGGAAGAACTAGAGAAACAACTTCAAAACATGTCAGCTAAATAATTCTAGGCTATGAAAAAATCATGGAAAAACTTATGGGGACTTTCTATTAAGTCATGGGAGGACAAGGCAACCTTGAATATGCTTTTATAGAGACACGAGCAACCTTGAATATGCTCAGAAACTATCTTTTATCTTTTTTCAATTGGGTTGTTGTAGTCAATTTCTTTTAATTCAATAAAATTGCTATTGTTATCAACCTGAATTAACAAATTTGTTACATATAGATAAAGATACCGAGCAATAAACAAAGAGAAACAAAAAAGAAAAAAAGAATATACACCACGATAACAGGTTATTGCAGCCACAAGCATGAACATCATAATTAAAAATGATATATATAGAGCAACCATGAAATAAAATTTGAGTCAAAAGTCAGAAGAGACACAAGTTACTATCCTTCAAAAATCAATATAATTTAAACACTGATAGCACAAAATTAGGAAAAGAACATACAGATTTCCAGTACTTCTACAAGCAATAACACCAACTGCGAGCAAATTGACATACACTATAACTTAAAACGAAAAAATACCAGCAGCTTGCGGTGGAATACATTATCAAAGCTCTCAAGATGTTGTTAATACCCTGACAGCTTTAAATGCAGGGTGAAGCAAGCCAAGCTCATCCTTCACTTCAAGTGGATTGGTAGTCTCATTTCTCACTCGCCTAACTCTCCGACTAGCCAGCGATTTATGAGTAAACCCATAAATCTGCAGAATTTGATTATCCCCAAAATTAAACGCCCGATCCATCTGCTTCAAACACCTCTCCACTGAATAATCTCCGAACTTCCCACAAGGTTTGCACCCCACAAAGTGAGTGACAAGCGGCCAACGATGATCACCCAGACCTGGGTGATAATTCTCAATCATTTCCTCATATCTATCAACCAAGATCCCCCAATAACCATGCAAATAATAAGCATTCTCTAAATACACTTTATCACCCCACTTATCCCTTTGTGTAGCCAATAAATAAACCATTGCAGACTGATCATCCGCTTCGAAAACCGGCCTATTCTTAAGTTCCCTGGTAAGCACCTTCCCTGCTTCATCTCTAATCTTCCCTTTCGGTCCCATTGGTGACCACGCATCCAAAAGATCCAAAGACCATTGACAATTCCTCAGCAAAAAACTCCCAGTATTCAATCCAATCCAATTCTTTTCATCATAAACCATCTCATTCCACCCGTGCATTACAAAATTCGAATCCTTATACCTCACCCAGGGCACCTCAAAAGCCATATCTGTAAACATAGCATCACTATCCATCCACCACAAGAACTCAACCTCCGGATGCGAAAGCAATAACTTCCTAATCAAAGGCAATTTCGCCCAAAACCCAGCCATTTCCGCATCAAGCAATGCCATGTTATAAAATATCTCTATTCCATGGAGTCTACAATAATCTATCTTATTTTTTATAGATTTTAACAAGTAATGATCCCCTACCGGATTCTCACAAGGTTTCGGCGACGATCCTGTAACTAACAAAACACGCGGTTTGTTAGGCTTAATAAAATTGCTAAAACTAGGGTTTTCACTCAACCATTTCTCTCGCAGTTGATTCCAATCGGATATTTTCGGACCCAAACTGTACGGTCTATTCGGATCCGGCTTCTCATCTTCCCCTTCATCGACCAAAATCTTGTTGATATCAAATGTGGCATAATTATTCCCACCATCAGCATTACTTGCTTCGTCGTTCTTGTTGTTGTTGGGCTGGTTAGACTCGGTGAGAACTCGGTGTGGCTCGCCGTGTTTGCGAGCTGCGTAGAAGTGGTTTTTGAGGTCGTTGAAGTCTTGTTCTGGCGTACCGAACTTGCCGGCGCCGATTGTGCCACGTAGTACGACCACGGTCATGCAGAGGCAGAGAAGTGTGATTTTTCCGTGGCGGATAGCTCTTTGGATCTGGCGGACTCGGTGAGTCCCGATGCACCGGTCCAGCATTTTGACTCGGACTGAGTTGGAAAGAGAAAGTAAGGATGGGTCTTGTGTGTTGAGAGGTTTGCTTATGAAGGAGGGTGTGCTTGTAAATAAAAGGAAGTTTTGAGGGTGATTTAAAAGGAAATTTAGTCGGTGAAGCTGAGCAAGGAAAGAAGGAAGGGAATATCCAGTGAGGAAAAAAAAAAACAATTTGAAATTATTATTTATTTGATTTGATTAGCTTTTTTATTTTTTAAGAAAATAATTGTGTTTGGTTGCCTGTAATCACGTTCGAGGAATCATGTGATGAGATGGGTGTATGCTTTTTTTTTTTTTTTTCTTTTTTTTTTATCTTAAGAAACCTCACTTCTTGTAAAGTGTACTTTGTGGGTCTAGGAAAGTGAGTAAAACTCCCTTTGTCTCATGCTCTTACAAGAGGTGCATGCCCTGACTCGAACTCGAGACCTGCTGTGCAGATCTCAAGTCTTTTGTTACCACGCTACACTATACATTGTATATGGTAAGGCACCTTTTTATGGAAAAAAAATATATATATTTATTTGTTAGAAACAATGTCAAGCAATTCTATATTTGAAAAATTAGTACTTTGTTGTTTCTTTAAGAGAAAATAAAATTATTTATTAAACCAATAAATATATAATCAAATTAATATTTATGTTTACTTTATAGAACTATTTTAAAACTCAATTCAATCTAGTGAAATCATTGATTTTTAAAAATATATATATATTATTTTTATTTTTATTAGATATATAAATTGAATTGACCCGAATTAATTTAAATTAATTTATTTAATTTATGATTTAAAATTTATCGTAATTAACCTTGAATTATATTTAAAAACTATGTTTTATTGAAAGAAAAATATCGCATTTACTTCTCTCATTTATGCTAATTCATCTTTCATTTTAATAATAAAATTTACAAGAAGAAATATGATAAAAAGATTATGATAATAAGTTAATTAAAAATTATGATAATAAGGTTTAATGTAAGACATATAATGAAGTAAAGCCATAAAATGACAAGAAGATTTGTCTCATACACTAGATCAACCCTATCAAAGTCTCTTGAATTATATCATTTATAATTTTATTATTTTTCAATTAAGCCGGTTACTAACAAAATTAGGAAATTATATAATATAATTTCTGTATTATTTTTTTAGAAATTAATAAAAATTAAGAGTTTAAAGCAAATATAAATTGAGGATACATAACATATTATGTATATGTATTTTAAAATGAATTTGTGTTTTATGATGATTTTTTTTAAAATATCCAACCAATGTGTCTGGCTTGGATATATATATATATTGTGTGTGTGTTTTGAGCTCATAAGAAATTGGTATGTTTGTACACAAATTTTGAGATTCAAATTATATAAAACAATTTGTCTTGTGTATTGAATTTTATATTATTTGTATTTAAATACAACAATAATAATAACAGTATCAACTAGCCTATGATTTCACCAAGATTACCACATGAAATATTGATTAATATGGTGGAAAAAAATTGTTTATTTGTAAATGATAAACTCGAATTTAATGAGTTTAAAAAACCCTTAAAAGATCTCATTCAACGTACCCAAACACAACAACTCTATGAGCTCATCTTAGAGGAGGAGCTCGACCCCATAGGTTCGTCCTAGGAGAGAAGCTTCACTCCATGATCTCATCATAGAGAAAGAAGCTTAACTCTATTGGCTTGTTTTAGGCAATGCATCTATGCCTGTTTTTCTCCTCTAAAATGCTGAAATTTCTCGAGAATTTTTTCAAGATTCCACGCGTGTACTTTAATATTTTATAATGATTCAATATATATTATTTTAAGATGAATACAACTCAAAATATTACAAGAGTAAAATTACATTACAACCCCTCATCTCTAGAAAAGACAAGATTCATGAGCTATAAATACATTACGAGTCTTTCAAATTCAAGTTTCGCAATCTCTTCATTCTTACCACTTTCAGCATACATATTTTCAGAGTCTATCTCTCTAAAATATTATTGTATTTTTTCTAACTATAAAGTTATTGACTTAAACATTTAAGAGTCCCTGCATTCATTAAAGAGAACCTTTATCAGATACTAGTTACTTTGGTTAACCAGACACTACAAACTACCATCTACCAGTCATCTAAACTTTTTATATCAAGCTATCAAATACCTTGACAAGAAAAAATAAATCAGATTAGTTGAACTAAAAAATTAATCGATTATTCAACATATCAATTTTATTTTTAAATATCTTGATTTTAGAATTCATTAATAAATAACTAGATTATCGTAATTGGACAATGATCTCCCGTGAAACTCAAATTATTTAATAATAAGTGATCTGGACCAAAAGACTCATTTATATACCTAGCAATTATGAAGTTTGCACCTAAAACACTCAATGATCCTATAATTAGAAGTTTTTAAACTTTGATTTGAGTTCTTGCTCATTAGCCTTATTTTCTCGAGGAAGATGAGAGGCATGAAGCAATGATTATGCTTTGTGGGACTCTAATTCATTTGCAAATAATTAACTGCTCAAAAATACATGAAGTAACGAGTTAAATTTAACCTAAATCCAAGGAAATATGAATTTTTTATACTCAAACTTTACTCGATTGGTTTCAGGTATCCATAAGGTATTCATGACTCAAACCTAGCTAGCTTAGAATTATTCGGTATATAATTAGTTTGGTATATATGTAATTTCTTTTTAATTTTAAAATTATTTATTTATTTATTTTAGGTTAAGTATAAGCTGGGCAAACTGGTATTTATCAGAGGTGAGTAAAAAAATCAAAAAACTGATTAAATTGAGAAAACTGGAAAAAAAATAATTGAAAAAACTAAAGAGTAAAAAAAACCGATTAAAATTTTAAAAAAACCAACCGGTTCAGTTTCAGTTTTATAAGTCTGAAACCGAAAAAATCGAACTGAACCCAAATAAAAAAAAACAAGCCAAACTAGAAAAATCGAGCCAAGACCTAGCCAAACTGGTTTGAACCGGCTTTTGTCCTAAAAAACCAAACCGAACTGAAACCAGTCGGGTTGACCTGATTTCGGTTCGGTTTCGGGTTTTTTTTTTTAAAATTCAGTTTGGTTATTTTTTTTTATATATAAAAACTAAATTGAATCGAAAATAATTACTCCTGTTATTTATACCCAACTTTTTAATATTTTCTATAGATTCATATTTATTTGAGTGAGTAACCATGTGAAATTGTCATTATTCCTATATTTGTATTTATAAATATCTCAAAGTCAAAGCAGACAAAATAGCGTGCAGATCACGACAATATGATGAAAACCAGCACATGCCTTGCTGCATGTCGTTTGAACTTTGAACTAAGCAAGAGCATTTTGCATTTATTACGACTTCTAGCCCTCTTAACTACTTCTTCTAGAAAAGGTGATTAGAGAACCCCTGCTAGGCGACAACGTTTTGAGTAGTCAGTCAGTCAATAAACACGTACAAGCAATAAGTGGTTTTCTTGATCAAGTTCAACTGTGTGAGGGGGCTTTTACTGTGCATCTACTTGCAAAATTAATTATTTTTTAAAAATTTATTTTATATTTTAATATTTAATTTATTGAAAATTAAGTTTAGTGAAGTTTATTTTACATACATTTAGGTTAGTTTCCTAACCAATATTATGGATTTGGCGGATTAATTCAGTAGATTTGATTTTTTTATTTTTTTTAAATGATTTTTTTAATCTCATCCCTCAGCATTAAGTTAATTAAAAATTAAGTTTCATCATTTATTTTAGTTTGTTTTCTATAAGGTTATTTTGGTTTCATGACTTGGATTGCTTGATTTAGCTAGTTAACCTAGTTGACTCAATGTTTTTTTTTTTTGTCTTTTTTAATTTGAATTTTTTCAATTTCATCATTTAATATGAAATTGATTATGAATTAAACTTCATGATTTATTTTAGTTTGCTTTCTATAAGGTTGTCTCAATTTTATGATCCAAATCACATGTTTTGCAAGTTAACCCATGCCATCTCAAGTCATTTTTATTGTGTTGTGTTTTTAAATTGAATTTTCTTTTTTTTTCTTTTAATTTTTGACAATGAGTTTATTGAAAATTGAGCTTCATAATTTGTTTTGATTTGCTTTTTATAGGTTATCATAGTCTCATGACCTTAACGCAGATTTAGTAGGTTAATTCGGGTTGGCTCGTGTTATTTTTTTGTTTCTTTCTTATGAGGTTATCCTAATCTTATGACCTGGGTTACGAGCTTGATAGGTTAACTCATGTCAATTTTTTTTGTTATTTTTTAATTTAAGTTTTTCCAATTTTGTTCTTTAACATTGGATTGATTGGGAATTGAGCTTTATAATTTGTTTTGATTTGCGTTATATGAGGTTATCATGATTTCATAATCCAGGTCGAAGATTTGACAGGTTAACCCAAATCGATTTCATATGTTGTCTTTTCAATATTATTTTTTAAAAAAAATATATTGTTCATTTTTCTAATACATTGTTTTATGTTAATGAGCATAACCTTTCATTTGACTATTGGATTAGACAGTTTTACTAAAAGATTCTAAAGGCTTTTTTTTTCTATAGTGTTAAAATTTCATAAAGATTAGACATTGAAAAGAATTTACGATAAAGCTAGAAGCTACCGTACAAGAGTTGCAATATTTTTCTAGTTGATTTAAGATTCTTTTTCTATTTTATCTATAACTCTTTTATTATTTTTCCTATCAGTTTAGGAAAGGGATGAGGGGAGTTTTGAAATTTTATATGATAATAATGAGTGAGTTAGGTGTAGCGAAAAATTTACTAATAAAGGAATCAGGACAATTTTTATGATATAAAGACTTGTAAATCGGTTACATAGGTTAAGTGGGGTGGAAAGGAATTCATGAGCCATACATATGGCCTAAGGCGCGTTTTAGGGATAATTATGAAATGAAGGAAATTGTAGAAGTAATAGCATGCATGTTCTTAAAGTGGTTCTAGACCATCTTTGTAATATCCCACATCGGCAGGTGAGGGTTTGGTAGTTGACCTTATTAGTAGTGCTAATTGCTAACATGTTGTACGCGTTTTAGGGTATCAGGCTCAGAAGTGGGCTCGAGTCACCAAGAACAAAGTCGTGAGGGCAACAAGACCCAAAGCGGACAATATACGACATGTTAGGCCGAACTATTACAACCTTACATTTTGTTTTTATTAAATTAGCGTAAATGGCCTAAGGAGGTCATATTTAGAAAGGTTGCCATACATACAACGTGGAAATGGTTGTATCAAAGGAGGAAAGGGGATTGGAGATACATTTCATCAATTGATGAAAACTGGGTAGATTCATTACCTTGATTCTTGAGAGGATTCGAGCCATGAGACAATAGAATTCAGGGAAGGCTTCTTCATAGAAGTTATAGTCTGGGTGTTAGTTTTCCAATGAGTCCGACCTCACTTAATTTGGTGTTCTAGAGCTCTAGATATATATAAATATCCGAGGAGAGATTGAGCTGCCATTCTTTTTGGCAGATTTGACAAAATTGACAAAACGAGGAAATTTAGCCATGTTAGGGGCAGGATCCGGTTTCCTTCCCTTTATAATTTTTATAGCGTCATGTCTTGATATTCTGAAGGAAATAAATCATATTTTAAATTGATTTTTGTGATGTTCGTTATGGTTTGATAATGAATCATAATCTTAAGAGATGTAATAAGAACGCAAATGTAAGAAAAAATAATTTGGTGTTCTAGAGTTCTAGATATAGATAAATATCCAAGGAGAGATTGAGCTGCCATTCTTTTTGGCAGATTTGACAAAATTGACAAAAAGAGGAAATTTAGCCATGTTAGGGGCAGGATCCAGTTTCCTTCCCTTTATAATTTTTATAGCGTCATGTCTTGATATTCTGAAGGAAATAAATCATATTTTAAATTGATTTTTGTGATGTTCGTTATGGTTTGATAATGAATCATAATCTTAAGAGATGTAATAAGAACGCAAATGTAAGAAAAAATAATTGTAAAGAGGAGTAAATGTTGTTGTTATTACTATTGTTATTTTGCAAAATGTGATTTGAATATAGAATAATGTGGTATGCTTGTCGATTCAAGAGGAATCGCATGAGGGACATAACAACAACAACAAGAGAGTGCGAGTCGAGCTTCTGTAGTAGGTAGGTGATCTAGACCTATACTTTTTACATAACGATGATTTTAATAATCTATTTTTATTTTCGTCTATTTTTTAAAAGTCACCACAATGTTGAATGCGACATCAATAAGAGTAAAAAACATATAATTGTCAAATTAAAAGGAACAAAATAGAAATTGAGAAAAATCTCAAGGTATAGTTTCCAAAAACATAAAAAAGTGTTGAATAAACAATGTTGGGGAAAAAATTATCTATATTCAATTTTAGCCCCATTATTTTTTTTGAAACAAATTACCAATGAAAAAAATAAAGAAACAAATTATAGGTTTTCATTAAGCTTCATCACCAATTAATACAATATGAAAAAATAAAATAAAAATTAAAAAGAAAAAAAAGGACAGAAGAATAGAATCACTATTACATTCTAAGTGTTTCCATTCACAATCTACCCACATGTTTTAGGTTTTTATGAATTATGTTTGTACTAGGGAATTTGTTTTTATAATGTAATTTTAAATCATGCATTTCTATTAATTATTACATCAGTGAAATCTCTTGTTGGTATTGATTAAAAAATAAATAAATGCTAGACTTGGAAAAAAGAAAAGAAAAGAAAATAGTGCCCCCTACACATTACTAAAAAAGGAAGTCGAATTCTTACATGTTTTTAATTGATTGGAGGAATTAAGATCAAGATAGCCATGAGATCTCTACTGCAAGAATTGCGACAATTAGTTGTAAAAAGAGAAAGTATAATTTAGCAGTTACTTGAGCGAAAATCAAGAAGATGGCCTAAGAAAGAAAGTTAAAGGAACCCCTGGATTTTCTCATCTAGCATCCATTCTTCTCTATTTTATGTCAATGCTTCGTCTCCTCCCCTCTCTTCCAATTCTTCACGATTCCAATGGCTTCCAGAACCCTAAAAAAACTATCAGAAAAAGATCAACCCGTCCTTGCCAAGCCAAAAACTCAAAAGACCAGCAACGCCAAAGGTTCTTTATGGTCACTTTTTATGGTATTAGTGGCACCTCCTTCCCTGTCCTTGACCATAATATATTTGTTTGGTTCAGGCAGAAGGTACCGTGCCCTAGCCAAACCCTCTTGGTTTCCTTCTCTAACAATAATTCATTTAGGCTCTGTGGGTTCAACTTTTCTTATGAGCCTAGCAGCCTGGCTAGTGTGGACTAATGATGGGTTTCATGTTGACTCGGATGCGCTGCCTCTCTACATTGCTCAAATCTCTTTGAGTATGGTCTGGGATCCTCTTGTGCTCAGGATTGGAGCAGTTTGGCTTGGATTTCTGTTCTCCATGCTTAATTTGGGGACTCTTCTTGCATGTTACTGGGCCTTTGGCAAGGTTAATCCATTGTCTAAAAAGTTTGTCAAGCCTTGCTTGACGTGGGTGGCATATCTAACCCTAGTCACATTTGATCTTATGTTTCTTTGAATCCCGGTTTGTCAACATCATAGCCATGTGTTTGGTGGAAGTTTGAGATTCAATTTCTTGGATGACTGCTTTATTAATTCTGGAACTGCCCTTCTCCCCTGCCATGTTAATTAACAAGTCTTGGTGCGTATTATACTCAGGACGTGTACAACTGCTCTCTCTCTCTCTCTCTCTCTATATATATATATATATATATATATATATATATATATATATGGATCTCGTCGTGGGAAAACATACAAAATATATCCTCACTTTCTTTTTTCTTTTAAATATAGGGTTTTATTTATTTATTATATCCATCCCTTTTTTATGGTTTCAAAGAATGATTGGTGGAAATTTGCCAATTATGTTTAAGCAATATTCAAGAACAACTTTCTTTTCTTAGCAGTTTGTACGCCAGACAATTATTTCAAATTAAGGCATAGTTCTATTATAGCCATATTAATGAGTCAACAGACTTATCACAAAAGCTAGACAGGTGCAGATGGACAGAAACAGATGTGTATCTCCTAATTTTGTAATGTGTAATCGAGCAGTGGGAGGACATGCATGGCTTATCTCTTTTTCACCTGTATTGCTAGCAAGCATGCTATGGTGATGAGCCTGGTTTGCCTTTTACCTTTTTGGTTCTGAAAGAACGAAAGAGAATAGAGGGTCTTCCTCAGAAACGATAGAGTTGATAGTGGCAGCATTTCAATTTAGATTTACTAGTCAAAGCTGCTACATCAAACCTGGATAATCCCAGGTTTTCCAACTTTGTGTAGAATTGACATCTTTCTAATGGGCCGGCTACGATGATTTTTCCTGTCTCCTTGTTGTAGTCTAGTAGTTTTCCTGATAGTTTGTCAATAATCTTGAAAAGATTCTTACTTTCAGATGAATTTGATTTGCTTTGAGAAAGTATCTCCCTGCCATCTTCGTTGTATTTTAAATACAGTCTTGAGATCTCAATCTCTCCACACATTTACATCCAACTAATTCATCTTGCTGGCAGCCAAAATAGACGAAGTTTTCTTACTGCTCTGGCCTTGATTGCTGCGAGACACGCCTCCTATTGGAGACTTGACAGCATTAAAAACAACAGTCTTTTATATTTGATATATAGTTTAGTTGTTGGTGGAAACTTTGTCCTCAAACCATGGCCACATGTATGATTTAAGTTTTCTCAATTTTTTTTTCCCAAAAATTTGATCAAGATAGTCATTTGATTCCCTGAACGTGCGAAGATGAAATGTATTTATTTGTTTATTCTCTCCCATTGCATCTTTCTTTCTTCTTCCTACCTTCTTCAGCTCCCACCCGACGATCTCTCTTGGCTCCTAAAATTCTGCCATTTCTTACCTATCTCTTCGATCAGTTCAACAACTCAACATCTTAAATCTTCATGTCCTGAAAAGAACCCTTTAAAAACAAAGTCTTCAGATACAAAAAGCTTTGCATTTGGCTAACATATAGCTCGCTGGAGCTAAAGATGCTGGACTGGTGCCTAGGAAGTTATCGGGACCACCTGTTCCAGAGACCAATGTGCCATGCCAAGGTCACCCTACTCTGCCTCTTCATGACCGCCATCGTCCTACTTGGCACAATTGGCGCCGGCAAGTTTGGCACTCAGGAGCAACACTTCAACTACCTCCGCAACAACTTCTACTCTTCTCGCAAGCGCGCCGAGCCACAGAAAGTTGTCATTGAATTGACTCGCAACAACAGCAGGAATGATACGAATACCAAAAGCGATGATCCAAATAGCTATGCCTCATTTGATATTAACAAGCTATTAGTCGATGAAGGCGAAGACGATGAGAATCCTGATTCGGACAAGCCATACAGTTTGGGGCCGAAGATTTTAGATTGGGACCAGAAGAGAGCTGAATGGCTAGGTGAAAACCCGAAGTTTCCCAACTTTGTTGGGCCTGACAAACCGAGAGTTCTGTTAGTCACAGGATCTTCACCGAAACCTTGCGAGAATCGTGTCGGCGATCATTACCTGCTAAAATCAATTAAAAATAAGATTGATTACTGCAGGCTTCACGGCATCGACATTTTTTACAACATGGCTCTGCTTGATGCTGAAATGGCTGGCTTTTGGGCTAAGCTGCCGTTAATAAGGAAGCTGCTGGTTTCGCAGCCCGAGATAGAATTCTTGTGGTGGATGGATAGCGATGCTATGTTTACAGACATGGCATTTGAGGTGCCGTGGGAGAAGTACAAGGATTATAACCTTGTGATGCACGGGTGGAAGGAGATGGTTTATGATCAAAGGAATTGGATTGGACTGAACACAGGGAGTTTCTTCATAAGGAACTGTCAATGGTCATTGGATCTTTTAGATGCATGGGCACCAATGGGGCCTAAAGGGAAGATTAGAGATGAAGCAGGGAAACTACTTGCCAAGGAGCTGAAAGGGAGGCCGGTTTTCGAAGCTGATGATCAGTCTGCAATGGTATATTTGCTGGCTACACAGAGGGATAAGTGGGGCGACAAAGTATATTTAGAGAATGCTTATTATTTGCATGGTTACTGGGAGATCTTGGTTGACAGGTACGAGGAGATGATCGAGAAATACCATGCCGGTCTTGGTGATGATCGGTGGCCTCTTGTAACTCACTTCGTAGGATGCAAACCTTGTGGGAAGGCGGGGGATTATCCGGTGGAGAGGTGCTTGAAGCAGATGGACCGTGCTTTCAATTTTGGAGATGACCAGATTCTGCAGATATATGGGTATGCTCATACTTCACTGGCTGCTTGGAGGGTTAGGAAGAGCAGTAATTAATCCACTTTAATTCAAGCTGTTTAGGGCATCAAAACCATTGCAAGAGAGGGTTCTGCAGATGCTGTGCTTGCTTGCTTTCTAGCTGCTCGTGTTCTTCATTTAAGAATCTATCTATAGATTGTAGGAGTTGTTGAAATGTGTTTTTTTGAATGTTTTTCTTTCATAAATTCCAATCGATCTTAAACCAATGATTTATCCACTAAAATATCATTACATATCCACGCATCATCGTAATTCCATTTCTTAATTATAACTATTTAACAATTATTAAGATATAGTTTAATATTATGGTAATTATATTTTTTTTAAAATATTTTTTTTATTTTAAAATACATTAAAATAATATTATTTTATTTTTTAAAATTTATTTTTAACAGTAAAACATCAAAATAATTTTAAAATAAATAAAAAAATTAATTTTAAAAACAAAAACAAAATTTTCAAAAATATTTTAAAAAGATAGTTTATTTCTATTGTAGTGTTTGTTTTTACATTTCAAAAGCGTTTTTAAAAAAATTTAATTTTTTTTATTTTTTCTTTATTTTAAATTAATATTTTTTTAATTTTTTAAAATTATTTTAATACAATAATATCAAAAATAATTTTTAAAATATAAAAAATATATTATTTTAATACATTTTTAAATAAAAAATATTTTACAAAACAACCATAATATTTCAAACATATTTTCAACCACGCTTTAATCACGCTACTGTAAAAACTATATGTGTTCAAATTTTGTTTTTTTATGAAAAGAAAAAGTAAAACTGTAATTTTTCCCAAGTTACAAGGATAAATTTGTAACAATACGCTTCCTCACACTTCTTTAGCGAGACCTGCTCATACTTCCACCTTTCCATAACTTCATTTCCCTCCCTCCCTCTCTCTCTCTTCGGTCCTGTTAATCGAACTCTCGGAAGGGCACAGAAGAAGCAGAAAAATGGTAAGTCTTTCCGAATCCATAAATATTACCCTCTTCGTGTTACACTCTATTAGGGTTTCTATGGTTATAAATTAGGTTATTTTTTTAGATTCAGTGAGTGTTGATTTTGTGATTTCTTTTTTTAATTATTTTAATCGTCAGATTTGTAGAGAATGTATTGTTCCCATGATAAATCAGGAAATCTTGGTAAAATGTCTTTATTATGTTGGAATTATTTCGTTTATTGCTATTGGAATTTCTGCTGTTTGGCAGGATGGGCACGATGCAGATGATGCCAAAAAGAGCACTGCTGATATGACTGCTTTTGTGAGTTCTACTCTACATTCTTAAGTGTATTCTACATAATCCATCCATTTTAGCTTCGATAATTTTACAAGATTTCATTGTTGTCTTAAGAATGATTTCTTGAACAAATGGGCCGTGTGAAAATTTTCCATGTATCATGCACTGTTATGCTATGGAGATATGTCTCTTGATGGTTTGGATCTGAGGCTTCCTTCTTTTTAAATTATTTGGATTCTTCAACTACAGTTAGTTCAGTTAGCGTGTGCTGGAGCGAGACAGTTAGGCCTATTATTATAAGCGCCTTTCATTTAGTATTATTTCTGTTAGTTTTGTGCCACGATTATGTGTGGAAAATGGCAACAGTGGATGGAGTTTATGGTTTGAGTGAATGAATGTTTGGCTTTAGCTGATCGTTTGCATTGCTTTTCTGCAGGTGCAAAATTTGCTTCAGCAGATGGTGAGTGTCTTTTTTGCTAAATCTGTGATGATTTTCTGTTTGGCATTAGCAAATCTGAGGGAAGATGCATAAGTTGGTTATCTTTGCTTTTTGCAGCAATCCAGGTTCCAGACAATGTCTGACTCCATCGTTACAAAGAATATCCTTTTTTTTCCCCTCATTTTTTCCCTAAATGCTTAGGGTGTTTGTATGAAAAAGGGCAGTTCCATTATTATTTGATTAGCTTAATGCTTATTATGGGGATAAGTTTACACTTCTGTGAAATGGCATTTGTGAGAAGTCCACTTGGTATATCATTAGTCTACTTTGGATGATATGCTATCTCACTTGCATATCGTCAGAGTTCTATGATTTGAAATCTGATGTAGCTATTTCCATCTGGGATAGTCGCCAAAAATCTTCTTTGTAAGGTTATAGTTGTGATGTCAAAATCAAAATTTTATTTTATTTTATTTTGACAGAATGTTCAAGGTTGTTTCACTGTTTTAAACTACAAGAGAGTTTGAATTTTTCTTTTGAATGATAGACTTTCTCTCAAATACCGTGGAAGACAAAATGGAACAATTTCACTCTCATGGAATTTAATTGGTAATGCTTAGAATATATGATGCCAATGTAATCTATCAATGGTTTCCTTGACTGCGATGTTACTCGATGAAATGGGCAACAGGATAGATGAGTTGGAGCAGAGCATCAATGATCTCAGAACTGAAATGGGGGTAGAGGGTTCCCCTTCTCCTTCTGTCCCTCCCAAGGTCAAGGAAGAACCCAAGCCAGGCAACGAATCTGCTTAAGTTCATTATATCATCTTCGAAAGCTATGAATTCAAGGAATACGTACTTCTTCGATCTCGTATTATTGTTGTTTTCTTTTTGGAAAAAAAAACTTATGGAGAGAGCATCCAATAACTTGTTGCCTTGTTGATCTTTCTCTTTTTTCTTTTTTTTTGTGTGTGGGGCAAGGGAATGGAATGAAACGGGAGTAGTAATGCTGAAATTTATGGTATGCTATGAAAGTGCTTATGGGTTTGAGAATTTAATTTGTCTTGTGTGGTTGTGTAAGTCCTATGATCTGTTCCATTATCATCCTGGTACCACCATCTCAGTAGCTGCGGTAGCATTTTGACCATGCAAGAGTAGGGGGCAGGATATGCGAATTATTTTGAACAAAATGGAGTTCTGGTCCACCATTGTGATGGTCCAGATATGCTTACGAATTGTGACCATGAGTGTGTTATGAGGTTCTGGTCCACCATTGGCATAATTTGTCTATGTTTGCATTGCTTTAATGGAGGAAAAGAATGAGATTCATGCGACAAAATTCTTTTTGGTCAAAAAAGGCTTCTTCTTTGGTGGATAATAAATTGGTGTTTACCTCAGTGTTATAAGCCAGCCATATGTTACAAGAAGGATAATAAATTGGGGGTAAGTACATCACTTTAAATCAAAAATATACTCATCCTATGCTGTTCAATTTTTATTTTTATTCCACACCTTTCTTATTAATACGTGACAATCAAACAACCCTTATATTATAAACACGCAAAATAAAAATAAAAACATCTAAATATAAAATTACAAAAAAAAACATCTGTGGTTTCGTTCGTGCACAGGTTGACTCTGAGATTCATCATCATCTGCATGCAGAACTTTTAGTTTCCGCTACTTGGTTTCTGTATCCAGTGTGACAATTTGAATAAATTGATGTTCACATTTGAATATTAAGATTTCTACTCTTGATACATATTGTCTCTGTCCCTGACTTTTGCAACTGTTTTAGGAGAAGATTCTTTCTTTGGATAAAGCTTTTTCTTAAAAAAAAATTATGGGGAGAGAGAGTGTTTGCATTAAAGTTTGTGCTGGGCATTTGAAGTTGAGATCACAGTTACTTGTTTGTTCCCTTGAGATGGAAGATTTCAGCGCAAACAGCTGCAGTAGTTTGCCTTTCTGCTTGTCTACCGAATAGTTTTCTAAACTCATCACCATAGGCTTCCATCGATTTACATGTTATTGTGTGATACAAAGATCCCCTGATGTTTGGAGGTTTCATTTGGGATGTGTGGTGGATCATAAGTGCACATAGAGTGAGGAGGAGATGATTTGTAGGTGAAGTTTTGAGCTGGTGAGCGAAATTTGGAGCAACTGTGGGATGGAAAGGAACAAGTCAACATTGTCTGGTTAATTTTGTTCTATTTCATGGCGCATCTACGAGTGATTAGTAGGGGAGGGTTAGTCCATCCTAATTCCTTTTTGTTTATTAAGGGTATGATCTTGCTCGTTAACACTCAATTTTTGGTGGCTCCTGCTTTCCTCCATACATGAACCTGTTTGTAATCTAGATCACTCGTGTTTCTGAACTTCCCCTCATCTATCCAGGGGGATGCTGACAGTGCATTGGACCGGCTCTGGCAGAAGAAGAAATCTGGAGTTCGACAACAGTAGAATGAGATGATCGATACGCTGGAGGGGGGAGATTCTGCTGTTTAGATGTTTGCTATGCTTTCCTAGTAGTGGTTTTGAACACCACAACTAGCTCCAAAGTAAGCTCCAAAGTTTCGCGCGTTGTACTTTGGAAAAAAGCTGGAGACCCCAATGGTTTTGTTTATGAATGATCGACTTCGCATGTATGTTACCATGATGGTTTAAAAACAAACTCAAGCGTTTTGCATATGTGCTTGTTGCTAGTTTGAGGGATATATTTGCATAATGATATGGAATCTATCTGGGTTTGAAGATTGATATGAAACCATGCTCAAGATTTCTGTCGCAAGCTCAGTATGTGAATGGTGCATGCCGGATGCTTGGCTCATCAAACATCAATCCAAGTTTTCAATTTTCCTTCTTTAATTTAACTGATTCTCTTACTTAACAGAGCAGTTGTCTAAACCAGACAGTGGATGCTTGGCTCATCAACATAATCCCTTGGTCGTTTTTTTTCCTTCGTTGTGTTAGATGCTTTGGCTGCTATTGTTACTATGAGAGTTTCCAGCGTGTGTGTTTTGCATCAAGCTGTCATGGCTGAAATCTGCTTATAGAATTCTACTAGATCATATTGTTTCCTCTCAACTTGCGCTTATCCTTTTTGTGCTATCTTCGGTTGCAGCACAAATCTTATCCAGCTCAAAAAATCACAGGATGTCAACCTTAGAATGGAGTTACATTGCACACAACAAATTGGGTTTGATATATTTTGCTATCAAAGCATCAGATTAAGGTCAAAGAAGAAAAGTAAGAAGACGCAACTGGAATTTATTGGAGGGTGAAAAGCAAACGAGACAACAAGTCAAAAATGAGAATGCGTGATCCTGTGATGGGCTGGCTGTCCAATTCCTTTTTCTTTTTGGTCAAAGAAAGGTCATGACACGGGGCGTCTCGAACAAGAACATGTCAACAAGACGACAACAAAAAAAATATTTCGTAATCTAGGGAGTAGAGAGGATGGATCCTGAAACCTAACTGTTTGGAACCCTGTAATCAATTCTCTTAATTGAATTCGATTTTAAGAAAACTACTACTTTGAGGACAAGAAATTCTTAAATTAGCTGGAACCCTTTCAATTAGGAATTGGTTTCAAACGGCGTGTGAGCAAAGCTTACATATAATTATAGGAAGGATCTTCAGCCTGTAACTGGAGAAATAGTCAATGGATTTGAGCCCAACAAAACTTGATTACTACCATGACATGTGGAAACTCCAATCCAAAGCCACACTTTTATCTTTCTTCAAGGTTTGCTTCTCTCTCAATTCGTGATAAGCTAATTTTTAATCCCTTGTAGACTTGGAAAAGTATTAAATCTTTGATTTTTTTTTTCTTGAAAGGGAGAAGATGGCAGAAATGCTTTGATTTTAGACTCAACAATCTTTCATCCTCAAGGTGGAGGCCAACCAGCTGACACTGGAGTCATCACCATTGCTGCTGATTCCAGTTTCAAGTTTATCGTCCAAGATGTTCGATCCAAGGATGGAATTGTAAGTTTTCAACTCTTTGAAGTTTTTAAATTATTGGGTTTATGAGTTTTTCTTGATTTTATTGATAAGAAGCATTCCCTTGGTATTCTTATTTGTAGGTCTACCATTATGGGGTTATTGACGAGGGTTCTGGTAAGGATTTTGAAATGGAAGTTGTAAGAGGGGGAGAAGTTTTTTTGTTTGTTGATGAGGCGAGGCGAAAGCTGAATTCAAGGTGTGTAAAGATTCAGTAGTTGTCAATTATGGGTTTGACTTGATATAATTGAGATTTTTTAGGGTTACTTAACTTGAATTGGTGATCTGTAAGGGTTAGTATGCATGTATTTCGTTTTGTATAAGAGCAAAGAAAGCTATCGTGAGCTTGGTTATAGTTATTTTGTCATGCTGGTTTCCAAGCAGGAGGTTAGTATGTGGATTTTTTTTGGAAGTTTCAGTTTATGCTGTTTTTTATGGTGTAGGCTGCACTCAGCTGGGCATTTGATGGATGCGTGCCTGGAAGAAGTGGGATTGGGGCATATGGAGCCAGGAAAGGGATACCATTTTCCTGATGGGTATGATTTGGATTGCAAAATCTTGCTGTCTTGAGCATGCTCTTTCAGTGCTTGTAATGTCTGAATTCATAACAATAATATAAGGATCCACTGCGAAATATGGAACTGTTTCTTGCTTGTGTAAGACCCTTGTAGTTTCTGGGTTTAGCTGCATGCAGAATATTTTTAGTTTTAAGATTTGACAAGTTTTATAGTTCATATGCTCTTAGCCATGAACCTAGGCAATCTTAAAGTAGTTAGTGTCTCCATCAGGTCTTAGTTTTACATGTATATCCAAAAGGGATTTTTATAGGGAAACATTTTCTGCTGGGAGATGGCATTCAAGTGGTTCATTTTTGGCAGGCCATTTGTTGAATACAAAGGAACAATTCCTCAAAATGAATTGCAGAGCAAGCAACATGAATTAGAACTAGCAGCAAATGCTTTAATATCCAGGGGAGGGAAGGTATAAGTTACACCTTTTCCTCGTGCTTGACGATTTCAATTGATATATACTCTGTTTGTTTCTGAAACTAATTTTCTTCATACAGGTTTCTGCTGCTGTATTGCCATACGAAGAAGCTGCTGAATTATGTGGTGGTGTCCTTCCTGATTACATACCGAAGGTCTGGATTTGTGGGTTATCTTGCATAAGTTGTAATCCTCCCATACTTCTCATCTCTGCATAAGAAATTTTGCCTCTATGGTGTATTGTTTTAATTATATTGGATATATATCATGTTTGTCTCTGGTGTACCTGAAGGGTTTGACCACAAGAATCCCAATCTCTCCAAGTTGATAGTGTTATCCTGTTCTGTAAAGGATGGGTTATAGCTTGCATCATCCTGGTTAATTATTTTGTGTTTTTGCTTTTTCTAGAGTTGTTTGAGAGTTATAATGCTATCCTGTTTTTGCTTTTTGCTGAATGAGAATTAAGCCGTCTAAGCCAGTAATGCATTGAATAGTAGGTACTGACATTTCTTAGAAATGCTCCACGATGACAATCCAGTCCCTACAGTAACTTGGCCTTGTTCTTGCATGACAACAGGTTTTCTCAGTTTTGTGCTACTATCTATTATATCCTAATTTTGCATCCCTTGCAGGACAGCACTCCTCGTGTTGTGAAGTTAGGGAACAGCGCCGTGTGTTGTGGTGGCACGCATGTTTCTGATATTTCAGAGATTATAAGTTTGCAGGTAAATGGAGGTTGTTTAAAAATATTTAATGTTCCATATTTCTGCCTCGCTCACTTCATAAATGTTGATTGGAATCATGAATTCACCTAAAAATAGGACCAAACACTATTTCACCCTTCCTATATACAAATCGTAGAAGCGTTCATGTTTGATTATGCATCAGGATTGCATGTATTTGCATTAATACCCTACATGATATGATGGGATGCTATCCATGGAAATAATTTTCTTTTTAAACATTAGTAAGGGCGAAGAAGGAAAATAAAATAACATGGATCTTAGGATA
Source organism: Populus x sibirica (assembly GCA_019202695.1). Taxonomy (NCBI): domain Eukaryota; kingdom Viridiplantae; phylum Streptophyta; class Magnoliopsida; order Malpighiales; family Salicaceae; genus Populus; species Populus x sibirica. Next base: position 1,268,515 of record JAGMVL010000152.1, read on the forward strand.
AGCAACTCTGATTTCACCAGCATGGTAAATCACTGCAAGTGAATCAGGGTTTTACGATCTCATCATGTTTCCTGTCATCGACCATCCTAAAAAATGTATGTTGTTGGCCTCTACCTAGCCTTTTGTGACGTTGCTGGATGTTGTTTCAGGTTTCTCAGATTCGTAAGAAGAAGGGAGTGACAAAGGTTTCTTACACTGTTGGATCCTAGCACTCTTTAGCAATTGCTTGTGTAAATCATGTGAGCATAAACTACTTCTGTAAGCTGAAAGTATGCATGATATGCAGCTTTGTTATGCTCGCATTGTTTAGCTGATTTAAGCAGTTATGCGATGAAGATCTTTAGAGGACTTTCTTTGGTATACTCTCAAGAATGGTTTTTTTTTTTTCTATTTATTTTAAATATGCTTATTTTATTTTCCCATCATTGATGAGACTTATTTCATCTCTTTAGACATTGGAACAGATGCTTGTAATGTCTGCGAATCATTTAGGAGTGTTTGATTCCCTGGATTTACTTTTCATTTGTGGCTGTTTGTTAGCATTTTGCAAGGTGACCTCCATTGTTTAGCAGGCAGGGATGATTCAAGTTCAACAGTTGTTGTCTAGGCTGATCAGAATAGAGAAAATTTATAAATTTTGCTTTGTTGGGATTGTTTAGAGAGTGACTTGGTCTTAATTGAAATCTAAATCGTTTTTCGTCGAATATAAAGAAAGAAAAAATTCGGACACTAAAATTATAGGAACGTTGTTGAAAACTAAAAGATAGTTTGCCCTAACAAGACTCAAATCACTTTAGAGCTTAGAGGGAGGGGAGGGGAGCAGAGCTCTAAAAAAAGGGCATTACAGGTTGACGTGAACCAAGCAAAACAAAAGAGAAATTCCTCTAGATTTAGCGAAGACTCTTCTCCACCAGCCAATTTTCACTTCCTTCTTTCTTTCTTTTTCTTTTACATTATACATATATAAATATTCTCCGCTATCTTAAATCCAATATTCCCTTCTATATCTCCCTCTCTTGCATCTCTTGCCTTGCCTAGTATTATTTCTTGCCCTGTTGACCACACTTGTTCACGTAAGACACACAGCACGCCCACATTCCTTCACTGGTGCCTTGTTTTGTATCAAAATACTGAGGTGCGTCATCATGTTTTAGCTCTGTCTCTGCTGTTTTTCCTTTGAATATTGGTTGCTGTATGGATTTGGCTTAGTGTTTTGATTTTATGGTGTTTTCTTGAGAACTTTGGTTTTTTCTTTCTTGTAAAGCATATGATATTCATCTATGGTGCTTGAGGTTAATTCATGAAATCCATCCATGGAATGGCTGCCATCATGAATATGGATCATGGTTATTGATAGACATATATTTCGACTGGATCTTCTCATGCTTACTGAATCTAGTTGCTTAATTACATATCTGAAATCTAAGAGAAATTAAGCTATATATTAAATGGAGTTTACAGTTGCATAAGATAGGATTGGGTTTATAAAAGCTGTCTAAGTGCTTTTAGTTCCCTCCATTTGCGTGTCTAGGATCCCTTTTTAGCTGGCTAACATGGGGTGAAACTTGATTGATCTTGCCATTCTCTTGATGAGCAAATGCCCCCAAGTTGTTCTTTTGAGATTTGCGTCCACAAAATGCTGCTAAGTAGCTTTCCTTAAGGATCTCTAGTCTCTATTTCAAGTTTTGAACCCGTGGATCTCCCTCTACTGCCTAGTGACTGGTTCTTATTTATGATTTATCATGGTGTTATTTATAGTATTTAGCATCCAAGATGATGCGAAACCGTGTATTTACCAGGTAACCTACAATCAAGATTGAAATAATTATAAAAAATTAAAAATTAATTTCGATAAAAAATGTTATTCAATAATTACTTGAATCAAGATACCAATACTATTAAAATAAATCTCCAACCAACTAGAAGTATGAGGAGCGCTATAAAATCAATTATACTTTAATAAGTTTGATTATTTTTTATTTAAATAAAAAGAAAAACATGTTGGTATTTGGTGAAACATGTTGGTGCCCAAACTCAGATTATAAATTTTTTTTTACTCAATGTAGAATAATATATTTGGAAACTTCTTGTAAAATTTTAACTCGGTCCAACTATCAGATTGAAAATTATGCTCAAAAGCATAACCCGAATTTCATTGTTCAATTTTTTTCAACCTATCTCTTAATTAATTTGTGAAAAAAGTCAATCACTTAATCTCAATCTTCCCAGCTTGATGTTCTATATTGAGATATTAATTGCAGTTCCTTATTTCAGTGATAAATAATGCTAGGGGAAAGTACAGATAATCCCGACGGAGAATTCAAGATCAGTTTTGGTTATCAATGCAATGCCCATAAAGGTTGCTCTTGCCTGGTTCCTAATGAGATTGAAAACCTTCCAGGAAAATTCCCTAGGAATAGCAGCTTCTCTCGCTTGTCCGGTGCTGCCTTAAGTGCGAATGCCACTTTGGCCAACACAAATATCTGCAATGGTGTAATAAGGGAAGAAATACTTCCCAGCTGGGATTCCCCTAATTCATTTCGCAGGATTCTTTCTTCACCTACTCTTTCAAGGTTGGATGTATTATCGTCTTCTCTTCAAAGCAGTATGTCAAACCTAAGTTGCAGTCCATCCACCCCTAGTCCACCTGAATATGATTCTTCTTCATTAAGATCCATGAGTTCTCCTTCTAGAAATGAAGGTTTTCTTAATGCAATGGAAGTTCAAGTTGCAGGTGGAGCTGCTGGTGAAGACAGGGTTCAAGCTGTCTGCTGTGAAGAAAATGGTTGGCTTTTTTGCGCAATCTTTGATGGTTTCAATGGAAGAGATGCAGCTGATTTCCTGGCTGGCACGTTATATGAGAACATCATACATCAGACTAACTTATTAGACTGTGAATTGAAGAAGGATGTTACTGGAGCTTCAAATGGTTTCTATCCGCATGGGCCCTTTCAATATGCTTCTGAGGGAGCTAGGAATAGTCACCTGGAGAAACCACCAGCGGGAACTTTTAATAAGAAAAATTCAAGCATCGACAACTCCACTAAGAATGGCCCGTTTCCTGATTCACCTGATTCATTTAGACACAGGATGCTAGACAGCCTTCAGCGTGCTGTTAGTCAGGCCGAGAATGATTTCTTGTACATGGTGGAGCAGGAAATGGAGGATCGCCCTGATCTAGTCTCTGTTGGTTCCTGTGTCTTGGTTGGCCTTCTTCATGGGATGGATTTGTATACTCTTAATCTGGGTGATAGTAGAGCTGTATTGGCAACATACGATGAGGAGGACAGTGAGATGAAGGGCTGCGGACGACTAAAAGCTATCCAGCTCACTGATTGTCACACTGTCGACAATGAACTTGAAAGAACTAGAGTGTTGTCTGATCATCCGGATGACCCGGAAGTGATTGCAGGTGGAAAAGTTAAGGGAAAATTGAAGGTCACTCGAGCTTTGGGAGTTGGATACTTGAAAAAAGTAAAATATTATTCATTCAATTTATCTCTTTAATCAATTTAGGAATGGCATTTGAGACGAACCATGCAGACCACTGTGCCTGTACCTGAAATTCTTAGTCTATTTGAAATGTTTACCTTTTTTTATGTCATGCAGAAAAACCTAAACGATGCACTGATGGGTATTCTTCGAGTTCGTAATCTCATAAGCCCTCCATACATTTCTATTGAACCATCGCTGAATTTGCATAGAATATCAAAATCGGATCACTTTGTTATCGTTGGCAGCGATGGTTTGTTTGATTTCTTCAGTAATGACGAGGCAGTAATGCTTGTCCATTCTTACATCCTGAGCAACCCCAATGGTGATCCAGCAAAGTTTCTGTTGGAGCAGCTTGTAGGCAGAGCTGCTGATTGTGCAGGTAAAATATTTAATATGGCATCTTTCTTTCTTTCTTTCTTTCTCATTTCATTCATTATAAATAAATCCCTCCAGGAGCAAAAGATTAATAAATAAATGCAATGCAAACATCAAGGCATGCTTCCTTGAGCCAAACACATTTAAATAAGCACGTGCACACAGAGACAGGCATGAACAAACTCTGCTGCTTCATTAAAAGAAGAAGAAGAAGAAGAAACTTGGCCACTTCCAAATTCATTCTCGAGCAGTTAGGGAATTTGAATAGTGAACATCAACTGGTTTATGTGCTATAAAAGTGATTTACTTTTAAGTGTATTTTTGTTTCAAATCTCAATAATTTAACATTCGTATCGTAGGTTTCAGCTTGGAAGAATTGATGAATATCCCAGCTGGTAGGAGGAGAAAATATCATGATGATGTGACTTTAATTGTGATTATACTTGGAGCAAACCAGCGCACCTCTAAGGCATCAACTTGGGTGTGAGTCTGTTTTCTTTCTTGCAATAGTATTTGGTTGTCTCTACTCTCTAGTTACAGGTTTCAAATTGTACATATCTGATACCAGACCATGTTGATCTCTGGGAAATTTGATCATCTTCCAACTTTTTGTTTAATATCTGAATTAGCATGAGTGTTTTCCTTTCTTCTTAACCGTGCATGGGTGTCTAAAATAGGACTTTTTATCTTTTCTTTTGATTAAAGTGATGGGATCTTTCCTATAAACAAAACAAAGAAAGAAACAGAAACTTTCCAGAAAAATAATCAAGCGTTCCGGATGGAGCAGTCTGTATATTTCGTCAGAGAGCCACTCGTGCTGGCTATATCACAGGTTGCACTTTCGAATGGATGGTCCAGCATTGCTGCAGCTTCCTGTCTTTTTATGCCAATTCGATCCCACTAGTTTCTGCTCCTATCTTCCTTTTTGGTTTCTCTACCTCAAAAGCTTCTGAAAGTGGAACTACTATTAAAAACATGCTTCTGCTTTTTGTGATTTTTCATCTTTATTTCACTGGCTTCTGCAAGCTCTTAGGCCCACAAACAAATGATTCTCTTTATAATCACACACAAAGTAGTTGATTTAGAATCTTAATAATTGGATTGCCAATGATCGTGGGAACCAAAAACAATGGGCAGCAATAGGCTGTTTCTGTTGGTCATGTTACAGAACAGACCAAGTTTCCAAGGGAAGGCATTGTCTTTTGCAGGAGTGGAAGTGATGCTCTCTTAATGAAATTAGGGGCATGAGTGGATTTAACTTGAAATGAGAATTGGAAACAAAAAGGGTTCACTCATCTTTCTTTGCCTTCACCAATCATAACATAATCACTATTTATTCTGATCATTCACTGCTGCCTTTTTCTCATGCTTTCTTTTTCCTCCATGAAACAAGAAAACTGCAGAGCATGCTATGTACTGTTTACCCTCTTGTGCTAGCTAGATACCAAATCCTCAAATAATAAAGAAGATCAGAGGAGACAACACATGTAATAATACATGTATATGTTGGTTTTGAGAGAGATTCTGTATGCTTCTCGAGAAAGAGGAAAGCTCGCTAGTTGAAAGGATTTCTCTTCCTTAGCATTGGAATGTCAACTAGGGCATGCCATGTTCGTGTTTTAGTAGCTGTCTTAAGCTCCTACCACTTTACCAAATAAATAGAACTTCCCTCTTTCCTGTCCTGTTACAAAACCAAATTACTTGTCAATATGGAATTTAGGAATGATCATGCAACTAGTGAGCTGGGATTGCCGAGATTTTTGCAGGGCCAAGGGTATCTGAGAGGCTGACAGGCTGCGAAATGAAAAGTTTGAAAGATTCTTTTATTATGCTCGTGAACGGAATTTTATGTTGCTTCAACTCAAATCAGTACTTTATAAAGGCTAGTCAAATTATATGCTTTTGAATGGAACACAATTACATGATGCCATGATTATATCCATCAAGTGATGTTAGGGGCAACAGCATCCCTTGTGGGGTTCTACAAGCAGAACAGGTGAGGGATGCAAGGCTTTCCTGTCTCTCTGCATATAACAAGAGGCTCCTACATATATACCATGCATGATCTTCTGCAGTTAGTAAGCTAATACCATGTAGTATATACTAGGGAGTTGTTCTACTAGAAGCTTAAAGGGCATGCAACAACCAAATTCATACATCAAAACCCAAATCAATTTCTACGAGGAAAAGAAAATCTTCCAAACTTGCTTCAAAACCATACCATGCAAAAAAGTTTTCTTATCATCGTTCCAATGTCTCCACTGGCAATATTATCCTACATTCTATCTTCTATACTACTCTCTCCATCACCATTAGTACAGAATCATTCTCCATTCTGATTACATGATGGAACATCCATTGACATTTTCATCACTGAAAATGTTGAAAGAGTCCACCTGTGTTGTTTGATTTGCATTTGTATATGGTGCTGGAGCAACATGATAATTAAAAGGAGCAGGACTTCCATAAGGATATGCCATATTACAACTTGATGCATACACTTGAGGACAGGAGTAACCTAGTGGCCATGGAATCGAATGCTGACGTGTAGGGTTGAGATCACTCGGGCCCATAACTTGATTCATCCCCACACCATGAGTTTGATATTCACTGCCTGCAGATGTACCAGAAGATGGTGAGCCTGAGCCCCCTGTAACAATGCTGCCATCATTACCTTTCTGCCCTTTCTTTTTCTTCTTTTTACATGCACTGTCTGCCCCACCACCCTCAGGTATACTCCCCTTGTTATTTCCTCCCGGCAACTCCTCTCCGGCGGTGGAATTTTCCGGTGGCTTCTTGCCCTTTTTGGTCTCCTCACCTAGTCCCTCCACAGAGAATCTCACAGATTTTTTGCTGCCACTATCATTCTGATTTTGGTCGTTTGTGCTGTGCATGCTTTTTGCTTTGCCTGATTCTTTCTCCTTTGTAGCAACCTTTTCAGGCCATATCTCTGCATGTTTGCCTGTTTTCATGAGTTTCTTGATTAAGGTCCCTGCTTCAATGTTGCCAGTAACTGTGACTCTTTGTTGCTGCGAATCAATGCTTGTTGTGTAAACACCTGAATTCATTTTACATTTAGCATATATAATTGTGTCAGCATAGAGTACAAAACACAAAGGGTTTGCATGTTCTCATTTTTGCCAACAAAATAAGAGCAAATATAATAGAAAACCTAACTAGATTAACCTCTTTAACAACGTTTTTCAATATTTTAAGAGAAAAAAGCAGCAGCAGCAAGTTTCTCTTTGTTATTACCATCGATGCTTTGTAAGACTTTCCTGACTTTTCTCTTGCAACCTTGGCAGTGGATAGATACTTTCAAAACCCATGTCTGAAATACAAAGAAATTAAAAAAGTCAGAACAAATTAAGGGTAATTAAGCAGTGATTAATTACTAGAGTGACAATCAGTAACCTTGCATTTCAGAACTTTAGGGACCTCTTGAACGGACGTTGTTGTAGCCATTAGAGACTTTTGAAGAAGACCGAGCAGCTTGTAAAAGTAAAAGAATGAAGGGATGATAGCTTGAAGGCTTTCAAGTGGTTTAAAAAGAAAGCAAATAATAGATTGCGTTGAGTTAATCCCCCTATTAATTGTCCGTACGTGATTGTAGTCTATTATTTCAGTCTTGTGAATGACACAGAGACACATTAAAGCGTTTTTACTTTCTATGTATGGTCTGATTTTTTATTTTTTTTCTCTAAATATATTTAGGTATCCTATCCTTCTACCGTCAACCTTTACAAGATTTTAGACAATGAAGGGCAAACAATCAACAAGGCATGATCTTCATGTATAATTTATACTTTATTATTGTTGGTATGGATTTTGATGAACTTGAAGACAGAAATCTCAAGAGTCATTTAATTCTATATACACAAACAAATAAGAACCACCATGCATGGGTGGAGGCATCCATGTTTGTGTGGAGAAAACCGAGAGGTGGCCAGAGAAATGCTGGCATCTTAATAAGGCACTGTGGTGGCTGGTGGGAGAAATTTAAAGAGGTTTGTTTTTGCTGTATCATCTGATGGTGTCATCTCCGGGATAGTACAACTAGGTAGAGAGATCCTCTGTTAAGTAGGCAAAGCACCTCATCTCTTTCTCTTCAGTCAGAACTTTGGGGCATTCTAACACGTAAACAATTTCTTGGAAACATAAGAATGTCAAGGTCGATGGAGAAAGCAAGTAATTAATTATGACAATGGCTATTAATGGTGGGGGTTGAGAATTCATGGCTCCTCACTGGCCATTATTCAATCGGTTGTTAGAACTTTCAATTATATTTCTCTTGTCAAGACTAAACAAATCCCCAGCTTGGTGCCTGTCAAGATGGTTTCTTCCTTGTTCTCGAGCAAATATCAATTCAAACAGGTGAGTGAGGATAACATGTCCTGCAATAACACCAGGATAAGAGCTGCATGTGTATGGAGTTATAGGAAGCAGAAACAAAAGGTTGAAGATTAAAATTTCAAGGAAAAGAAAGATAACCTGAAATGCGTCCCTTTTAACGAGGCAAGTGATGTGCATCCTGATCTAATTTCCTTATCCAAAGTCAAATCAAGCAGTAGTGTTATAACCATTATTAAAGAGGAATTGAAGAGACCTATGAAGTTATGATTGCAGTCAGCACTCAGAATCTCAGACAAAGTATCCTCTATGATTGCCTCACTTTCCACAAATCAAGGACGCAAGAACCATGATAAAACTGTGGAAGGCCGTAACCAATTACCTCACCAGTCTCTTCACCAACCATTTCGCAGAAATTACCACAAACCAAATGGTTTATGTAGATAATGTGTCCTTGATTTGTGGTCGTGCTAGTGTGCTACACTACTGCAATGCTAGTCCAAGAGCGAAGACAAGACAAACATGCGCCAACACGTGAACGAGGTAAAAGGTTAACCGGCACTCATCTTTTAAGTGTCTTGTGGTACTTTATGGTTGCTATTTAACAAATGAGTTTAAAAAAAGCTAAAAATTATAATTTTTTTCATAATCAGGATTTTAAGAAAATTTTTTAAGTGAAATCCATAAAAGGAATGAAGAAACTATAGCAAGGACAAAAAACAGTTTCATCCATACCGCACTATCAAAAGAACCCTAAAAGTTCCAGCAAATTAACAGAGAAAAAAAAGGAATGAAGAAATAAAGGAATGCCAAAATTTACTTTATAATGGGCCTCCCCAGGATGATAAATATTCAAATCTATGAAGAGTGCTTTGAATGAAATTATTCGGCAAATGAAGAATGACATGAATTTCAGAAAACAGTTCCTGCCTTGTAGTAGAATCCAAGTACGTAGTTGAAGAGTTTGACTCACAGCTGCCTGAGAAAGCGCCAGGAAAAGAAATTGATCGATAGATGTAAGAGCTAAAGTACAAGAAATACTTGCTCCATAACAAAACATCTTAATTTTCATCTTTCTTCTCGATATCCTCTTCAGCTGAAGAATGCACTTCCTGATCTTCTACATCAACATTGGGTTCTTGTGCCTCTTGAGCATCATCACCTGCACTGTCCTGAAGCTGCAAGAGTTCATAAATCATCAACCTCGGGGCTTACATTTACTTCTAAAATCATTTTGCAAATTAGCTAATGAAACGTATGCATAAGGCACATGAAGAAAATTCTCAAGAAAACTTTACCCCCAAATTTCGAAGGCTAGCAGTAACATCTTCTTGTTGTTGCTGCAGTGTGTTCTTCAGCTCTTGGAATTCCTAGTTTTGATCAGGATAGATATATATTAAGAAACGGTAATAATAAAAGGAAACGCCAAAGATATTTGCTTGAGTAGGACTTACTGTTCGAAGTTGAACAACCTCAACATTCAATGACTTCTTCAATTCCGACAACTCCTGAATGAAGCAAGAAATTTTTGCACAAGTTCAACTGAACTACATCTCATCCCAACTACTATTAGATAAAATACGAAGTATAAAGGGATAGATGGAGGTATCTAATAAACGAGCCATTATTGCATGAAAATACAGAATTCATTTTCACCTGGATTAGTTTCTTGCATAACTTACATGTAACTGGTAAATACTTGAAGTACAATATTTATCTGAACTAAGTTTGTAAAACCACGTGAAGATAGAAAGTAGCTGAAGCAAAAATGGTGAGATTATGACATGTTCTCTGGTTCATTCCAGGTAATGTTGCAGGGCATATATTAAAAAAAGAAATTCATCGCAATTCATTACTTTTCCACGGATCCATGAAACATTGAGGTCAGATATGAGGTTGGAGTTGAAATATTTGCATAACTGTAGACATTTGTTTAATCTATAAAATTTAGTGAAGAAAATAACAGCAAGACTCAAATAACAATTGAATGCCAAAAGGCGTGGATAATGATCTGTTGACACTGATAAATTGAGTGAATTGCACATTGTCATTAAAAAACAGCAGTGTGCCATTACTTGCTGCATGCAGCCTAGACACTTAACTGCCTCCGCAACAACATTTTCCAGTCAATCGACACAAACTCTTCCAAGCATGATTGAACATCACCAAGATTCTAGTCTTTTAGTTCACCTTAAACTAAGCAATTCAAATCCCATGCACTACTTTACTCTTTCTTTTTTCATATAATCTCAACAGGCAAACGATAAAATGATGAAATTGTGTATCTATTCCATTCTATGAAATAGAAAAAACAAATTGCATGTTTAGCACAACACACAGTGCCAAAAGGCCTTGACATTGCAGCAGCCTAGACACATCAACATTTTCCAATTTAACTTTCACACACTTTGTTTTATTTATTTATTTCAATTGGGTTTAACAGCAACGCAGATATTAGCGATAGAAATGTATTCACAAAACAATATCAATTGGAATCCTGTAAAGGAACAGACGTCAAGTATCAAAATCAGAATAATAATCTTCTATACAGATCATAATTTTTTTACTAAAAAAAAAAAAACATTTACTTACATCGCGATAGATTTTAACTTGAGTGTCTAGCTTCGATCTCCAGCTTTGCAAATCCTAATTACACATTAGAATGTCAGTTTTTTATAATCAAATTCAAACCATGATAAAATCGGAGGCCAACAAAAAAAAAACCTGCTTTAAGCCTTGGATTCTATTAAGAAGCTCAGTCCTGGATTCATTTAATTCCTAAAAAAATAAAAAATAAATAAATAAAGCACCGCATTTACAACACTGTAAGCAGCAAAAAGTCAAAAATTAAAAGGGAAGAGCAAACACATACAGCGATCTTTGAACCGATCGGAGTTACGTTCTCTTTCTTCTGCAATAACGGTAAGAAGAAGAGGAAGAAGAAGATACATCAATTATTAGGGTTTGCTATTAAATAAAGAAAAAAGCAAATAGAGGAGAGAAAGAGAGAGGGTTGTGTACACGAGCGAGAGGAAGAGGAGCAGAGAGAGTGGCGGTGGAAGAATCGGAGTCGGCCATTGATGGAGATTTGATTTGATTTGGATTGGATTGATTTAAATTAGGATTAAAAAGTAATTAAAGGGTTTAGGGTTTGGTCTTTCTAACAAGTTTGGAGATCCTGAGGATGTTGTCCGTTTGTTTGTTGAGATGTAAGCCACATAAAAGAAAAGAAAACTCAAATTTTGAATTTTGGAATTAAGGTTGTGTTTGGGCGGGCAAAACACAGCTTGAAATTGAATCGTAGTAGCAGTAAGGATCAGGCTGTCATTAATTAATAAAGAATAATAAATATAAAAAAAACAGCAGGAAATATAACTCACTGTGCATACACTCAGAAAATTTTATGACTTGGTTTTGAGGAGTAATTCTGTCTTTTTCACTTATCTATTATTCATTAAATAAGTGTTCAGGATTTATATATCATTTCAGTTTTTTTTTTAAATAGTAAAATAATTGATTCAGCCCACAAGTCAAAAAAAAAAAAAATTCTATGTCTGTGCACCAAATCTTTTTATTTTTTAAGAAAAAGTAAAAGGATGTTTTGCCATTAGAATAAAAAAAATTAAAAATAAAAATATGTCTAAAGGTATTTTTATATTTTCATATATATATATATTTTTTTTGTTAAACTCGTATTGATGAAGAAGAACAATATCGAGTGCAACATCTTTTGGTTGCAAACATGCTCTTTTATCATGCCATTAGATGTGTTGTTTCTTTTTTTCATTTCTTTTCTTTTTCTCTTTTTAAAAAGTATATGTTGGCCTTCTTTGTTTTTTTAATTTCAATTTCACTTCTTATTTTTTTTTTTTTTCTCTTGATCTTTTTCATCAAAGTTTTATTTGTTTTCAATTTAGTCATTCAATTGCAATTTACCATATATTATTTTATTTGTTTTTGGTAAGGTGTTACAGCGATCATCCTCTAAGATCGGGATTGTCAGGAATGATGTGGGTGGAAAAAATAAGGAATTCTTATCATTTATCATTAAAAAAAAGAGAGAATGGAGTTTCACCTAGTATTTGAGTCACTAGAAACCCTAACTGGTCTTAGAGTTTGGAAAAGAGGATTGATTGCGTAAAGGAAAGGTATTAGCACTTTTAATATGTCTTATCTAAGGTAAGCTACATTGTTTATTTGTCTGATATAAATTAAAAAAAACTTGTGTTTTCTAATTGTTGGTCTGTCTAAGGTTTAAGAAAAGTCATCTTCGATAAAGAGATCTTTATCTTATCAAATTAAAAAACCTAACTGTTCTAATGCCAACAAAATAAACTGATTTTTTTTATTTAATATTAGGAATATGTTTTACACATAGTTATCAGACTCGACCCGAGATTGACCCAACCAAGGAGCCGGGTCCCGGGTTACACGGGGTGACCCGGGTCAACCTGTATCAACTTGGAAATTTTTTTAAAAAAAATATTTGAAATTTTAATATTTCATATGAAAAATTAAGAAACAATTCATGTGAATATAGACTATACATGTTATAAATAATGAAGTTTAAAAGATTATTTCAAAAAGTTTTGTATCCCACGTTGAAAAGATATCATGTTAGTATATTATCATTTTAAGTTGAAGTATTTGAACCAAAAAGGTTTTTTTTATCCCACATTGAAAAAACTTAATTTTTTTTCTTATGAATATAAAGTATATATACTAAAGAGTTTCGAATCTCACTTTAAACAAATAATTTTTTTGCTTTCAACTTTTAATGACCTTTTTGCTTGCGGACTGCATGCTTGGATTGCTATTAAAAAAAATAATATGGAATTTAAGATATATATTCAAATTCTTAGATTAAAAAAAATACCATGAATAAAAACAAATATACAATTTTTTAAAAGCTTGATAAATATAAAATGTTTTTTCAATTAACATTATATAATGTTACTCAATTAGTTTAAATTAGTTTAAGCAGTCTCATTCTTAAATAAAACGAAAAAAAAACATCTTGATTACCATAAAATAAATTGATAATATAATAAGTATATTGGAATTTGGTTAATAAATAACATCAGCTATTTCTAAAACAAATCAATTAAAATTGTTATTCTTGAAAAGTAAATTACATTAATGATTCAAACATATATGTAATTTGAAATTCATTAAGCATTCCTAATTTCTTCATTTCCTACAATTTTTATTCAATGAAAAGCAACAGGCAATAGCTCTAATTTATGTTTTTACATGGTATTAGAACGGAGGCCATAATTGTCGAAAACACAATGAACACCACTTCAAGTAATAATAATAATTTAGAGTCTGTTTGTTTTTACATTTTAAAAAAAAATTAGAAAAATTTGATTGTTTTTACTTTAAATTAATATTTTTATATTTTCAGATTGTTTTAATGTATTACTGTTAAAATTAATTTTTTTTAAATTAATTTTTTTAATATATTTTTAAATAAAAAAACATTTAAAAAAAACAAATATTAATATACTCTCAAAACACGAGAGAGTGAGACTGCCAGTTGCACGCGCCCGTAAAGACATCAATTCACCATACTATTTACATCCTTTGGATAGCCCAAGAACTGTTTTTATGCCTTGCAATATTTATACGGGTAATCATCCCATATGAAAGAGGGCTATGAAAAACACTCTTCCTGCCAAAAAGAAGATTAGTTTTGTAGAGGGCCATTAAACAGACCAGACAAGACTTCACCACAAAATGCACTTTGGGAAAAAAAAAACCGAGTCTCATCCGGGTTTTGCCGAGTCACCCGGGTTATGGATCAACTCGGCAGGTCAACCGGGTTTTGCCGGGTTTTGTTTACCTTGGTTTTTTGCCTTACCCGGACTGGTCCAGCCACCGGGTCGACCGGCCGAGTTGGTCCGGGTTTAATAACTATGGTCTTACATATACGTTCATAATTTCGTATATTAAAAGAAACAAAATAAATTTTTTTGGTATTTTTAAAATGTAGTGTAATATTCTCATTCCCGAGATCAGACATATCGATCATACTAATGAAAATTGTAGGAATTTTATTTTTATTTTTTGCCGAACTCATCTAAGAATTACCGAAATTTCAGCAAAATCTCTCATATATCATGAAATCCCAAGTTATCGACAATTATCCTTTACACATTTTATACTCATTCCTTAATCACATCATAATTATATTGTATCTCAACAACAATCATTCATATGTACAAACATAACAACTCACATATTCATTTCCTTTCCCATTTAAACACATATGAAATTCATAATTAAATAGAGATAAGCAACGATAATATTACAAGCATAAAATAGTAAAATCTTATGTCTCGACATTTAATATAAGGAGGTACTATTTTAAATCATATAATTATTTAAGGACAAAATACATTAATATTCTTTTAATTTCTAATTCATACAAAAAAGACAAGGGAACCTAGGTCACTGCTCTTGGTGTGAATGTGAAGGACCTGCAATATCATAATATTGGAATAATTATATTAAAAGTAAAAGTATAGCAAAGATGAGAGAGTTACCCAATATATATATATAACACAATCATAATTTTCTATAACCCACACTTAAATCTTCTTTTACTACGTTTAAAATTTATCATTCGCGAATTCACTTATTATTTTTGTTTTGCAAATATTATCAATTATTTTTCACCAAGAACACTCATTATGCTACTTTGTCCCAATTTTAGGGAGGTCACTATCGACACTAATGGTTCCCATCAGTGTAATTAGTCGTCCTTACTTGGACCAACTAATCAAATCTTTGGTAATACCGACATCATCTTAACCGGTTGATGCCATTAATCATTTCCAACCTGAAATAGTCAATCACTTTTCCACAACACCTTAGAGATATTTTCGATAATGTTGATGTCAAGGTTTCAGGACATCATTAGCTTCCTCCTTAGAAAGCTAATCAAGTTTTCATAAGTTTGCCGATACCAATATTATCCGTCGATATTATTAACTATTCTTAGCCTGAATAGTTAATCAAGTTCAATATTCCTTAAATTTCCATCAAGATCATGTCGATGTTCGCAAATCTTGCTAACATCATTAGCTGTCCATGTTCGGGACCGACTAATCAAATTTAGAGGCGGTTATTTTGAATTCATTACTATAGTTCATTATTCATAATCGAAATCTGCAAGTCCATAAACAAAATCAGATTTCATTCCTCGTTCATTTCATCATATCTTTTTTTTTTCCTTTGGCTTTATCCGTGAGTACTAAATCCAAAATAGAATAGAATACTAAAATCATTATTATTTAAGAAAAGTATATGTGCAGAACACCTACTTGCCACAGAAGCTCGGTTCACGCTCCCTTGTTATTATTGTACTCCTCCTGCGGTTCCCCCTGAATCCACAAGTACACCACATTATTCCATACTCAATTTACATTTCGCAAAATAACAATTGTAATAACAACAACGTTTACTCCTCTTTTTCCATTGTGTTTCTTATATTTACCTTCATATTACTTCTCTTAAGATTACAGTTCATTATCAAATCATGATGCATATCACCAAATTCAATTTCAAGTATGGTTTATTTCCTTCCGGTGTCAAAACATGGAGCTACAAAATTCCTGAAGGGAATGAAACCGGGTCCTACCCCTATCATGGCTAAATTTCCCTATTTTGTCAATTTTACCGAGTCTGCCAGCAGAGATGGTAGTTCGACTTCTCCTCATACATTTATCTGCATTTGGAGTTCTAAAGCTTCAAATTAAGCGAGGTCGGATTTGTCAAAAAGCTAACACCTCAGACTACAACTTCCTTTATTATTAAACTTTCTATTGCACCTAACTCACTCATTATTAGAATACGAAATTACAAAATTCCCCCTCCCCCTCCAATTCTCATCTTGGCCGAACATGACCCAAAAGGAACTAAGAGTTCCTTCTTCTTCTTAGGTGATAAACTTTTCTTTTCTAGTTATCATTCACATTACAACAACACATCATGAACAATTAAATAAAGAAAATAATAAGTTCTTCTCCTCTCATTTTCCCTCCTAGTGGCCGGCCACCTTGAACCTTTTTTTTTTCTCATTACACAATTTCACATTTAAAGTAGTCTACAACACTTTAATTGGTCTAATTTTTGGCAATTTTGCATTTCCCCAAATTGTGTTCAAGAACCCTAATTCTCAATTCAAGAAAAATTGCACAATTTCAAGCCAAATTGAACTTATTTCGTAAGATTGAGTTTAACACTCCTTACTTTAAGGTAATATAAACTTCACTTCTTAATTAATTGAAGAATTTTTGCTCCTTTCCTCTTGTGTGTATCGGCTACCCACCTTTTTCTCCTCACAATTCCCACACTTAATTCTTGTGATTTCTCTTGTTAAATGATGTCTTCCTCCCACCACTTGTCTAAGTTTTGTGAAATTTGTTAGGTTTGATGTTCAAATATGAAAATCTCCCCTCCCTCTTATATATCTTTGCCAATTTTTGCAAGGAGAAGAAATAAGGTATTTATAGCCTCATTTCTTCTTAATTGCACTTTGGCCCCATTTCTAATTTTTTTCACAACTTAAGCCACACCTCTTATGCCTTTCATAATAAAATTTTTTTGTATTATTATTATTATTATTTTTATAATTATAAACCTAATTATAAATCTTTTTGTTTCGGTTTGTTCTCGGGGTTTTACATGTAGGCCAAAATCATTTGAAAATTTATAAACTTGTTGTAAAATCTATGCAATATTTTTTTAAAACAACATGTCAAAGTATTTTAGATTTTTTTTAAAAAAAATTGCTTAAATAACTTTAAGATTTTTAGCCATATGTAAGAAAAAAATATATTTTTAATTTTTTTAACCCAATCTAACTAAGTAGACTCGAAATTTTCGATCATAAATCGAACCTAAAATTCTGGTTTGACTTGAAAAACCCCCCGTAAAACAAAACTAAAGAAAAAAAAACATATTAAACACCCAAAAACACAAAACTCAAAAAATTGTTGAACAAAACAGTTCAAATAAAAAAAATAAAGAACACGAAAAACACCCGAAACAAAACCTAGCAACATGAACTCAAATCATGACTAGATTTCATGAAATCAAAAGCATATAAAAGGTTGTAAATCATTCAAGGATCAAGAATTAAGGGTTCATTCACTTTGATTATCATTAAATCATCACGATTTGGCCAAAATGGTTTTCAATTCAAAACCAAAATCTTAGGATTAAAAATCATTATAAACGTGTTGTTGAAGCAAATAAATACTAGATTATTGGTTAATCATGTATAAGAAAGGATTCTATGCAAATAAATGGATCGAAATTGGTCCAAATCAAGGGGCTAAGCTAAAGTTCTTCCCCAAAACATGAAAAACATTGCTAAAAACCCAGCAAAAACCCAGCTATGAGGTAGCTACTTCCAAGCCTAGAAATGAACATTTTTTACCACTAAAACATACTTTTTTTTATCCCAACAAGTCACATATCATACACAAACATATTTGAATCTAAAAAACTAACAAAAAAAATCAAACAATCAAATTCAAGCATGAGATACTAAATCTAAAAACTAACAGCTTAAAACAGCCTACATGTTCATGCCACATGGATTCAAAATTGGTTTTCTAAACTTATTTTATGAATGAACATGCTTAACACGCTAAGGATAACACACTCTTGCTTAAACATGTATAACTTAAACTAAACCAAAGCTAAAACAACATTTATATATCAAAAGGAAAAGTTAAACAACAACTTTAATACATTAAAAACATAAAAATAACTTTAAAATAACTTTATTAAACAAGAATCAAAGTAACAAAAAGGTGAATGCAACATTGCTTGTTAAGCATTCAAACCTCTTTTTATGTTTGTAAACATAAATATAAAACAAAACAAATAATAAAAACAATAAAAGCAGTCCATAAAGAACCTGCTTTTGGGTTTGCAATGTATACTTGTAACAACTACTCTCTTTTGGCTTTTTTTTGAAACGTTTTGCTTCTCACAAGCTTACAAAGCTTAAAAAAACTTTTTTTTTGCTCTTGGACTTCTACCCTTGTATTTGTTATTGATATTACTCTTTTTTTTCTTATCTTTTTTCTTTTTTCTTTCCCAACTTTCTCTCCAACCTTTTTTATCTTAAGGAGGGGTATTTATAGGGTTCTAAAAGGTTTTGAATCCATTTCTGACCTCTTGATCTTGAGAGGAGTGTTGTGAACCCTTGTTAAGGACTTATTAAGGAGCTTTTGTGTGTGAATACATGAAAACCAAATCATTTTTTACGTGATAGTTGCATTGTCGGGGTTAGCTGAGTTGCCCACTTTCGAGACCTCGTCGGAGAAATTTTGACATCATCGTTTTCTGAGACCACCTGAGTTTGGTAGGAGGGGGGTCCACACCTTTTATTTGGATCCATTTTTGGTCAATTTAGTGGTCTATAACTCCACATTCATTCGTTTAAAGGCCCAAACCTGATCAACCCCAAATCTGAAAATTGAGTAATGACTGATTAGGGACAAGATATTGGGGACTTCCATGTAAAAATTAGGATGTAAACATCTAATTTCATAGAATTAAGGTTGTAGAGAGGATGTTCCTCTTCCATTTGTAAAAAACCTCAGGCTATTTGGAGGTCTAGAACTTCACAACGAGCTCTTGGAAGGTGCCGACCTGATCATCGTGAACTACCAAGGAAGAAAATAAACAGAGATTGAACGACGCGTCGTCTGAGTTAAACCCTAGAAATTAAGGTTTTTAATTTGGGATTTGGCAAAGTTTCAATTTAGTCTATGTTCTTTCAATTGTGACATATGCACCCTTAATTGATATAAAAAACTTTTTAATTATATGCAATTTAACCCCTGTTATACTCAAATATCAGCCTCAAAGTTTAGCGTCATTTTTATTATGGTCCTTGGTTTCTGACTTATTCAATTGGACCTTCAATTGACCATCAAACTTTTAATTTTCATCAATTTGTCCCCTGATTATACCGATTTCAATCCCTAAAGTCTCGCGTGCCTTACAAGTTGGTCATTGGTTTTGAATTTCTTCAATCAAGTCATTAATTGTTCATCAAACTTCAATATTTATGCAATTAGACCCCTGATTTGACCAAATTAACTATTAAAAATTGCAATTCAACCCTAGACTTTAATTTCTTCCGATTAAAGTCAAAATTGATTTCAAAAATAAATCTTTCTTGCAGTTAAGCCTTCAATAAATTCAATTAAACCTTGAAAAATTTTAATTGAGTCCTTAAACATCCAATTTTAATTTTTCCTTCTTAAATTTAATTTTCTTTACAAGTAGGGCCTGTATTAGTTGAAAAACACGCTGTCAAATTTTCTAATTTTGTATATTTTGATCTTCCTCAACCTGTTTTTGGAAATTTGCTTGGTATTCTGGTATACTCTTCTCACTGATATATATTTTTTGATTTTCTTCCAAGTTTTTTTTTAAATTTTTTTTGTTTATGTGAGGCTCCAAAAATAGGTAACAATATGGACCATGAATTTTTCAATTTAACCTGGATTGTCTCACCCCTTATTACCCAAGTTACATGTCTATCAAGCTAACTCGGGTTGACTCAGACTGATTAATGTCTTTTCCTTTTTTATTTATCCAATTTCTTACTTCCAATGTTTTTTTTTCAATTTATCGTGATCTTTTTTTAATAAAATCTTTGTCTGTTTACTATCGTTGTCTATTTTCTTATAATATAATTAAAAAGAAATCAAATTATTAAAGTCAATCAGGCCTATAATCCAAGTCGTTTGTTTTCTTATTTTTTTTAAATGCGTTCGTGGCACCTAGACTATCACTGCATTTTTCTTAGTTTTTATTCTAATTTTGGTTTTTATTTTAATTGATGTCTTTTTTAAATATGTCTTGCTTTTAAAGTAATTTTTTAATTTATATTTTAATTAATATCCCTCCTTTATGAATTTTAGTTGCTTATTTTGGATTTTTTTAATAGAGTTTTGTTTTTTAAAAAAATTGTTTTATATGTATTTAATTTTTGAAGATGTTTTATATAAATGAACTATATTTTTTATTTATTTATTTTAAAAAATATTTTTATCATTTGATTAAATAAAAAATTAATTTAAATAAACAAATTCAGTAAAGATACTTGGTAAATGTGCTATGTTACGAGATCAAATATCTTGATTTACATCTATCTCTTGATTTTTCTAGTTTTGCTTTTAGTTGTTATTAATGATTTGTTTTTATTTCTTTACACATGTAGTTATCAATTTATTTAATTAGATGCTTGCATAAGTTTTTTTTATTTGCACTTAATTTTTTTTGTTAAAAGACATGTCAAAAAAGCCTACATATCCATTTTTTAAACAAATGATAAAAAATTAAATATTTATATTTATCCATTAGATTCCGGGTATTCATTCATATATTTATTATTTGAGTACTATTTATTATTGAACGTCAAATGTAAGACATTGTTTTAAAACTCAGACCAACCCATCAAGTTGACCCAAGACTCAGTTGACCCGAGGACTAGAGTGATTTGGATTTAAGAAAAAATAGAAAAAAAACCGTGCTAACTCAACTAAAAACATGGGTTGACCCGATGACTCGATCAACTCGACGTAATCTGGTCACCCCAGCATGATATGGCCACCTCAATGTGACCCAATCAAAACCTAACCATTAACATGTTGATTTCTTTTTTTTGTTAAAATGACATCATTTTGATTCTTTTAAGAAAATATTTTTTGTGGGGGTCGACCTATGACCCAGGCCTTGCCTCGAGTCGATTTTTGGGTTGGATTTTAATACTATGATA
Organism: Populus x sibirica; assembly: GCA_019202695.1. Lineage (NCBI taxonomy): Eukaryota > Viridiplantae > Streptophyta > Magnoliopsida > Malpighiales > Salicaceae > Populus > Populus x sibirica. The sequence continues at coordinate 1,289,549 of JAGMVL010000152.1, forward strand.
AAGAAGTAGTGTGTGTGTGCGCGCGCGCGCGCGTATCGAGATGAGTTTGGATCGACTTTGACAATATCCATACCTTAGCTATTACCTATCATATCAGATAACTATTCAAAAAAAAAAAAAACCTCGCCCATTCAAATAGATTCAATTTGTATCCATCAAGTTCATGTTAAATTACTATTTCTTCACATCCCTTCCTACCATTTTTTGTTACGACATTCATGGGTTGAGTTGAGTCATCAATTATAAACATTTCATAAGTGTCGATCCAATTAGTGCCCCAACAATCATAATATAAAAAATTAACTATACAAAAATTTAATTGTTTTGGGTAAAACATTGTGCACGCAAACACTGTTCGTGCTCATATATTTCATTATGGGCTCGTTGTTCATTTTTTTTAAATTTTGGTCATAATTATTTTTTTGCATAATTGCATCATTTTGGGCCAATTTAAAGGATATTTAATCAAATTTGTTGACCAAGGGAAAAAAAATTTAAAAATAGAGGACCAAAGTAGAAATGGTGCCATAAATTGGTAATGATTTCACAATTTTCATAAAAAAATTAATTTAGTCCTCAAACTTTCCAAAATATACATGTTCAGTTCCTCAATATTTTTGTAATTCAAGTTTATTATTTTTTAGTCCTTGGTTTGAAATAGGAGGGAGAGAGAGAGATCGCCGGATTCCATCGGTAAAGAGATAAAATCAATGTTGACACTAATTTCAGCCATCAAAATAGTCAATCTTGGTGTTAACGGGTTCTATTTGGTGATAGGAGTTTCACTTAAGTGTTTTTTCACCTTGAAATTGCTTAAAAAAAAATTAGATCTAAGCTCAGAATTTTTTTTTTGTTTCAGGTTGATTATATGGTTTTTTAAGGTCATTTATGAGTTTGTCAATGTGTTTTTGGCTCTTTTCTAGGTGTTTTTTAGGTCCTTGATAAAAGACTTATAAAAAAAGAGCCACATTAAAAATTTGGTTTTTTATTTATTGATTCACGCTTTGTCCCCTAGAACCAATAATTTGAGTATGCATCTTCACAATTTCAATGGCTATTAGTATTGTAATCATACCAATGGGAGGGATCATGGAATACCATACATTAGTTGTAAACCCCAGGAAAAAAAAAATAAATAAATAAATAAAAGTGAAGAAATTCATGCATATGGTAAAATAGAAACAGGAACTCGAAATTTCTCGAATATAAATTTCCGACGAAATAATTCGAGACATTATAATAAACCCGGTACTGTTGAGGGTTAGATGTAATTGAAGAGAATAATACACTTAAAGAAAAAGGGGGCCTAAATGCAAATAAGGAAAATTATAGAGTATAAATACCCTCTCCTCACCAAAAAAATCTACAGGAACCATAAGGAAAGAAAATAGGGAGTTTTGTATCCATTCTTGCAAAATCAAGAGAGAAACACTAAAATTTCAAGAACCCATCCAAGATTAAGAGTTTATAGATGAGATAAACACTTGTGTGCAAGGGATTAACAAGAAAATTGAACAAGAAGAAAAGAAAGGAGGGAGTTGAAAATCTTCAACTGGTTGAAGATCAAAATCTTAATTCGTACCAGGTAAGGTGTTCTAAACATGATCTTAAAAATTCATTTCAAATTCGATAATGAATTGATGCCTTGATATTGAATTATAGGTTAAGGTTCTTAGACATGAATTGAGAAAAAAGTATTTGTTGTTAAAATTAAGTTAATTCATGTGTGGTATGTAGTTTATGAAAGTATTGTGTGAAGGGAAGGGGGTGACGAATCTGGACAGACTCGTCTCCGACTTTTGGTGAGATTTCAGGTAGGAGGATAAGGGAATTAGAATTGGGTTCTTTCATAGAAATTGTAAATATGGATGTTAGCTAACCAAGGAAACTAGTCCTGCTCAATTTGGAGATGTATAACTCCAGTTATGGGTTACCAACCGAGACTGAGTCATGACTGATTTTGGAGGGCAGTAGGACCGATTAGTTGATGAGCAATTTTGACTATCTTGGAGGCGGAACCGGGTTCTCCTTCCTTCGGAGAACTTGTAGCCTCGTGTCTTAGCTTTCTAACGAGATCAATCTCACTTAAAATGGAGTTCTAGAACTCTAGATATAGTTAAAAATCGATGAGTGTTCGAGACAAGAATGGTTGGACGAATGACGTTCAATGTCTAGACAAGAACGGTTAGACAGTAATGGTTGGACAATAACAGTTGGACAGTAACAGTTCAATGTCTAGACAGTAATGGTTGGACAATAACAGTTCAAAGTTAAACAATAACAATAGTCTTTCATGTGAATACTATATATAAGAATATAAAAGAATTGAGTCATACGAACACTTGCACATCGAGATACTAACTCTGAAAATATACATGATATATGTATGTATGTTATTATGAGGAAATGAACATGCATAGAAAGTAACATATGAGTAATGGATGAATATGGATTCTCTATAATATCGGTTTGAAGGAATCATAACTAAAAACTTCCTTGTGATTCAGGAGGAGCAACCAGGATTGGATCTCCTGTTAGGGAAGGTCGCGAGACAGGCGAAGCAGGTGCGTGATTTTCCTCCTATTTGCACTTATACAATTTAAAATTCTTCTAGTAAATGCAATTACAATAAATATCGTGTTCAGTGTAAATAAAGTCTAGCGTATTTACAAGATTAGCTTCGGCTAATGGCATCCATGATAGGATTGCCGGGAGATGAATTACAAGATTAACTTTGGCTAATAGCATCCGTGATAGGATTCCCGGGAGATGAATTACAAGATTAGCTTCGGCTAATGGCATTCGTGATAGGATTACAAGATTAGACTTTGCAAGGTCACCCGGTTCATGCAAGTAAATAAGAGTATTCAAATTAAGAATATGTAAATGAGTGTTAATTGGGTTTAAAAGATTTACAAGCAAAATATAAGTTCTCTGTTAGAATTCTTATGGATCCGATAGAAAATTAATACTTCATTCGTATACATTACATGAGCATATATATATATATATATATATATATATTTCTTTATCAACATAATGGTATGTTTATTTATGTAACAGGTCCATCAAATATCCAGGGAGATCATTAGTTTAGGACTCTACTTTGTCAAGCTTATGTAAATATTTAACTTAAACAAAAGGGAATTAATGCATTTATGTAGTATACTTTTGTGTAAACCTTGATGTATTTATAAAAGTTCAGCTTAGCATGTAGTATTTTAGTTATCTTGTAATTAACCCTTTTGAAATGTTTAAGAACACTTATTATGTTGTAAATGCTTTCTTTGCATGTTAGTATTCCTTTTCTTTTAAATTTTATGATACGATATATGGACTATGTTCATATTGAACTTACTCGGAGGATATATATATATTGTGTGGATTGTATGAGGTGTTGAATTATGATGTTTGATATAAGGTCCAGAATTATGGGACCTTGTGATGATGGGTTGATTGAGTAATTTGATAGTAGTCGATAACTTGGGATGTCCTAAATGCAAACGAAACTCTGCCGAATATTTGGTAAAAAAAAAATTACCCTCAAATTAAGAGGATATGTTGGGATCTTTTAACATTGATCAAGTCGTACAGTCGGACTGTTACATTAGTTTTCTAGAGATTCTAATGAAAACATCATCCTTTGTTGTGTCATATACATTAGTTTTCAACATTATCGTTAACTATGTTCTTGTTCCACACACTAAGAGAAGACCTTTGCTTCTGTAGATGTCGCACGTGTGCGGTGTCACAACGATCGTCCACCCTCTCAGGAAAAAAATTGTAAAGGTCTACCTGGCAATTGTGGAGAGATAAGGAATTTTTGTCTCTTATCAGTGAAAATTTGAATGGGAGTCGCCACCGAGTATTCTGATCACTAGGAACCCTAATTGGTCTCAAAGAGCTGGTACAGAGACTGGTTGCATAAAGGGAAGGTATTAGCACCCCAACTACGCCTTACCTAAGGTAAGATGCATTGTTTTGTTGTCTGATAAAATCTAAAGTCTTGTTGTGGTTTCTAGTTATCGGTCTGTCTATGCTTTAAGAAAAGTCCTCCTCTGTAAGGAGATCCTTATCTTATCGGGTAAAAACCTAACTGTTCCATGTCATCAAAAGAAAATACCTTTTTAATATCAAGAATATATTTTACATATAAATTCGTTATCCCTGATACTAAAACAACACAAAATAATTTTGTTCTGTTGTTTTTTGATATTTTGGCCAATGTTCTCTTGACTTTAAAAAAATGGTTATTAAAGCCAAAATGCATGCTAAAACACTGTTTTTTTTTTTTGTATATGAAAAACACAATATGATATTTAAGCTTTGAGACACTTGGCCGTGTGCACAAAAATATTTTTTTCCAAATGTTTTTTAAGTTGACGAAAATCAAGTATTTTAATCTTTGGATTTGTATTTTTACGATGTAAAAGTATAAATCGATATTAACCAAAATGGATAAAATAAAAAAACACGAGAAAATCAATAATGGTTTTTAGAATGGGCCAGCACCGCCCAATATAAAGAAAATGGGCCATCACCGGCCCACCATAAAAATAGGCCAGCACCGACCCAAAAATTATAATTAGCTGGTTACTGTGCACACCACCTAATTATTTTCATTTGCTGTAGAACGTGAATTGCTCACGTTCTGCATGCAAATGAAAACAAAGGGATACAGAGCAGAGAAGGGGAAAAAGGAATAAGAGAGAGGCGGGGGAACTGACCTACGGTGGCTGCTGAGGAGGCTCACGGTGGTGCTCGCTAGTGGCGGTGGTTCCAAGCGGCGCTGTTGTTGGTGGCGGTGGACGCTTTCCCCCCCTGTCTTCCCTTATTTTTCTCTATGTTTTTTTTCCTTGTTCTTCCTTCCTTTCTTCCTCTTCGGGTCTTCTTTTTTTTTCTTTCTTTCGGTCTTTCCACCCTCTCCTTTGTATGTTCTTTTGTGCTCTCCCCCTTTGTATTTATAGGTAAAACAAAGGGGAGAGAGAGGCAGGGGCGACCACTGTGCAGTCGCCCCATAACAACCCGAGGGGCACGTTCCCTCCTTTCTTCACCGCCTCGTGCTAGGCCATTTTTCAGAGTTTATGCAAGTGAGGTTATGGTTGGCATCTTTTTGATGTTTAGGAGATATAGGGAGAGGAGAAAAGTCGGTGAAAACAGGGGAACAAAACTTTCTTCTTCCCCTGTTTTCTGCGCGTCCAGGGGAAGAAGAAAGGCTACAGTGCTGTTCAAAACGACACCGTTTTGAGCTCTTTTTTTTATTGAACAGTGTATGAAATGGTGCCGTTTTGGACAAAACACGCCGTTTCATTTAAATGAAAACGACGCCAAACTTATGTCAAAGTACAAGTCAGTCCTTAATTTGTGATTTGTTCAATCGAGTCCTCAATTGCAATTTTGATTTTAAAAATCAATTCAATTACATCCCTGCCAAATTCAATCACCGACCTTGAAGTTGACCGCCTTTTTCAAATTGGTCATTGGTCTCGAATTAGTGCAATTTGACCCTCAATTGAGCAATAAACTTCTAATTTCTTCATTTTGGCCCCTGATTCGGTTTAATTACAGTCCCTCTATTTACGCGCCTTTTCCAGTTTGGTCATTGGTTTCAGATTTCTTCAATTAAGTCCCTAATTGGCCATCAAACTTCAATATTTATGCAATTAAGCCCCTGATTTGACCAAATTAACTCTAAAAAATTATAATTTGACCCCAGAACTTTAATTTCTTACAATTAAAACACAAATTGACTTCAAAATAAATTTTTCTTGCAATCAAACCCTCCATAAATTCAATTAAACCTTCAATAAAATTTAATTGAGTCCATAAATGTCTGATTTTGGACTTTTCTTCCTCAAATTGAATTTTCTTTGTCAACAGGACTCTCATCAGCCAACAAAATACCGTCAAATTTCAATCTTTGTATTTTTGAACCTCCTCAACTAATTTTTAACCATTTTTAGGGTGTTCTGGCATCCTCTTTTTACTGTTATATTTTTTTATGCTATTTTTTATTTTTTTTGTATTTTTGATGAGAGAAAAAATATGAATTGGAGAATAACCAAAAAATGAGTTATGACAGTAGATATAAACTTCCCAAAGGCACACACAAACAATGATTTTTGACTTGGAAAAAAAGATTCTACACTACCCTGATCTACAATTGTATCCTCCCTTTTTTATTTTTTGCAGATCCTGTAATATGTGTTTTTTTTATAAAGGGACTTGTCAAAAAGGAAGATGCAAGGGCTAACTTATGGCAATAACAAAGGACACAAAGATTGATCACATTATTCAAAGATTTTTGTTTTTTGCTGCTGCTATATCAATTACAAACCATGGGATGAACTTTGTAGGCAAAGAAATTGTGTGATTAATGTATACTGATTTAAAGGGAAGAAATTTAAACTTTAGAGGTTATAAAGTCTAAAAACAACCAATTTTTGGATGGGACTTAAGGACTTCTATGTTATATGCATATACAGATTTCTTATTATCCAAAATTACCAAGAAAGATCCAAAAAACTATCCTTTAAAAAAGGTTATCTCACATTTATTATATTCCATTCCTTTACCCAAAAGCTGCTATATTGTATACATTACACCTACTGATCTCTCTCTCTCTCTCTCTCTCTCTCTATATATATATATATATATATATATATATATATATATATATATATATATAATCCTTTTAGTTTAAAGCAAATTCAGGCTGACATAGTTAAAAGCAGGATGCATATATACATCCATATTCTAAGAAAAAAAAGAGTGATTTATGATCCAAGTCAACTCTATACAAATATGTATTAAAGAAGAAGATGATTCAATATCATTAAAGATTTGAACCTGATTTAGTAGCTTATTACTCCTAGAATAAACTAAATGTATTGGAACCAACAATGCAATTACCTCTGCACCACTGTTTAATGTTTGGAATTCTGTCCCTCTTTTTTTTTTTTTTTTGTCTCCCTCTTGCCTTTGTCTCTCTCTTCACTAGTGTCTCCCTTTCACGATTTTTTCTTCCCTTTTCTTTTATTCTTTCCCCTTTTTGCTTGGACTTGTAACTGTCTTTTTTACAAGTGAGTAACAATTTTTTTTTGGAAAGGAAATAAATCATCATCTATACGAGGATTGAATCTTGAAAATTAAGTGTTGGCCACCAATATTTTGTTGCTTGAATCATGGAGATAGGATTAGATTTTGAAAACTAAAACTTGCATCACAATAGAAAGGATGATTTCTGGTTTTGGAGGGAGGTCGAGTGAGTGAGCATGTTTGGCACGAAACTTGTAGTGGATTCTAAAAGTTAAAGCCTGATTTCTTGCATCGTAATTGTAGCCAACATATTAGAGAACATGTTTCTCTCCTTTTGTATCTCTAAGAGAATCAATTAGGATCAAAATTTAAGCCCTAATGTTACATGAGAGTCATCCCCTTTAGCCTTGCCAAGAAATCTGGAAATGGAAGAGCAAAAAGATGTCATTTTCGTCACATCTTCAACAACCTACTATTCCATCTTTGATCAAAATGCATCGTTTCACATAATGTGAAACGGTGCCATTTTTAGCTTTGAATAGAATTAGGGCTGCTTCTAATTCATTTAGGCCAAACTTCAACATAGTCCCTCCATTTTAATTCCTTTTGCTCCTTAAGCCTTAGTCTTTCAATTTCTTGTTTTCGGCCAATTTTCATCTCCTTTCCTTAATTTCTTTCAATTTCTCCCCTGAACAAGTTACCTTAGGACCTTTGATTTCTTCAAGGTTTCCATTCCAGTCCCTAGTTCTTTAATTCTTCATTTTAAGCCAATTGACTTCTAATTTCATTTTTTTCTTCATTTAAGCCCTTAATTGATTTTATAATTTGGTTATTTGTTTCAAACTTATCCTTGAACTTCAATTGCTTTTAATTTTAGCCAAATTAAACCAATTTAAGCCCATTTCTCTTCAATTCAGACCTCAACTATGACTTAAAAACTTCCAAACTTCATATTTGCTTATGATACTCAAATATTGATCCAATTACAACCCCATCTATGTATATATATATATATATATATATATATATATATATATATATATATATATGTTTTTCAACATATTTTTTTACACATATAAACTAAATAAAAAAATGATTAAAATTAACTGAAAAATGATTAAACTTCCAAACTTCATATTTGCTTGTGATACTCAAATATTGATCCAATTGCAACCCCATATATATATATAAACAAAAACGAAGGTAAAAAATTGGGTTACAACAACAATAGTTAGAATGTGGAGAAATTAGACAACATGTTGCTTGACTTATTTTTTAAAAACACTTTTTTAGGGCGGACGACAAGTCATCCACCCCATCACCTTTAAAAAAAAAATTTAAGGGTCGCACTGATGGGCTGCGCCTAGTAACGCCTAGCTTTTCTCTTTTTTTTTTAAAAAAAATAAAAAATAAAATTGATACCTTTCTTATATTTTTTAAATAATTTTTTTATTTATATTTCAAATAATACCCCTATGTGATTATTTATTTTGCTTATTTAGCATTTTCTAAATAAAAGTTATTTTGTATTGTTGCGATGTCGCGGTCGCACAAATTAATTACCCTAACTTCAAACACAACACACAAGATAGTATAGAGCAAGTAAGGGGTCGATCCCACGAGGAAGTTTCAAGTCTAATTTTTATGTTGTACGTTATGTAATTGAGGGGATTTAGTTTGTTATTATCTAAACTATGGAAGCAATTAAACTAGCAAACAAAATCAATTAAAACCGAAACTTATCAAGAAAACAAATCTTGGTCGCAAGCACACATCCACCTACAGAAATTAGAACTGATCCTTGAAATGAAAATTGTAGTTTATGTTCTGAAATTTTATCTTTTCTTAACGTTGATTAATTAACGGATCCGCCGTATAACTAATCCTAACCGACAAACAATCAAAGTGTCCGCACTAATAATTCAATTTAATGATAGCTTTAAGAACTAGATAATTTCATCAAGATTAACATACAAACCGTCCTGCACTTGTGTCACTTTGTTCAAATGTTCTCCCTAAGTTCAATAACATAGTTCCACCACAATTATCAAGCTTAGTTGCTTCACAAGTTCATATATCACAACTCCGGTTTTGATATTAAACTTAGCAATAGATTGTTCACAACAATAACTTAGAGTCCGCTCTAGCAATCATCAACAACAATCATAGGAAATATGCATAGAAAAACAATCATACTCATTCATAACATAAACTAAAAATAAAAGGAAGAATAAATCTCACAAGTTCTTGAATTCCAAAGGTTTTTGCGTCCTTGCAACCAAGAAAAGAGCTTAGCCTTGCATAACTATTGAACAACTACTTCTAAAGATTGAAGAGACCATGATTTTTGGGTTTGTAGAGGAGAGAATTTTGTGTTTATTCTCGGCCGGGCTGCCTCTTCTCGCTCTCCCTCATTTCTGCTGGCTGCCAGCCCCTTCTCTTTTTCTTTTTATATGCTAAGAAACCCTAGTCTCTATTTTACAAAATAGTCCTCCCTTAAGCTGACAGTTTACATTTAAGTACTTCAATAACTATTTTCCCTAAAAAGAAGAAATAGCCTTGCATGAAATCTTCAAACTCTGACTTAGAGGAGCTAAATTGCTGATATAAAAACTTGGATGTCGGTTTAGATGCTTCGGAATGTAATTTGGACTCATTTCTTCACGAAACCTGTTTGCTGGCAGAATTCAGTTGTCATCTTTGAAAACTCTTATCTCCCTCATATGACATCTTTTTTGGCTGAAATTTGGAGCGTGGATAGGTCTTTGAATTAGGAATCCAAGAAAATTACGTTTGCATCAATTGGACTTCTGTAACTCTAGATATTAAATTTTGAATGGCCAAAGGTCAATACTGGCAAAATGAGAGATTTGACTTTGCAGGATGTGATTTCCATGATCTTTCTCCTTTTATTTTTCTTGCATTACATTTCCAGAAAGGTATGGATGTTAGCTTTTTAGTTCCACTGGAATCACTTCATTTCGATCTCTAAAACTCACACTCTGCACAAAACATCGACTGAACGTCAAATCTGCCAATTACCTCCAATTTACTCCTTTTTACATCTTTCATCCAAAAGTGCCTTCAAAACATAAAATAAAGAATATCAAGGCATTATATATATAAAACATAGGCAAAACACTAGTTAAATGTGGGTGAAACTATCGAATAATATGGTTGCATCATGTATGTATTTAATTTTTGAAGAGGTTATTCTGAATTAATGGTTTTTTTTTTGTTTTATATATCAGAATTTTATTTTAAAATTAAAAAATATTTATTTTTGGATAATATTTCTAATATGTACACTATTACATAATTGTTTTTTTCTTTTATTATATTTAGTCAATTTTATATATATGTTTGTTTCTATTATCATTTGATTTAATAAAAATGATTTTAATAAACAATTCATTAAACACAACTGGGTAAATAGCCCGTGTTGGGAAATCAAATATTTTGATGTACATCTGTCTCTCAATTTTTTTCAGTTTTATTTTTAGTTATCATTTATGATTTTTGTTCATTTATTTCGAGAAATGGTTCTTGATTTATTTAATTAAGTGCATGCATAGGCTTTTCAGTTTATATTTATGATTTTTTATGTAAAAAATATGTCTGAAAAGTTTGCGTATTTGTTTTTGCATTGGAAAAAAAAATATCCAACCCGCAATGAAGCATGAGTCAAATAGTTAGTTAAAGTATTAAATGTCGTGGAAATAGTATCTTAGTTTCTTTCCTTTGATTTACCTAGTAAAAAAAAAAGTCAAATAAAAGAAAACTTATGTAGTCATAATTGTGAGAAATTTTATAATACTTGGAGAGTAATTAGTTGTAACATATTAGTTACGTACTATGCCAACTTAAAAAAAATAGATACAAGTAGGAGAAATAAATCCTAGGTAGAGAGATATTCTTATCAGTTTTGATGGATCATGAATTTTATTCTCTTTCTTCTCTTTGTGTCTGACTCTTTCTTTAAAGTGGGGCCTAGAAAGTAACTAATAGGATGCCACTAGTTATTCCTGAGTACCATAAAATGTTTCATGAAATAAACCCTTTTAAAATCACTTAAAAAAGATTTAGTCTCTATTTAACATATAAACTAGCTCAATAATAATCGTATTATGTTTTTTAAAAAATATTAGAAGTTGCCAAAAGATAATCTCTTGAACTGTTAATTTAACTTAGTCAATGATTGAGTAATCTTATGGTGCTTAGAAAGTAACTAATGATATCCTAATAGTTATTTTATGGGGTTCATTTTACAGAAATAGAAAGATTCAACTAGGATAAAAAAATCCTAGGTGGAGATATTCTTATAAATTCTTTTGGGTCATGGATTTTATATTCTCTCTCCTCTTTGTGCTTGTTTTTTTTTTCTTTCAAAATAGGATCTAGAGAGTATCTAAGAGAATGCTACTAATAACTCCCTAAACTCCTTTCTCTTCAAGATGATTCATCATCGAATCACCCATAGGTATAATGGAAAATTCTTTAGGCTCTTGTTGAAGTTTTTGAAGTTCTTTTCTTTCTCACACTTGCTTCTAACAATATGTATGAAAATAGTAGTTGATAATAATTTCAAACATGCATGCTTTACTAACCACTTCCACACATATTTTTGCATGGTAACCATGACCTCATATTGTTATATTACCATTTCAGCTTTACTTTTCTGTTCTTTTTTTAATTGTAATTGATCTTCATAAACCTGTCTTGGTGATAATGATACAAATGTGTATGCCCTTCCATCATTCTTAAGATAATACCTATTTTTATATCCATCATGCTTGGCTTTCTTATTAGATTGCCAAGGTCTCCTCAACAAGATAGACTTACATGCAATGGAACCACATCACATAAAACCTTGTCAACATACTTCCCAATAAAAAACAGAACCAAGACCTGCTTAGTCACTTTCACCTCACCACAATCATTCAAGAACTGCAACCTATAAGGTCTATTACACTCAATTGTACACAAGTTCAGTTTACTAACAAGGATAGTACTAGCTATATTAACACAACTTCTACTATGTATAATCAAACTACACAGCTTGTTTTGTACATGACAACGTGTATGAAAGATGTTCTTCTTTTTTTTCTGATCAATATCATCTTCCTTGACCTGAACCTGAAGTGTACGCCTTATAACTAAGGCTTTACCCTCAATCGAGTATGCAACCTCCCCATCTGTAAAATCCTTCAATGATGATATATCTTCACAATCAGATCTGTCACTTTCAGACTCCATGACTCCACTGTCTCTAATAACCATTAATCTCTTGTTTAGACACTCTGAAGCATAATGCCCAAGCCTCTAACACCTAAAACATTTAATATCACTCGTACATTTAGGCTGAGTATTGAATTTACCTTTGGAACTCGTAGCAACATCAACCTTGGCTTTGAGTGGTTCAACTTTAGTGCTAGTGAAGGGTTTCGGTTGGGCAACCTTCTCTCTCTTGAAATTCAGCTTTCATGATGATGAAAAACTTGAATTGTAAGCTAGTCGTATATTCCCATTCCTTTTGAGTTGCCTCTCCACTTTTATAGCCATATGAACCATGTCCTCTAGCTCTATATACTGTTGTAACTCAACTATATTAGTTGTCTCTCTATTCAGCTCATTAAGAAACCTAACCATAATAATTTCCCCATCTTAAACCACATTAGCCCTAATTATTGCAATTTCCATCTTTTTATGGTGATCTTCCATACATTTTGACCTTTCATGTAAACTTTGTAATTTCTAAAATATCTCCCTATAATAGAAGTTAGGAACAAATCGTTTCCTCATCATTGCTTTCATGTCATCCCATGAATCAATAGGCCTTTTTCTATTCTGATGCTCGAAAACATGTTGATCCCACCATATTAATGGATAATTTATAAACTCAATGACAACAAGTTTTACCTTTTTCTATTCTGTCTAGTGATAACAATTAAAGATCCATTCAACCTTCTTTTCCCACTCTTGATATGCCTTCAGATCATAGTTTCCTTTGAAAGATAATATTTTTATCTTAATTAACCCCAATTCTCTACCTGAATCTTCACGAAGCCTAAAATCACGAGGATTCTCCCTCTAGCTTAATGTTCCACCTTGGCCAAAACTAACATTCTTTCAGCTTCAATTCTGCCTAAATTCATGTCTATTTCTCACGGATGCAAAGTCATAGTCATCATCATCTACATCTATATTTTCATCTACAAAATCAATAAAGTCTATTTTAACATTCCATACAGCCCTTCGAATAGTGTTTCCTCTCTGATCAGCCCCCATTCTCAATCCATTTGTCCTGCTATTTTGTTGTCTCATCAAAGCCATATTGTCATTTAGATCCTTTGTCACCTTAGTTAGAAGCTCAAGTTGTTGGGTAAAGCTTGAATTTGAAAGGTGTTATCTGTTTTTAGTGTCGCGGAGTAGTTATTTTCAGACATCATTGAATCTGCAAAAAAATATTAGTAGTAAGAAAAATATATCCTAACAACTCTCGTGTTTCATATAATTCAAGGCTTTTTACTCAATTATTCTTACCACACTTTTTACCTCTCGGCTCACCTTCTTGTGGTTTTTCTGGAACTGGAAATCAACAAACTAGAGTAAATGGCTATTGTAACATAACCTAAATATATATAACATGACTCAATAATGAATAAGATACTGAAAACAAGTAAAACAAAACTACAATTATGATTCTTGGAATAGTAAAGTGAATTTGTACAAAATATGGATGATATGAAGACTCTAAATAAAACAAAAGAAAAATTTAATTAAAGCACTTATTTGACTCCTAAATAACCCAAATATAAAATAAATAAACTGAACAAGTAAAACAAAATAAAAGTAAACATGTTTTTGTAACTTGATGCAAATCTAACACGTTACGCTATTTTTAGCACTAGAATTGAAACCCAGACATAACAATATTAGAATGACCTCAAATTTTATATGCAATACCCTTTATACCAAAAAACAATAGATATCAGTTTATAGGTTGTTATCTTATACCTAGGTATCAAAAACTCGTGCAATGATCAGTTTACGACAAGATTGAACCCCAAATTGAAACGTCAAGAAAAAAATATTAAAATAAGCCCAAATTTGATACGAAGTGATATTTTACCCCCAATAAACAGTATATGAAATCTCAATTGATTATGAGGTGGTTTTCTTAGTGTTCTCTATGATTTGTGTTTTCATGGCAAATCTGGAACATACTTTAAATACATCTAATCTTGTCTATTTTTTTTTATATACTATTGATATGTTTAGATACAATAACAAAATGAAATAACACTTTTTTTTTTGTACTAGTTGTTGAAAACACAAAGAGAAAAAGATAATTTATGATACACATTAAACTTAAAGAACACAAAGAAAACGAATATTTCAGAAAGATATGACCTAATTTCAAAACCTAGCTTAGATACCAACTGATGTGAACCTCGTGATCACGTGGTCACGCAACCTACAACAATATTAACAACGAATCTTGAAAAGCCGAAATAGTTCTGATAGAAGTGTAACATAATGAAAACCTGTTTCAAGACACCAATACTATTAGAATAAGAACCCTCACCCTACGAATATCAATTCATGAATGACAAGTATAAGAAAGATACCATGAAGCCAGTTAATCTTTGATAAGTCAAATTTTTTCTTTATCCTAGCAAGAAATTTCAGCTTACAAAACCTTATATAATTTTAGCTTACAAAACCTTATATAATAGTTCAACTAATAAACCTAATGGGTCCAAAACTTGTGGGATAATAATTACGCACTTATAATAAACCCAAAATATGTTAACTAAGCCTAAATATGAAGAAAATAATAAAAAACAACAAATCCAACACATAAACTAAAGTTGTTGCACCTAATTAAACAAAATAACCTAAGATAGATAAATTTTCTAGTTTAAATAATGTCATGAACAAAATTTTCATCTTAAAAACGCTAGGATTTCTTGCCACCTTTAGATATCCAAAATAAGCTAGGAAATTAATTGTTGAAGTTGTCTCCCCTCTAGTTTCGTTGTTTATTTAGGATAATTAATTGTAGTTTTGAAGAATCATCTCAAAACATGAAAACTCTTGTTGCATTCCTTTAACTTTCCTTGTAGGGTTAGGAAATTCCCCAAAATAAGCTAACCAATCTATCATTAAATGTCATCAGCCCTTATTTCCTTGTGTATCTAGGATAAATAAGGAATTCTTGTAAGAAAAGGATTTTGAAACATTAATAAATCATTGCCACACCTGAAAATTATATTGCAGCCCATTAAAGATTCTTGTAGAACTAAGAAATTTCTAAAACAAGTTGTCACACCCTTGTAAGAAAAGGATTAATGCCAAACACGAAATTCACAAGTCAAAAGAAAGTAAATAACAAAATTCATATAACATGTTTTGACGTATATGACAAGACCTTTTCAATCTCTGGTTAATTTGAAATTTTAAACCAACATATAACAATATATCTAAAAACTATTGTGAAAATTTTAGCATGATCCAATGATCAAGTTGAAAGTTATACTCGATAGTTTAAAATTAAACAATAGAAAATTTTATGTTAAAATTCGAATCTGAACTTGTTTGGATCATATCAATAACTCTAAAGATGAGAATTTGTAATCATGAATCTTATATTATAAGAAAGAAAAAATTTACCTGGTTTTGAAGAAATCATGACATGATATTATGTTAAACATGGATTTAAAATTTGAGGATGTTACATGAGCTGCCATGTCGTACAAAATAAATATAAGAAGATAAAAAGAGACAATAGCATGAATTTGAAACCACCTATCACATAGGTGAGGTGAGAGTCTCACAAATTATTAAGCCAAAATCCGGCTACTTTCCATAACTTGAAGAAAAAGCTATGAACTGTGTAGGAATTTTTTGAACATCGAGTAAAACAGTCTTCAACGTGGTGGCTATAGTAGAGCCCACCTTAACCAAAGCATAGACTCAAAGAGTCCATGGAGATATACATCATGCCTACAAAAAGATCAATTTGAACTCCGAGTAAATCGGGGAAAAAACCCTCTCCAAACCACCATTTCTTCCTCTCTTTGTGTGGGCTCCAAAAACCCTAGAAATTAGCTCTAGAACTGAAGCCGAAATCAAAGGGAAAAAGGCTAAGAAAATGAAGCCAAAATTAGCCCAAAACGGAGCCCAATGAAGAGACAATTAATTGGGTCAAGACATTTCTATGGACGATTTCTTAAAGTGAAAACTCCACTAAAAAGAGGGGGAGGTAAGAGCCCAAGAGGCAGAAATTATTCGGTGAAGACATATTCTATGGACGATTTGTCAAGTAACTACGAATGATAAGCAAGCTGTTTCTTCAAGCTGCATTTTCCAAGTTGGAAACACACCGCTTTCCATGTCATTTTCCATTCGGAACCCTAAAATGGCCTTTTCTATACCAAAAAAGGAAAAAAAGAGAGTAGATTAATGAAATTGAAGAGAATATTCCTCAACTAGCTAGAGTAGACGTTCATGTATAGCTAGGCCGGCACCTAATTGTTAGTTGTTTATATAAATACAAGAACCACAAAGTCACGGCCTGCCTACCACACCAAATGAAGTACTCGTAATTTTTATAATGACAATCTTTTCCATGCATAATGCTACACCTAGCTAGTTTCTGAAAACGCTCCACGAAATTAAGGAAAAGCATATGTAGGGTAATAATTATGTAGTTGAACTTAAGACATATAATTATACTATCCATTACACCGAACCTTGGAAATTCGTCAAACTCCTGGACTGCTCCAAGTATGCTTTCTTTTGAATTTTACAATCACATAGCGGATTACTCGACCAATCAAGAAGTTCACAGAGAATGCACGAGGCTTGTAGCTCAGTGATTTTGACAGGGTTTCCTTACCTATATATTTTAGGTTCAAGTCTTTGCATGCATATTTGTTACCCTGCGATGTTTTATTTGTTTATTGGGTTTATAGGGTGTTCAATGGATCTGAAAATTATAGTTGTGGTGCGTGTAAATTGGCCCGAACATCCCAAATTATATATAAAAAAAAAAGTTAACAGGGAAACTGGTTTGGTTGTGCTGTTATAATTTTATTCATAGTTGCATGTTTTAATCATGTTATGGTTTTACTATCTTAAATTTCTCGTCTTTTATGAAAAAGAAAAACCGAAGGTATGGCTAAAACAAGGCTAGATTGTCACATTTTATGCTTCATCACAACTCAATATTCTAGATTAAAAAAGAAGAAGAAAAAAACTTGATTGTGGACATAAGAATTTGACCCATTTTTTTGGAGATTGGTGCAAAGAAATGAGATTGACTGGTGCATGGCATTTGACACGACAAAGGCTCTGTCTATCAAAACAAAACTCATTAGAAGACAAAATAGGATCTCTATTGCCCCATCCTTTGTGGATAGGTTCTTCCCTTCTTCTTTTGGACTAGGTGTAGTAGACAGGATAGAATTAGCAGCTTTCTCTTCTCCCCCTTCACCCTTTCATGAGTTTCTTCTTTGCTTGATCTGATCTCTGAAGAAAAAAACCAAGCACAGGAAACTGACTACTCATTCAGAAGCGCACTGCAGCCCATTCAACCAAGGAATGGGCGGCTGGTAGCCTCGTGACTGGCATGAAAACAAGTAGCAACTCAAGTATTCTTTGACCTTTTATTATACATGGCGGGTATCAATTTCTTCGCATTTAGCTAGAAACGTGCTGATAAGAGCCTTATCCAGACGGATTTGTTGTGCTAGCTCTACTAGCTACTAGCTAGCATATCTCGAGCTCGCTCATTGACAGGACATGTGAGGTTCTAGTAAATTAGGGTTCAGCCATTCAGAGATCTTTCCAAGGCTTAAAAGCACACGCGGTAATTTGGAGTCATTCTCATGCATGGGATGCCAGGACCCAAAAACTTTGGATACATGCATTCTTGCTATCTGCTTATTCCTTTGGGAATATTTACGTGCACAAACGAGTGGGGAGAAAAGGTGGTTTATATAACTTGTGACTTTAGTTATCTAATTAGACAAACTTTAATGATCTTGGATTTATATCCAATGCATAATCCATGTGCTCACTAAGATTACTCCACACATCATCTCTCCTAAGCTTTTCAAGTAAAAGAAGAAGAAACAATTTCACGGCTACTTTCACATTGAAGGCTATAACAAATTCACGTGGAAGCATGATCAACAGAAAAGTTTAGTAGAACTTAAAAGGAGTAAAAGAGAAGGGAAGGGAGGGAAAGGAAGTACAATACTTCCATTGTTTGATTTTACAAGTTAGAGACTCAATTTTTCCTTTTCTTACAAGTTATACTTTTTGCAAAGTCCATGGCTGCCAGTTGGGAATATATATATGGTGCTCGTGGCATCTTATGCTTCATAGGATGAGAGTTTGCAAGTTGTTCTCCAGCTGGCCCCTACTTTCAAGCCGATCGAACCTAATGTTTGTCTCATTCATGGCAATATATATGATTCTTAACCTAGAGATGTAATCGAATTCGAAAAGGATATGCACGAGTTTCTTCTCTGTTATTTTGTCTCTCATTAAGATTTGAGAGTAATAAAAGTAAATTAAGATGTTTGTCAGGTGAAATAGAGTTAATTTGTCCAAATTCTATGGATCCTCTCCAGCGAGTCTGTACAAGTTTCGTTAAATATAGAGAAATGTGAATTCTCTTTAGTACTCCACTGAGACTTCCATGCAAATTGGATGTGTTGATGGTCCTCGCCACTTGCTCACAAAAGCTAGAGACGGCGGTGTTGCACTTGCGCGCAGGGTGATTTAAACATTGCTTGGCCTCTAATTAATTCTGCCATCCTAGCTACTAAAAGGCCTTCAAATGGAAGAAAAAAAAAGGGGCAAAAACCGCAGCCACAATATTTGACATTTCATTCCTAAAAGATAGTACGTATGTAGTAACCTCAAGCCTGCGATTTCGCTCCTCAGCGAACTTGTTCACGATAACATGAATTGGCCTTCAATATGTCATCAAGAAAAATGACAAGTCACCCGACAGATCCTGTAGATCAGAGGGGGTTTGTTTTGCGTCCTTGTAATAACCTTGGAGGAAAAAATAGATAGATAAAAAAGAAAAACAAATTAATTATTAAAAAAAAACCCCACTTTTCATTCCCAAAAGAAACTGAAGAAATTAATTTACACGACGACGTTGACACACGACCAAATTGCAAGCCCCTGACTACATTAGCACACACGACTATGTAAGAATAAAAAACCCAAATCACGAAATTAGAGAAGAAACTATTAAATAGACTGTATGATACAACAAACCAAAACGATGAGAAAGAAGCAAAAAAAAAAAACCCGACTAAAATGCACACCAACATGAAAGAAAGGACTATATATGAGGACGTACGTAATCAACGTACTACATATCCCTTACTTCAAACATATTACGGTTTTTGACGACAATATCATACATATGCATGGACCTGAGCTTGTTAAAATCCTTAGGGAGAGAGATGAGATGAACAGTTGATCTTTTGTGGAATTGAAGGAGATCCGGATCATCATAGTACCTCTCCCACCCAAGAGAATATAGCTTGCGTTCAAGAACGGCATAAGAAGTTATAACCTCATTACTAGGGGAGTGAACTAGCACTTTTCGCCGCATACTTGACCCTTGCCGGCTTCCATCTAGTGATTCAGCTCCTGGGTTCTCCACCAGCCGAACCACCCCGTTCTTGAAAACCCAGACACCAGACATTTTCAACCAAGGCTAAGAATAAATAGATGTATAAAGCCAATGTTTTGCAAGGTTGAAGATGGAGTTGGTCACGGGATGGTAGGGTATTTATAGAGGTAAGTTCGTGGGGATAGATGGATATAATATGGGGGTGTTTGGATGCAGGTGTAGTAAGGGTCTTGAGAGTTAAGATACAAAGATTTTGGGACACAAGTAGCATCAATTTATGTGGACATTTTATCGGATTGAGAAAATCCTTAGCATTTTCTTTTTCCAAGTCTTTCATTAATTATCCTCCCACTACGGAATCTTTGTTTTGTTTTTTACAGGAAAAAAAGAAAAAAAAAAAGAAAAGAAAGAAAGATTGCTGGTGTATGTATTCTTGAGAAGCCTGGTAGAAAAAGACTTGTACACTACAGATAAGGATTCTCAGTATTAGTATCTGGGGCGGGCGGGCGGGCGGGGGGCTATATTTAAAGAAGAAAAAAAGATGTATAATATTATGTTAATCTCAACATTGAAAGTAATGTTCTTAAGATAAGGTTCATTGCGTTAATCATATTGTAATCACTTAATGGCAATTAATGTTTTAATTTGCAGTTTGTCGTAGAGAGAGACGAAGATGCTATATATGGATGGTAAAAATCACTTCTTATTATCATCATAAACCATCCAATATCAAACTTTACGGTGCCTCAAAAATTCAGAATTACGAGCTTTACTAGAGATTTTGTTTGAGGATAATATCCTTTTCTCTTTCTGAATTGCTAATAATCCTTTTCTCTTTCTCTAACGAGAATCGTTAATAAAGTGCTGATCTAGCGATTAAAACACTGTTATATCTTTATAAGCATGAGAATACAAGTTATAAGAATGATTTGAAGTGATTTAATTAAATTCAAATTCAATTATGAATCTTTTTTTATTCTCTAAATATTAATTATATAATTCAAGGCACAATGGACGATGCTAATTAGAGAAAGAGATCTTCTATATTTGGAGGGGAAAAGATTAAAACAACAATTAAAGGAGTTGAATGGTCGTGGAATAATTAAAATGTTGATAAGTAGAAAGGATGGCGATCGATGCTCATGTGAATGCAAAAGAATAATGTCCTTTTCCATAGTTCGGGAATGGTTTTGTGGTGGGGGAACGTGAGGGGGGGCCCAAAGCTGATTCTCATTTCTCATTAATTTCAGCTTTGTTGGAAATTAATGGGAGTTAGTTTTCCTTTTGCTATATAAAAAGGAAATGTGCCTAACTGTTGACCATTTACTCCAACTTTTTACCTCTTTTTCTTCCTTCATATATATAGTATGATACTAGATATGTTTCTTGCACGCTTCGCTGGGGTAGGAAAAGGTTTTTTTGACAAAAAATTAAAAAGCTAAGGCTAAAAAAAATCTAAATATTGAGTCATTAATTCAAGTGGTAATTTAAATAATATGATAAAAAAAAACCTAATATATGAAAAACCACAAAAAAATAAAAAAGTAAAACTTCAAGAAAGAAGAAGAAAATATCAGTTTAAAAAAAAAGAGAGAAAAGCTAAGAAAACCTAAACGAACCTCTTAAACTAGCTCTAATCTTAAAAATAAGCTCAAAAAAGATAAAAAAAACCAAGTAAACCCCGTCGAACCTTCTAAATATGGTCTAATATCTAAAACATGCAACTTGTGAAATTCTGTACCTGGATTCAATAAAAAAACATAACTCTCAACAACTTTAATTTTGAAGGATGAAATCGCGTAAAAAAATATTAATAAAAAAACTTTCAAAAACATAACAGCAACAAAAAGAATAAGGATAAAATTTGATAGAAAAAAAACTCGAGGAGATTGACATTTGAAAAACAAATAATCCAAAATGATCCCAAATAAAATATATTGCAATTAAAAGGATGAAGATCAAAGTTTGAAATATTAAAAAATCATAGGGGGTGAAATTGAAAAACATTTATAATTTGATAGATTGTTTATAGAATAAAAATGGTAGGGGGTGACATAGAAAGAAATTGTTGAGGGCTAACTTAATAGAATCAAAAAGCAAAACAAAGAGAGGATAAAAAAAAGAGAAAACATTAGTTTAGAAAAAGGAAAAAAATCAAGTAAACCTGACGAACCTCTTAAACCTGGTCTAATTTCTAAAAATCATAACCCGTTAAGTCTTTCACCTGGATTCAATTAAAAAGTCTAATTCTCAATCAATTCAATCAACAAATAGTGATGATAGAATTAAATAGACAAAACCCAAGGATGATGAAATTTTAATTTTTTAAAAACAGTTGTCAAATAAAATAAATAACAATTAGAAGAATGAGGATCAAATTTTAAGAACAAAAAAAATTATAAGGGTTGAAATGGAAAAACATTTGTAAAAAATAAGCAAACCTAGACAAATATCCTAAACTTGGACAATTTTAAAAACTCGCAACCCATTAAACCCTAGATCCGAGTCCAATCAAGAAGTTTATAATTATGAGCCAATTTAAAAATATAAATTTTAAGAACTTGTAAAAAAAAAAAATGACAATCAAAATAATAGAAATTAAATTTGATAGAAAAAAAACCAAATGATGGTGAAATCATAAAATAAAATCATTTATGATTTAAAATAAAAACATGTCAATGCAAAAACAATTAACAATCAAAAGAAAATGGATTAAATTTGATAGGAAAAAAAAGCAAAGGAGGGTGAAATCGTAAAACAAAATCAATTGAAAAAATGATTCCAAACAAAAAATTAGCAATAAAAAAATTGGGTCCAAATTCAATAAATTATTGAAGATAAAAAATCATAATAAAAAGAAAACAGACCAAATATGAAGAACCAAGAAATTAAAGGGCTATTCTTGAATTTTTAAGGGATTAGCGCGAAACTCTAGGTGGGGGGAAGGAGAAGAATGGGGAAAGAAAATGGTTGTCGATGCCAAACCGTCGTAAATCTTGACACACGCATTGCCTCATCTAGTCCGAGGCACCGAAACCTTTCAAACACCGCCCTATAATTCGGCATTTGATAGCCGAACAACCCCTCATACGTTGCACAAACAACGTGGGAGTAAAATTGAAAAACATTTGTAATTTGATAGATTGTTTATAAATTAAAAAAATGATAGGGGGTGAAATAAAAAGAAATTGTTAAGCGTTAACCTAATAGAATCAAAAAGCAAAACAAAGAAAGGATAAAAAAAAGAGAAAACATTAGTTTAGAAAAAGGAAAAAAAACCAAGTAAATCCGACGAACCTCTTAAACCTAGTCTAATTTCTAAAAGTCACAATCTAATTAAGTCTTTTACCTGAATTCAATCAAGAAGCCTAATTCTCAACCAATTCAATCAACAAATAGTGAGGATAAAATTAAATAGAAAAACCCAAGGAGGATGAAATTTTAATTTTTTTTAAAAAAAGTTGCCAAATAAAATACATAACAATTAAAAGAATGAGGACCAAATTTTAAGGACAAAAAACAATTACAAAGGGTGAAATGGAAAAACATTTGTAAAAAATAAGCAAACCCGGACAAATATCCTAAACCTAGTCAATTTTAAAAACTCGCAACCCATTAAACCCTAGATCCGGTTCCATTCAAGAAGTTTATTATGAGCCAATTTAAAAATATAAATTTTAAGAACTTGTTAAAAAAAATGACAATCAAAAGAATAGAAATTAAATTTGATAGGACAAAAACAAAGGACGGTGAAATCATAAAATAAAATCATTTATGATTTAAAATAAAAACATGTTAACACAAAAACAATTCACAATAAAAAGAATATGAATTAAATTTGATAGGGAAAAAAAAGCAAATGAGGGTGAAATTGTAAAACAAAATCAATTGAAAAAATCATTACAAACAAAAAAATAACAATAAAAAAATGGGATCCAAATTTAGTAAATTATTGAAGATAAAAAAAAATCATAATAAAAAAGAAAGAGACCAAATATGAAGAACCAACAAATTAAAGGGCTATTCTTGAATTTATAAGGGACTAGCACGAAAGTCTAGGTGGAGGGAAAGAGAAGAATGGGGAAAGGAAATGGTTGTCGACGTCAAACCACCGTGAATCTTAACACACGCTTTGCTTCATCTATACCGAGGCATCGAAACCTTTCAAATGCTGCCCTGGAATTCGGCTTTGGATAGCCGAACAACCCCTCACACACAGCCCAAATAACGTGGGGATCGCTCACACTCTAGTGCTTGCTGCACACGCGCCAAGAAGTTTTTTCAATTATATTTAATAAATATAATTTACAACAATGCTCCTAAGCACCATTGAAAATTACAAAAAAAAAATGTAAAAAGACAAAAAAAAAAAACTCTCCGGGTGAGAGTTCAATTGTTTTTATCTTTAAAGATATAAAAGTAATTACACTATTATAAAAAAAAATTTGAAAACACAAAAATGTCCCTGAGTTGTATGTATTAGATAATTTTACTCTAGGGTTAAATTAATAATTTTACTATATAAAATAAAATAAAATTACCAATCTAACTCCATACAATTTAAAAAAGACAATTGTGTTAAGGTGAAAAGATAATCTTAGCCCCAAAGCTTAGTGCTTTGTTTTTTTTTTCAAGGACAAAGTCATAATTAAACTATTATAATGAATAATAATTTGTGTTTTGACACACGATAACTTTCTTAGGAGAATTAGTTTTTTTTTTTTTAAAAATATAGAATAGAATACAAGATTGTAGGAGCATCGATTATTATTCCCACACAAGTCTTTAATACTACTGCCTATGTCGACACTAAAATCTCATGTAAATCATGTCCATAATTAACCTCTTTAGAAGGATACAATATTATTAATTGAGGCATGCCTATTATACCATAACTAAAAAAGATTAGCATTTCACTATTGATTCAAATAGTGAAATACTGATTTTACCCTTTGGTGGACAAACTATCAAGGCTTGGGTTTAGGGGTAGGAGAGTATTTTTCAAAGGACACAATATTTAGCATTTCACTGTGGATTCACAAAGTGAAATGCTAATTTTAGCTTTTAGTAGGCAAACTAACAAGGCTTGAGTTTAGGGACAAGAGAGTCTTTTCCACGAGACGCATTGGTCATTACTAGAAAGAGAGGGGTTAGATGGTATTTTTACATTTTCTTTGCATAGTGTGATTACTTAATTTCCATTGAAAGACAAAAAAAAAAAAAAACCTTGGGTCAACAGGCTTTTTAGTCTGACTTAATTTTTAAACAAGTTACTTTATTGCACTTGAAAATAAGAAAAAAATGTCTTTGACTTAGGGTTCTTTTGTCATTTAGATGTGGTGATTTAGTAGTTATTAAGTGTTATTGGGGGTAATAGGGTAAAGAAATTAAAAAAATCAGAACCGTGTGAACAGTGTCTGTCACTTTCATACGGCACCTGTGACGACCAAAACCATGATTCCAGGGTAACGGCTGATGCATCTCAGTATCCCCTTTACAAATAAGTGACGCATGTAGCCTAATGGTGGCCGGGGTTGCGCGTGTGACCTTTTGTTTTTTTTTCTTTCTTTTTTTCCCTCTCTCTTACTTTTTCATGTCGACCTTAAAAAAACCAAATCAACCTTTAAGGTTTGTTGTACTAAAGATTTCATCCATATTCTTAACTTGGTAATGATTTGTTGTGTTATGCTATCATGGTTTGCCTATAGTATTTCTAACTTCGATGTTAGTAAATTTCAGGTTAATATTCCCGACTCTAGTGTTAGTAAATATTGAAATTGATATTTTTTACTCTGACCTCAGTAAATACCAGGATTGATATTTCTGACTCTGGCGTCAGTAAATACCGGGGTTGATATTTCTAACTCTAGTGTTAGTAATTACCGAAAGTCAATACTCATCATCAATCCACTTACATCAAACATTCTTGGATTGAGTTCTAAAATGGATATTGGACCTGAAAATGGCAACAATAAACATTAGGCCCACATGAAAAGGATTTGGATTTTTTATTCAAGTATCTTATCAATGTTTATTTAAAAAGGTATTTTTTTTATATGTTGGCCCAATGACCCATTTTATTTGGGCTAAGCTTTTAATGAGCTTGATAAACTTGTTATCAAGCTTAAAAATGCATGCAAATAAAAAAACATAGTTTTTTTTTATTCCAATGCCAAAAACACAAATATATATGTTTTTATGTTAAAACACGCAAAATGATTTTTTTATGCTAAACATAATATTTAACAAAAAAATTAAATTATACAAAAGACATAGTTTTTAGACTCTCTTTTTTTTGCTTAGCCATAATGCAAATTTTTCAATGGTTAAAATTTTTTGGAATTTTTTTTGTTCTTCATTTTAACACTTGCTAAAAATAAAATCATGCATCACACACACACACACACACCATCCTTTTCACTAATTCACTCACACACACTTACAATTACCCATATATAATTTGCACAATAACAAATACAAAATCATCCAAAGTTCATATAACACCTTCAAGAAAGGTCTGAATGGTCAAGATGAGCTACTGGAATTCAGTGAGACTGTTGAAATAGTAGTGGTGTATGAAGATCACGTGCCGCCATGGCTAGGGGCGCATGAATCGATGCTCTAGCGACTAGAGAAGATGATGGTTGACTAGATTGGGCTGCTCTCCTTCTCCTCATCACTCTTATACCAACGGTGAGTGTTACCTATTACATTCAAATAAAATAAAATCCCCAAACACAATCAGTTTATTTTCCCCTCTTTTGATCTGATTCTCTTCACTATGGCTGGACCAATTTAGTTTCTTCCTTTTCAACTGTTGTGAAGAGGGGGCATTTATCATAACCTAATTTTAAAAGTGGTTAAAATTAGGTTATGACAGTTGCTCCCTTTTAATTACAAATAGTTTTCTTTTTAAAAATGGTTTAATTGTTCTAGGTGACTTGTTTGTTATGTGAAAAGTACAAAGATTTTTCAAAATTTGTCTAATTATTCCACACGACCTGCTCATTGTGAAATACATGAAAGAGATTTCAACAATGGTCTTATTTTCCAGGTGACTTACCCGTTTATGAAATACATGAAAGTGATTTCAACTTAATATTGGTCTCATTGTAATGGATGACCTACCCACAGATAAAAAATACAAAGATTTTTCAGGTTGGCCTAATTCTTATGGGCAACTTTCCTAGATGAAAAATACAAAAAATTCTCAAAAGTGAAAAAAATTCACAAGTATTTTCAAATTTGGCAAGTTCGAGGTGGCCTGCCTTTTGATGGATTCTATCGAGAATTTCTTTTGTAAATTTTGCAAAACACATTGTTCAATGCTTTGGAGTTAGATGATATGCATGTATCTTTACCTAATTTGAGATATATGCCTCCATTTCTTCTCAATCTCTTTGTTGATTGATTGGTGAGGTCTTATTATTTCTGATCGAGTCATCTTGATCGTTTGGCTTTTAGCCCACTCGAGTTAACCCATATAAGTCTTTTCAAGAATATTTATAATTTTACACAACTCAGCCTTTATGGTGCCCATCGTGACCCATTTACTTGCAGGAAATTATCTATCTTGTTGATCAATTTGAGAGGATCATTCATTACTTTTTTGTCCCACTGCTAAAAACATTCAGTGTCACTTATTGTCTTGAATGATTCAAATTACCTCTTGTAAACAACAATGCCCCTTTGGCTCATTATTGGAATTGTTCTCTTCCTCGCTACTTTGAAGATATCAAATCACTTTTTTAAATACAACATTGCCGATCGTTTGGCTTTTAGCCCACTCGAGTTAACCTATATAAGTCTTTTCAAGAATATTTATAATTTTACACAACTCAGCCTTTATGGTGCCCATCGTGACCCATTTACTTGCAGGAAATTATCTATCTTGTTAATCAATTTGAGAGGATCATTCATTACTTTTTTGTCCCACTGCTAAAAACATTTAGTGTCACTTATTATCTTGAATGATTCAAATTACCTCTTGTAAACAACAATGCCCCTTTGGCTCATTATTGGAATTGTTCTCTTCCTCGCTACTTTGAAGATACCAAATCACTTTTTTAAATACAACATTGCCACCTTGTCTTTACCATTGCCTCTAATTGTATTTTGTTAATGACTCGGACAAATGATGGTTTTGACTAACCCTTCTTTTTGTTTTGTTTTTTTATGATTGGTTTCATTGAAGAAATCTTTATCTAGAATGAATTTAGAAATCTTTATCTTACATTTTAAAAATTAAAATTGTTTCGATGTGAGTTTAAAACAATTTGCTTTTGAAATCTTACAACTCCCTAAGAATTTTTTTGAAATTGGATGACTTGTTCTTTTGTCAACGAGAATGAAATTGGTGCAAGTACATGATAAGATGACCTTCTATTTTTATGGTTTTCAAAGTAAAAGGCCTGAGTAAAAGCTCGAGGTTTTGTTTGAGGCAAATTATCTCTTTTTTTTTAGCACTCATTTTTTTATTAATAGGAATAATAAGAGGTAGCTTGTTCGCAATGTCATGACTCTTATGAAAAAATCTTTTGTATTTTGAGAGTGTTATTTATTGGTTCAGGTTGTTTGCTTACTTGATTAGAAATGATTTTTAAAGGCATGTAATGTAGGTTATGGCTCTTGGCTATGGAAGAAAAGGATTTATAAGGCTCACAATGTTTCAAGGTTTTAAAGACCTAGGATCACTATCATTTTCTTGACTCATTATGTCTTTCAATATTTTTTTTCTTTTGCCATTTTTCTTTGATATGCCCTTTCTTATTATTTTGGTAGGGCATGCCCATTTTATTTTGACTATCACTTTTGCTTTTGATATAGGCATGTGCCCTCTAGCATTTAAATCTCCTGGGCTCCTTTTGCTTTTGCTTTCTCACAACTTTTCATCAATTATTGATCATTGGAATTTCACTTTCCCCCAGTGCGAGGTGAGATCCTAGTTAGGATTTTTTATCAAAGAAAATTTATCCAGTCTAAAAAAGGAACCACAAGTGATGTATTCATTTTAGAATGTGAAAAGGATAACAAAGATGATTTTTTCTTATTTCAAACACAAGTAGTTAAAACCAATAAACTTTGACCTCGTTTAGTGTAATGGTTTGGACTTTGCAAAGATATGTGTTTCACAAGTCTATGAACAACGAATTCACTACATATCATTATGCATACATTTAAAACATAGCTCAAAAGACATAGTGTAAAGGTGATTGTTCGTTTTACAATTCATATATTCTAGTTTAGAATTTGGTCACCTCAATGAGAGAGTTCCTTGGTTCATCTGTCATCTTATAAATAGAATATCAAATGTTATTTTAAACAAGCATTGAATTATTTCTAAAGTCAAAAGCAAGTTTAAATTTTTAAAATTCCATTGGGAAAAGATTTTTGGTAAAAGAAATGAGCTAGGTCTATAAGATCGTGCAAGGCTGCAAAGGTGTATTTACAAGTTCTTCGGTATCAACAAGCATGAAAAAAATAAAAGATATGGAAAGTGAATTTCTTGGTCAGAACTTTGTTTTATTGATTTGATGAAAACTTATACATGATGGATAATATTTCTTTACAAAATCAGAGTTTACAGGCCTAATCAAATCTTCCCTGTCCATTTTTGTCATTAACAATGCTCCTCTTGAGAATGCCTTCTTCACTATATACAGACCTTCATAATTTAGAGCCAATTCACTATGGTCTTCACCAGGTAGTGGTAGAATTTTCCTTAACATATGATCTCCTTCCTTGAACTCCCTTGGTTGGACTTATTTGTCATATGCTTTAGCCATCTTTTTATGGAAAATTGTAGCTAATCTCTTCTTACTGATCATGTTTAGTTGCTCATATTATATTTTAGCTTATTCAACCTCTTTAAGTTTAGATTCTATGAGGGACCTTAGAGAGGGAATCTCCACTGCTAAAGGCATCATAGCCTTCATCCCATAAACTAGTGAATAAGGTGTAGCCCTAGTTGATGGTGTAACCCTAGTTGATGTCCTTACAACTATTCGGTATGTATAAAGAGCATAAGAAAGCCGGTCATGCTAGTCTTTGTAGGTCACCATCATTTTCTAAACAATCTTCTTGATGTTCTTATTAGTAGCTTCAACAACGCCATTCATCTTTGGTCTGTAGGGGATGAATTAGAATGCTTGATTTTCCACTTAGCACATATTTTTACGATCATCTTTCCACTAAAGTATTGGGCATTATCGGTCACTATTTTTTCAGGTAAACCATACCTACAAATTATATCTCTCTCAATGAATCGCTTGACCACCTTCTGAGTTACATGGGCATAGGAGTAGGCCTTTATCCATTTTGTGAAGTAATCAATTACTACAAGGATAAACCGATGTCCATTGCTAGCTTATAGATTAATTGGCCCAATCACATCTATCCTCATATTGTGAATGGCTAGGGTGATACCATGTTGAATAAAGGCATTGGAGGTGCATTGATTGTCACTATATACTTGACATTTATAATATTTTTGGACAAATTCTATGCAATCTTTCTCTATAGTCATCCAAAAATACCTGGCCCTTTGTATTTTCCTAATCATCACGTGTCCATTCATATATGTGGTATAGATTCCTCTGTGTACTTCTCGCAAGGCTTTATTTGCTTTTGACTCGTTTAGACATCTTAGTAAAGTCTCATCAAATGACCTTTTGTATAAGATTTCCCCATCTATATAGTACTCTATTGTCATTCTCCTCAAGGTTTTCTTATCCACATTTGATGCTCCTAAGGGATATTCTCGATATTGGATGAATCTCTTTATATCTGTATACCAAGGGTTGCCATCTATTTCCTCTTATACTAAACAACAATAAGTAGAAGGGCTCCTAATCTCAATGCATAATCCTCAATGGTATTATCAGCTAAATGATTAGCAATTGCACTTCTTTTCATATATTTTCTTGTCATGTAGATGACATTATATTCAACTAACAACATTTGTCATCTGGCTATTCTACTTGGCATGTAAGACTTTTCAAATATATCTTTTAGAGGATCCATATTTGAGATCAACCAAGTGGTGTAGTACAACAAGTATTGTTAAAACCTCTTTTGCACTTTATATTAAACTACAACACAACTTCTCTATCATATTGTAGCGAGATTCACACTCAGTGAATTTCTTACAAAGGTAATAGATAGCCTACTCCTTCCTCTCAGACTCATCATGTTGTCCAAACACGCAACCCATAGCTGATTCAGTCACTGTTAAATACAAGATGAGAGGCTTTCCAAGCACGGTTTGTACCAATAAATATAACTTTTGCAAATATTATTTAATCTTATCAAAGGCATCTTGGTAGCCTTAATCCCATACCCCAAGATTTGTTTTTCAGTGCAATCGGAAGATTGGTTCACAAATAGCTATAAGTTGTGAAATGAATCGAGCAATATAGTTTAAGCGCCCCAAAAAGCTTTGAACTTCCTTTTCAGACTTAGGAGCTAAAATAGCTTGTATGACCTTTACTTTATTAGGGTTTGCTTCTATGCCATTATTACTTACCACAAACCCTAGTAGCTTCCTTGATTTCACCCCAAATGTGCATTTTATAAGGATTAACTTCAACTGGTATTTCCTTAACCTTTTGAACAATTTCTTCAAGGTATGGATATGATTTTTTTATTCTTTAGACTTAGTGATCATATCATCCATGTACATAATTTTTTTATGCATCATGTCATGAAAAAATGTCACCATTACTCTTTGATAAGTTGCTCCAACATTCTTTAACCTAAATGACATCACTTTATAGTAGAAAGTTCTCCATATAGTGATAAATGTAGTCTTCTCCTTATCATGCTCAACCATTTTAATCTAATTATACCCATAGAAACTATACATGAAAGATTAGGTAAAAATCTTAATAGTTTTATCCACAAGAACATCTATATGGGGTAAAGAAAAATCACCTTTCAGGCTTGCTTTATTCAAATCTTTAAAGTTCACAAATACCCTGATCTTATTGTCCTTTTGGGTATTGTTATAATGTTGGACACTAATTAAGGGTATTTGACCACTTCAAAGAATCCAACATCCTATTATTTTTTTACTTCTTCTTTAACCTTGATCAATATATCAGGTCTTGTCCTCCATAACTTTTGTTTGATCGGCTTACAACCTTCTATCAATGGTAAATTATGTATTATAATCTCAGTATCTAAATTAGGTATGTCAACATATGACCAGGCAAAAACATTAATATATTCTTATAAAAAAGCAACAAACTCATTTCTCATATTAGCGGTGATTAACATCCTAATTTTTAATTCTCTTTTATCTTGCTTAGTGCCTACATTTATCAATTCTAACACTTTTTTTGCAAGCTCCCATGTATACTCAAATTGTTATACTAGCTTTGAAACCCTTTGATGTCTTCCTTTTCACATCCTTTCTCATCTATTGTAATTACAGCTTTATCAAAGTTTGGTCAATTATTCTTAATGTAGTGTGTTTATGAGTTTATCGATGATCCGCTTTCAAAATTCTTGAAAGCGAAAAGTGTTTTGGTTATAAATGTATTGTTTATATTTGGGAAAATAAATAGGCAAAATAAAAAGACATAATTGAAAGAAAAAATGCATGATATCATTGAAATTTTAAAAGAGAAAAGGCTCAATAACAAAGCCTTATTGCCAATATCTTGAGCCATGATTATTGGTAAGGTACATTATTCAATCAAAACAAAAGCATATAGATAAAGCATATTATTACTTTTTGAAAACAATCCAGATTTCCTCGATCTCCCAATTATCAACTCTTCCCCATCAGCCAACTTTACTTCCTGGATCTTCTAATTGTTCAACTCTTCCCCATAATCCAGCTTTCTCACAAATTCAGATGGGACATCTTCTAAAGTGCTAATGGTCAGTTGAGGCAATAGTTCATTAGGGTTCTCTCTAGCCTCAAGGTCTCCTTTGTGGTCTTCTTCTTTAAATCCTTCAAGATAGATAGTTGATAGTAGCATTATTAAGTTCATTTCTCAAACTTTCAAACTCATCTTTATTTTAATATCGGCTGCTCTTTTACATGTGAAAATCATGGAAATGTTATGTGAATAGGTGGGATCTCTATCCTATTTTTATTGGGCCTATTTCCTTCAATCTGGGTTAATCTCATTTTTTTTTAATATCGGCTGCTCTTTTGTAATCTATCCTTCTTGGCTTGAAACCTAAGCTAAACCTCTGATCAACACACTTCATTTTCATCATATTAATCCTCTCAAGAATTCATATGGTCGAGTTATATTGGAATGGCAACCCTTGTTTCAAAAAGCATTTAGTAACTACTTTTGTGGCCTCAGAAATTTCTAGCTTTCTTCATACCTTATTTTTAAGTGCCTATTAGGCATTTACAACCTCAAATGTATGGAGATTTTCATCCTCATTTTTTTCAACTTCAATGTATGGGACTGACACATTTCTTATTATAAACAAAGCCTTTTTAGCTTTTATGGTCACCAAATTTCTATTGATGATAAACTTGGGCTGCATATATCCAAGGTCTTCCTAACAACATGTTATATGAGGGATGAATATCCATCACCTGCAATGTCACTTGGAATGGTTGAGGGCCAATGATCAATTCAACATCAATATTCTCAATAATTGGCTTAGGTGACCCATCATATGCTCTGGCAATCATGGTACTCGGCTTTATATAAAAGGCATCAATAAGCATCTTATCAAGCACATGCCTTGACAGTATATTTAAAGTAGAACCATTATCTATGAGCACCTTAGCAATCACGCAATCCTTGCACTTTATCATGATACACAGTGGTTTGTTATGATTGATCCCTTCAGGATCAAGCTCATCATTAGTAAAGTAAAGGTAGTTGGTGGCCTAAATTGTTTCCACCAAATGTTCTATAAAATCATGTATGATGTATTGAGGAATAAATGCCCCATTAAAAACTTTCTGAAGAGCGTTCCTATGAAATTCTGAACTTAGAACTAATAATAACAAAGAAATCCTAATTAGTGTTTTCTTCAATTCATCCACCATGCTATATTTATTATGCTTCACTAACTTCAAAAACTCACTAGCCTCTTCATCGTTTACTAGCTTATTAACCTCATCCATCTTTGCTAAATCTACCGTATTCTTTCCTTTGGCTTTCTTATGATTTTCAGTTCTTCAGTAGTAAAACATCTCCCACTTCAAGTTAGCCCTTTTATTTCAGCATGAAAAATAGAGGCATGATTCTTATTATGAAAGGAATACCTATAATTATGAGGTAGGGCATTATAGCTTCCACTAGTTGTACTTGGAGGCTTAGTTAGAATCATTTTTGGAGGTCCCCACTTAGTTAGTTGATACCTATAAACTTCAACTTTTTTATTATATCCAGTCATTGTGCCTACTATAGCATTATTTTTTAGACCACCCATTCTTAACATTCCCAACATCATCATGCTTTCTACCTTAGAATGAAATTCTTCAGAAGAATAAATATCATATCCAAAGTGCTGGTGATACTTACAATATTCATTCATATCTCTTAGAGCCTATGTTTTGGATGGTAATTTGAGATATCTAGCTTGTTTCAACTTCTCATACATCATCTTCATTGTTACTTCAAGGTATTAACCCCTTCATTTTTAGAAGCATGGTTTGGTAGTGGGTTAGAATTCATATTCGGGGATTTATCAAAGGTAATTCATCCGACCTTGATGAGTTGAAAGATCTTTTTTTTTTATACAACACAACCATCAATGTTATGACCAGCGATACCAGCATGGTATTCACATGTTTGGTTAGGTTTGTATCAATAAAGGAATGAAGGTTGCAAAGGTATAAAATAAACAGATGCAACTTGGCCAATACTAAGTAGCCTTTTGTACATTTCACGAAGAGGTATAGGAAATGGTGGAAATTGTTCTTGGTTTCCTTGGAAATTTTTTCGTGGGCGAGAGGTATTGTTTGTCTAGTTATTTGTTGGGTTGGTTTGAGTGTTAGTTTGGCTTCCAGAAAAGGGTGAGGTAAAATTTATATTGGATATGGCAGGGGTAAGTGTAGATGTTTTTTGAAGTCATAGTTGTATTATTAAGTTTTCTTCTTTTTCTTACATCATCCTTCAACATTGTGAACTTCAGTTTTCTTTTTTCATCCAATAAAATCCTTTTTCTCATTAAGGTCTACAATCTTACCCATTCGAATAACCTATTCAATTCTTTCAGCTATAACAACCAGTTTAGAGAAATGTTGTGCAGAGCTTCCAACCAGGTGTTCAAAGTACGAGGCCTTGAAAGTGTTTGAAAATAAAGCAAACATCTTTTTTTCCAACAAAAAAGGATTAACATGTGCATCTAATTCATGCCACCTTTGAGTGTATTCTCTTATGGACTCTTTGTTGCCCTTCTTTATAGCTTATAAGCTTGATCTATCAGGGGCCACATTCATATTAAACTTATATTGCCTAATGAAGGCATCAACCAAGTCCTTCCACCTTTTTAACTTGGTATTGTCTAATTGCATATACCAAGTGAGAGCAGCATCACTCAAACTATCTTGAAAAAAATGAATTAATAATTTCTCACCATGAACTACCTCGACTATTTTATTACAATATGCTTTAAGGTGGGTTATCGGGCATTGAGTTTCAATATATTTGACAAATTATGACACTCTAAATATTTTAGGAATGACAACATTGGGCACCAAACACATCTCAGCAGCCTTTACAAGATCATACAAGTTATTTCCCTAAATTGCCCTCATCCTTTCCTCTAGGGCAACTAATTTTTCAGGTTGTCTTCCTCTACTACCTTGTCATTTTGAGATTCATCTATTGTCAAGTCAACAGTAAAGTGTATCCTTATCGGATATCTTTGGTTGAGCATATAGAAAATGTGTAGCATGTTGAGATTGAGGTGACATCCTATTTGCCCTTATATTTTATGGATTGAAAGGAGTTGTTGGCATGTGTGAAGGTTGAGCTGTAAATACTAGCTAGGTGGATGTTCCTTCTCCAGATTTAAACCTTAAAGCTTGTTCGAGTAGACTAGTAAGCCTTGCTATATATTTCTTAAGACTTTCCAACTCTTTTTGGTGTTCGACTTCTAACTGAGATCTTTCTTTGTTTTCCATTTGTCTTTTTCGCAGTTGAGTGTTATAGGAGCATCTTAATGGGGAACTTATATTTCACTTGTATATATAGAATATGACAATTTATAAGCATGTGCAAAAGATGCATGAGTGTGAATCTATAAGAAAAGCATATTGGATATGAATTCACTCTTCGAGGGGTTACATATGGTTGCTATTCTTTGGATATGCGGTCAAACCAGAATCTGATATCCTTGCTACAATGCTGAGAGGATATCTACCTAGCCTTTTGTTATTTGGATTTTTAACCATACAAAAATACATCCAAACACATTTTTTGATGCAAATATAGGTCTCATCCCTTTTATTAATTATAAAAAATTCTTTTATTACAATAGAAATTGTTCTAGCTAGCTATTACATAAGAATAAAGGCACTGCTTTTATTAGCTATAGATTTTTAAAAAAACATCGATATTATCCATGCTTCTTTGATACTTCATGATGTCTTCTCCAACTTGGCAAGCCTTCACAGAAGCTCGATCAATTTGCTTTTACAACTTTCTTATCATCTCAGCAATGATCAAATTGTTTCTAAATAAAACATTATTAGCAGTATCTAATGTTTGATTGTGTTTTTCTATCATCCTTTGGCTCTCTAACAGTTGTTTAGTTTTCATATTTTTCTTGGTTATCAAATCTTCAAGAATTTTAGTTGTCTTCTTAGCACTAGCTAATTCAACCTTAACTTTTTCTAATTGGGCATTAAGCGTGTCTAGATCCTTTAGACGAATGTTTAGTGTGGTTTGAGTCCTGGTAACTAATTCTTCCTAATACTTAGCTTTTTCTACATAATTTATCATGTCTTTATCGTATGTTTTTCGTGTCTTGAACTCATTCATTGCCTTCATCCAGTCTTAACCCACAAAGACCCTTTCTCCTTCAACTATTTTTCTTGCAGCCCTTTTTTTAACTAACTGTTACTCCAAAGATATTCTTAGTTCTTCCTTTGTTTTAAGTTCAGTTTGTAACACCTTTACTTGTTCTCTTCATTATTCCTCACCATCCATTCTCTATTTTCAATTGCCTATAGCTTTAGAAGTTCTTATTGTGTTAATGACTTCTTCATTATGCCATCTAGGGTATTTTTCACTAACTATAGGATTCCTTACTCTAATTTCCCTTTTTATTAGCACCAAGGATTTCCAATCTTGTCTAATGCTCCCTACCATCTCTATAGTAGCTCCTTTGTAGGCTCTAGAAAATTGAGCTATACCAACTGTCCTAGGAATGTTTTGTATGTCCCCAAGCTGTCTTGTAACCAAAGCAAGTTCATAGCTTATGTATCCAGTGATTCCAATTAAGGCACTCAGGGTTTCTTTCCATAGTCTATTAAACATTTCATATCTCTCATCCAAGGAGCTCTCCAATTAAAATTGCTTTGTGAAAGTTCTTTCAACTTTGTCCTTCAGTCCTCTTCAAAAAACTTCTCCCATTCTTTCAATACAAATAACTAGAGTTATTTTTGGTCAAACCACCAAAAACTTCTAAATATTAGAGTCTCAACTTCAATATAACTTGCCATCCAGATAAATAGCAATGAGACACAACATCTCATAGAACCTTTCCCAGTCTTTTTAGAATGGTT
This sequence comes from Populus x sibirica, assembly GCA_019202695.1. Taxonomy (NCBI): domain Eukaryota; kingdom Viridiplantae; phylum Streptophyta; class Magnoliopsida; order Malpighiales; family Salicaceae; genus Populus; species Populus x sibirica. The sequence continues at coordinate 1,326,973 of JAGMVL010000152.1, forward strand.
AAGAGATATGATTGTCTCATCTAAAATTGCAGCAGAGGGATTAATCTTGGTATTCTCATACTCAACAAATAAATTGGCTGCTTCCAAACTGATAATTTCAGTAGTATAGGGACACGGTACTAGTCCAAATACTCGTAAAGCTAATATTCTAAACTTCTCTATTCTAGCACCCGTATTAGACTTTTTTACAACTGGCAGCTCCTCTAGTAATTTCCATCTCAAACCCCTAGAGTTATTCTTTTCTCTATATTGGTTCATTTGATGGATTCCTAATAGCTTAGCAAACTTTTCCATAGTATTCTCAATTCTTTGGTGAAAGTATAGCTTATGGACATCTTCAAGGAAATATGTCAATACACCATATTTCTTAATAGTTGGCACCATATTGATATCTTTAAATGTAAAGCACCGATAATTAGGATCTAAAAAATGTATCAAAGCTTTTATGGCTAATGGTAACACTGACACTTTCAAAAGGTGCACAATCCTCCTATATATCTTGGTAAATTATATCTCATCTTTTAGATACTTGGTAAGTTGAACCAACTTGTTGGCATCATTTATTACACATCTTACATCCCTAAATAGCGATATCCCACCGACATCCGGTTTAGGGCAGTCTTCCTTAGTCAACTGTAGTGATTTAGATTCAAACTCATACTCAACAGTTATGATCTCACAATTAGTGGCCATTATGTCACCCACAAGTCCTGTAATCAAGATGCTACAGGTTAAGCTTGCCTTGGTGAAATTTATAAAGAGCATAACATAATAGGTAGGTTCTAGCCATTAAGTGCATGGGGTAGGTTACTACCTAGTTTCAAAGGGTCTTTCACATGCTAAGTGATTATTAAAGGTCGATATAAGGCTTACAAGAAGTGTGAAGATAGAGGCCCTGAGTAATATCAGATCGGTGTATCAACCACTACTGAGTAAACAATCAAGTAAGAGTTGGATAGTTTCACGAGTCTTACCCAGGCTAAAGCCATTAGGGTGCCACTACTTCTCCACCTAACCTAAAGTTGATATTGTGTATATTTAATGCCTAGTGAGTAATGTGTGAAGACACAGATCCATATCCAATACATACAAGATAACATGAATAAATATGCATGCTATATATATATAAACCAAATGAACATAACATAACAAACATTATAGCAATTAACAAACAAAAAGAAAAGCTTAGTCCAAAAAAAGTCCCCAGTGGAGTCGTTATTCTATCACACTCGACATCACGGCGACCATTAATTTAAAAAAAAAAAAACAGAATAGATATATGACATCTTGTTCTTATAGGAGAAATGTCTTGTTTATGGAGTCGCCACCTAGTACTATGGTCACTAGGAACCCTAACTGGTCTTCAAAGATTCTATGGTACGAGACTGTTACGCTAAAGAGAAGATACTATCACCCTTAAAACATCCTACCTAAGGTAAGGTGCATTAATGATTTTTTCTTAACTTGCTAATGGTTTGTTGTGTAATGCCATCATGGTTTTTTATAGTATTTATAACTCTGATGTTAGTAAATTTCAGGTTAATATTCCTAACTCTAGCGTCAGTAAATATTGGAATCAATATTTTTTACTCTAACATCAGTAAATACCGAGATTGATATTTCTGACTCTAGTGTTAGTAAATACCAGAGTTGATATTTTTAACTCTAGTATTAGTAAATACTGAAAGTCAATGCTCGTCGCCAATCCACTTACATCAAACAATCTTGGGTTGAATTTTAAAATGGGCATTGGATCTGAAAACGATAAAAATAAACATTGGACTCACATGAAAAGCATTTGGCTCTTTTATTCGAAGATCTTATCAATGTTTATTTAAAAAGGGTTTTTTATATATATGTTGCCCAAGGAGCCATTTTATTTGGGTCAAATTTTTAATGGGCTTGATAAACTTGTTATGAAGCTCAAAAATACATGCAAATACAAAACATAGTTTTTTTTTATTCCAATGCCAAAAACACAAAATGATTTTTTTATGCTAAACATAATATTTAACAAAAAAAAATTAAATTATGCAAAAGACACAATTTTTAGGCTTTTGTTTTTTTGCTTGGCCATAATTTTTTACGGTATTTTTTTATCTTTATTTTAAGAATTGTAAAAATAAAACCATGCACCACACACACACACACACCCCATCATTTTCACTAATTCACTCATACACACTTACAATTACCCATATACAATTTGCACAATAACTAATGTAAAATCATCCAAATTTCAAATAACACCTTCTAGAAAGGTCTGAATGGTTAAGATGAGCTACTGGAATTTAGTGAGACTGTTGAATACTACTAGTGCATAGAGATCACGCGCCGCCATGGTTGGGGATGCATGAACTGACGCTCCATTGGGTTGCTCTCCTTCTAAATTTCATTATTCAATATTAGGTTAGTTGGGAATTGAGCTTCATTATCTATTTTGATTTGCTTTTATGGGGATATATGGTCTCATGATTAAGATCGTTGTTTTTGGCATTTTAACCATGGTTAAATTGGGTCCTTTTTTTTTTATCTTATCTCTAAAAAGTTATCTTGGATTCATGACCCGAGTCATGGGTCCTTTAAAATTAGATTTTTTTTATTGGATTGTCTTCGTCTCATAACCCAAGTCGCGAGTTAACTCAATTGACTCAATTTTTTTAATTGATTTTTTCTTCAATTTCATCATTTAAAATTACGTTTCATTGAGACTTGTGTTTCATGATTTGTTTTGATTTGTTTTTTCTGTAGGTTATCTCAACCTTATGACTCTGAAATAGTGCTTAACGGGTTAACCCGAGTTCACTTGGCTCATTTTTTGTGTCATTTTTATAATTAAGATTGTTAAAATTTTCATCATTTAACATTAGATTCGACAGGAGCGATTGGGTACTGAGCTTCATAATTTGTTTTGATTTGCTTTCTATGGAGTTATCTTAGTCTCATTACCAGCATTTAGGAGGTTAACTCGGGTTAAATTCGATCTTTTTTTTATGTATTTTTCTATGAGGTTATCTCGATCTAATGACCTGGGTCATGAGTTTTTTTATATTAATTTTTTATTGATTATTTTTTCATGGGTTTATCTGGGTCTTATGAATCGGGTTTCGGGTTTGACTGGTTAGCTCGGGTCATTTTTTCAAGTCTTTTTTTATTGATTTTTTTTTCAATTTCATCCTTCAACATTGGTTTTACTGAGAATTAGATTTCATAATTTATTTTGATTTGCTTTCTATGGGGCTATCATAGTCTTATAACCCGGGTCGTAGATTTGACATGTTAACCTGGGTTGACCCAAGTCATTCCAATATGTTGTTATTTTAGTATTAAAAAAAATATCATCTTGAATTTTTTTTAGTTAAATTATGTTTTTATAAGTTGTATGAGTTGCTTTTGGACCCGCATATTCAACTAGATTACATTGGGTCAACTCTTACATGATTAAAAAAAAAACTTTCCATCAAAAAAAAAAAATTAGCAACATCCAAACAATTTTTTTACATCCAAAAATATACCACAGGTAAATAATATAGCGTTTGAGTGTGTGTGTGTGTAAAAGAACACTAGTACGTACTGTTGTTTTCTATCTCCAATGATAATATTAATGTCCTTAATTAATTCCTTCTATGAAAAAAAAATCAAATTTGAACATCATCAATGTAACAAAATAAATAAACAAAAGATCTAAGGGGAGTTGAGCTACCTAATGAAGTTAATTTTTTGGTCAAATCTATCTATCCTGAAATAATTAGAGATGGAAAATATAAATTCGATCGGAGGTCGTATGCAAAAATATATGTAGTGTCCTAGCTAATTGATAGCATAAGATCACTTGTTTTGATGAATTGGTGAAAGAGCTTGTTCCATGTAAAAAATCCGATGTAATCTTTTTCTCTCTCAAGAGAATCACATTGTTCTTTAAAACTAATTGATTTATCTCATATCCACGCACATAAAATAATCTCCAAATATATATATATATATATATATATATATATATATATATATATATATATATATATATATATATATATATATATATTCCTTGAACCCTACAACATACCTCAATAATTCACTCGAGATATTTTCTTGGAGCTCTTCCAAATTATATAGAGGCAAATGAAAGCAGGTGGATTAGGGCCATGCATGCATGACATTTAAAAGTTTTTTTGGGAGAGATTTTTATGGATTAACCAATAACGTGCAATTTGTCTACATAAAGCTAGGAGAAAAATAGGGCAATGTCCGTGGAGAAGCAAGCAACAACTTGGAATTCTGTAAAAGTAATGTAAGATTCTAGCACCCAATTCAACCAACCAAATGAAAGATGATTCATATAATGTAGGGCTTTTTAAGACAAATCCTTTCTTTATCAAGCACCTTGGTCGTAAGCATGTCCTAATTCGCAACCTCCTCCTCGTGCCAAATGGTCCTTCAGACGGAGACCTAACATCAACAAAGCCAACACTTCCCTTCTCTTGAAAAGGATTTCTGCTAGCTAGCTTGGATAAATTATTTATCTTCTTCACTGTTATTCCCCTCCATACTGGACCAATTAATCTTGGTTTCTTCCAAGCATCTGTCCCTTTTATACTGGTCTTCAAATTATGATCTTGAAGCTAGCTAGCTAGGGTGCTCGAAAGATGATATTGTTTTTTTTTTTAGGAGAATGACTCGAACAGCTTGCAGAACCTTAGAGAATAGGATCCTGTAGACACTCAGATTCCAAGATTATAATTAGTATGCATCTTATCTTGAAATTAAAACTATATGTTTAATAAGACGAAGCTTGAAATGCCTATATATGAATCCAAATTCCCATGAATCGCATATTTTTTTTTTTGAGATTGAATGATAGGAACTCAATCTTTTCTTAATTTCTTTGGAGAGCATGATTTAGGTGATAGTGAGACGGCATCAAGGAATATTTTCCACACCATATGCCATTGAGTCCACCTGGGATAACGATGATTCGTCAAACCCACCAAAACCTACTATGAGGTTCGTCGACATGCCAAATCACAAATTCTAGCAATTTTTTGAGACTCCTTGTATTTCTTGCTATAAAGTTAATAAATAAAGCAACATTTTGTACCCCCAAATCCCAAAACATACTCAATATGCTTTGCTTTAATCCCATATAAGAATCATATATTCTAGGCTCCACATGATTGAGAGCTCCATCGATCTCACACTCATAATCAATAATACTACAAGCCCATGTGAACATTGTCCCTTAGAAAGGCCAAATTTTAAGTTCTATAAGGTACTTGTTAGCTTGTACCCTATTCTCTTAAGGGTACGTGCCTTTCCATCTTAACCTCTTCTTTTTTGAAGAAAAGCAACGACCCATCTTAATCACTAAAGCAAATTGTTGGGTTCCTCTTGAGATTTATGGTAAGCTTTAGTTAGGGTTTGTGCCATGGCGTGATTCTCTAGTTTTTAACCATATAAATATATAATGTTCTTGTGATATACGTACGTGAATGCTAAGGATTTTGAATCAACAATATGGAGCATCGTTTGCCTTTCACAAGAAAATATTAGAATATATGTGGAGAATTTTTCTAAAGCACGAATACAATTTATAATCACTTCGTGTGTGTATGGATATTTCCTGGATTCCCATGTGTCACATATTATAACAATTCTCAAAAGATGTAGATATATACATCACAATCACAAGAAGTGGTTATTAATTTAAATATTTGATAGAATTGTTTTTTGTTTTAATATCACGAACACACTCTTGAATATGATTCTCGGACAAAACGTTACTTTTAAAAGTTAATTCATGAAAAAAAAAACCTGTCAACTTGAGATACATAATTAATCATGATATATTTATATATGTAAATTAAAAAATAAAAATGATAAGATTTGAATTGGTGATGTTTTCTCTAGATTTTGTAATCATTGTAACGAGGTTATTCATGATAATATTATTCTTTAATTCTTTATAATTGTGATGAGACTCCAATACTTAGATCTTCATTAAAGTTCATTGGACAAGTTTGTTAATTAGTTTTCTTAATTCTGCTCGGCAGAATCTTTTATTTTCTTTGAATGGACTTAGGGAATTTATTAATTAATTGAAGTGGCTAACATTTTAACTTATCTAAACTATTCCCATATTCATGAGGACGATATATGAAATATATAAATATTGTGCAATTAGACTATTGGCAACTAGCTAGCTATCCTTCAAGGTAAATATTGATGCACTCAAACACTCCTAAGTCCATGAGTCTACTTTGGTCCTCAAGTATTGTAATTATGAAAATAAGTCCTCAAATGGAGAAGAAATGTTACCATCTTCTTATTACGTTTTTGTCCATGCAACCTCCAGAAAACTACATAAATACACTTTGATCCTTTAATTTAAAAAATATAAAATCACATCATTTTTTTATCCAAATTGGAATATATATATATATAAAAGAAGAGAATTTAGTGCCTTTTTCGTGCAACTTCAAATATCTGGGGACTATTTAGAAATTATAAATTAGATCATGATTAGCGTGCAATGGACACAAATTTTAGAGGTTGTTTTAGATTTAGTATAGAGTTTAGGGCTAAAGTTGCAAAGAAAACATGTGTGTGTGTGTGTGTGTGTGTTTGTGTGTGTGTGTGTGTGTGTGTGTGTAAGAAAGCTTGAATAAAGATAGAATATATAAGATGAGAGGGCAAAAACAAGATTCCAATCATGTGGTTAAAATCTAAGGTGTTAGGAGATTGGATGACAAAATTGTGTTATACTAAGCACATGAGAGGTGAGTAATTCTTTTTTCAATGGGAACTTCTAGAAATTAAAAAGAAAGGGGGAATTGATTAATTGTTGGCTATAAAGGGAATAAATTTAAAGGTAAAGAAGAATTATTAGCTTATCTGATTTTATGTAATAAATGGGCTAATTTATGCCTAACTTTGATTAAAGGAGAAAGAATGAGGCCATTCACAATGATATGGAGAATAAAGTACTAAAAAAATAAAAACATGGAGAATGTAGGATCAATTCAATTCCTGCTTAAGAACAAATTAGGGGGGCTGCTTTGTTTCCTGTTTATATTCCATAATCCCTTGATAATGACAGGATTATTGTATTTTAATCAAAGCTAGCTAAAGGTACGTCCAAAGAAGAAGAAGAGGAGGAGAATTGGCTTTGACAAGCTTACAGGCCTGAAGCCATCCATGGTTTCCACACTATCATATGGATATGGATGGCTTACCCTTCCGTCTCCTTTGTGTGACAATTATGAATATGGATTCAAGGAATTCCATCTTTAGAGTTCTTCATGGACATCCGGCACTGACCTTATATCAGATCTTATGAAGAAGATGCACCACTACCTATAAATAAAAAAGCCAGCACAAGTTCGAGTTCGAATCCTTGGGTTTGCATAGCTCAACTAAATTGATTAGACCTTGAGTTTACTCTTTAATGGTCACGAGTTCGAGTTTTTTCAGGATCACTAGAGGTTTACATGATCATTAACTTCAAAACTCATAAGATTAGTTGAGTTACACGCAAGCTAGCTCGAATATATAAAAAAAAAAAATCCAAACAGCTGCTTTGAAAACACACAACACCAAGAGGGATCTGGCCTTGATGGGCTTGGTAAACAATGTACATTTAGACCTTATCTCAGCTAGCAGCGCCCAGCGCATCTAGTTTAGAGGTATCAGAGTACCCTCCTACGGCACTGTTCCATTTCCCTGGTGCCCAAACAAGAATGTTTCACCTTTTTAATCTCTTCGGTGCCTGCAGCAGCCAGCATCAATTAGTAAGGAGCTCACTAATTGAGACTCCTCTTTACTTAGGTATGGATCCTTCATGTTGACCGGGTTCATGGTAGAGAGCTACTTGCAGCAAGCACCCTGATGCTAGTAATGGATAATCAATCAAGCCCTGAAACATATTTCATCTCAATTAAGTGAATGGATCCATCAGCATTCAGATTTTATTCCTTTTTTCGTGAGCTCTACAGTAGACAGGAATTATGCGTGGACTGGACATGAGGCTGGCATATCAAATGGTGGCTTAAGAATATAACCTTACAATTGCTGGAACTCGTAAAATGGTTGGTCATTCGTATTCTCATAGCAAGAGAAACGTCAATAATATTCTAGCAATGAACCGTAGTGCAAGCTTCTGAAAAATTGAATCTCTTCTGCAGTGCAGCATTTGTTGCAGCAAAGCACATTTTTACTAATATCTCCAACCAAATGTTTTGGTCTAGCCTCAACTAAATTCTAGCAATGAGGCCTGAATCAAAAGTTTGAAGGAGAGATCAAATCAACAAGACAGATAATACCCTCGATAAGGACTTGTTTGCTTTCAGATAGAATATGAGGCAATTATAATGAAAACAAAATATAAGAGATGTAACTGGAAATACACGGCAGTATTCTGAAGTAGAAAAGTTGTGTGGTAGTCTGACAATATTCAAAGTTCTAAATTAAAGAGACCATATAGAGATAAAGTTCTAAATTAAAGTGGCCATAAAGAGATGGAGCATGTAACTAAGGTAGCATCAGAACAAAAGCACAATTTGAACTCATTGATGGGTTTATCAGACTGGATACATAGCAAAATATAGTCTGTAAGTATTCCAACTTCTAACTAGAAGTTTAGAAGTTACTATGTAAAGAATGACATGTGACAGAGAGAACTCCAAAACCAAACTTCTGAAATCAATTTCAACTATTTGGAGTCCTGCCAGACTGCATACAGAACGTCACTAAGGCCAGTACATGCATGTGGTCAAAACAGTAATACACGCACACACACCCACATACACTTTAAGACACCAGATACAAAACATTACTGATGAACTTAAACAGCTACAGAGCAGCATGCCAAAGGTCAAAACAGTAACACACACACATTTTAAAACACCAGATACAAAACATTACTAATGAACTTAAACAACTACAGAGCAGCATGCTAAAGGTGCTGTCGGTAAAGAAAAAATTGAACATTGCCACAAGTAACCGCCTTGTTTGGAGAGTGGAGAAGCACTCCAGTTTTTATTGGGAAATGAAGGAGAAGATGTACAATGTGTTTAGAACTATCTTATCTGCATCTAGTGTGGCATGTTAAAGTATAATATAAATCATATTTTGGATCTTACCTCACAACTTAAGCTTTTAAGTCGAGATGTCTTAAGCTTTTAAGTCGAGATGTCATTGTATCATAGCCTGGAGATCACCTAACAAAGTACTCGGATTGAAATGTTCTTTTACATGACATAGTTTAAAATTGTTAATAGCATACAATAATTTTTTTTTTTACTAAGAAACGATAGTATACATATATCAAAACAACTTCACTTAATGACGTATATATCAAAATAGTATGTATCACATAATCTAACCATGGTATGACAAAACAATTTTCAAAGTCAATATGATGTTCAGGCAATAAATTGATCTTTAACTCAATCTATAATACAGTTTAGAATTCTAGTAAATCAGTATGAATAAGGAAAGCGTAATAGATCATGCATAATCTCAAATTATGAGAATATACACAAGTGGTCCATTCATTTTCCTTGATCACATTGTCAAATTGCATGCTGCACATTGTCATTCACTACCCTACTGGCCACTTGATCATTTGCATTCCTAAATGCTCAACAATCACCACCAATTGCTGTTCACAAACCGTTAGTTATAGTTTCTGTAACCCCAGCAGCCAGAAAACAGAACAACACTGCTAGATGAGGTACATTAGCAAAATAGGAGGAAATCGATATGCAAGAAACAAACACAATTGAAGCTGTAATACATATTAACGTATCATCAGCATTCCAATGCAATCTACTTTCCATGAGCCCAACACAAAAATGAAACAAATAATATCTTTTCATTGATCAAAATTAAATTCACTCAATCATTTATTTGTAAAGCCAGAGAAACAATCTCAAATATCAATAACTTGTTTGTGCGGCATGATTAGTGCGCACATAAGCACCTATCCTGCAGGAAAAAAACAAGCATATATACCAATTAAAGAAGAATACAATCCAGCACAGCCTAAGCATTCTACAAAGCCTTTTGTAAAAGCATACACAACTAGCTATTCCAAGTTGCATCCCATACAAATCCAGCCACACAAATATGGAAGCAGATGATCTTGTGCAGCAAATGTTCATTACAGTCCAAATAATTGAACTAAGGACTTCATTGCTACCATTCGTTGATCATGAAAATCATTTAATCACCTGCCTTGAGGATATAAAATTGAGCTTATGCTATCTAACTCAGAAAAGGAACAGCTCAACGTAGAAATACACTCATTAAAATTAGCATAAAGACAAAACCCATGAAAGAAAACCTTTAATTTCATTAACATTCGCAAACAAAATAACAAGAAGAAACCCCGTACTAATCCAAATTAAACAAGTTCTAACTTAAATCACTCCCATAATTATCTTAAACCAACACCAAGAACAGCAGCAGCAGCAGCAGCCTATAATCCCAAAAGGCTGTAAAATGATTCTCAAAGATCATCTTCATCTCTCAAATACTCGCCAATATCAGAGTAGTGATGCACAACAATCCCATTAGGATCACACTTCCTACAATCCTGTGTCGACCTGGCGGCGGTTCCAAACCCCAAAGGCACATCACTCATAGAAAACACGACAACCCCATCATTTTGATTGATACTATCAGTAATCTTCCCTAACCCGCCTTTTAACACATGATTCCCATACAAAAAAGACATCTCTGAAGTGGGCTTCAACCAAACTTTATTTTTAGCATTTGCAGCCAATAAATTCAGTGACTGTGTAGTCAATCTAAAATCACCCCTATGAGTGAATTTCCCAATACAGGTACCTAAAGATACCAAATTTTTGCGGCCAATGTTTGTTGCTCGCTTCACAATTGATTCACTGATGTAAAATACCTTGTTTTTGTGGAGCCTGAAGCAGTACCGACCTGGGTTCGGGTCTGGTCCTTCATGTGATGGACTTTCAATGATGTTTTTGAGGTTGTTTCCTGTGAACAACATCAGTTTCTTGAAAACTTCACCCATCTCTTTCTCGTCCAAAGGCCTCATCTTTTCTGGTTTCTTGATTTGTCGAAAGGAGGATAAGGGATATAGATTGAGAATTCGAGGCTGCAACTAAAAAAGGAGGGTTTCTCTACTAGGGTTTTAGACTTTAGCGATGATATATGCTCGCTCCTTCCCAAATTTTAATTATTTTTAACCTAAACAACAAGCTGGGCCTGATTTTCTTTTTTTTTTGACATAAAAGAGCCTAGCCCACTCAAATGAATCTGCCCAAACACCTAGCCTAATTGGGTGGTTTCAGTTTTTATTTATTTATTTATTATTATTATTATTATTATTATTGTATGATAAATATTTCCTCCTACCCTTGCCGACTAAAAATATCAAATCAATAGGATTTATCCAAGATAAATCTTCTAATTAATAATTAGAAAAAAAAAAGTTTTAATTTAATTAGTTTATTTTTATATCTATCAATACATTTGCTTTTTATCTATTTTTGATGTTATATTTTTCATAAAAAATCTTATTCATATGATATATCCTCTTATTCAATATTAATATATCAAGTTGATCTTTTTATTAGATAACTTCATCCTCTAGCCTGAGGTTTAATTTTTTTTCATAGTAGCATTTTCATTGACTTCAGCTTTGTTAATGACTAAACTACTTCCGTTCTTATATTATAACTAGTATTTGCTGGTGTGGAATAAACTAATTTAAAAATAGGATAACATGCTTAATAAAACACCTCCGTTGACTTTGTTCTCAAGCCTGAGGTTTAATTTTTTTCATAGTAACACTTTTATTGACTTCGGTTTTGTTAATAACTAAACTAGCTTTGTTTGAACCCATATTGTGATTAGCATTTGTTGTTGCAGAATAAACCAATTTAAAAATGGGATAACATGCTCAATAAGGCATGAGTTTGAGGTAGGAGAAGTGTTTCCTTGTATAAGTATATCATTAATCTCATTCCTTTTTTTAATATACAATAATTTGTTTTTTTATTTTTTTTCCCACTCTTTTTTCTTTTCTCAACTTTTCTTTCTTTTTTTTTTCTTTTCTCTCGATTGAAACTTTATTCTTCTCTACCTTGGCCAAATTTGTTCTCTCAATGGTCCTATTATTTTCACTTTTCCTCACATCTTTACATGATTGTTTTGTACTTTGAACTTCACCTTTCTTTCTTCTTTTTCTCTAGTTTTAATTAATCTTCATAAATCTATCTAGGAGATAATTGTATAAGTTTGAAAATCTTTCCATCATTTTCAAGAAAATATTTTTTCTTAAACCCATCATGTTTGACTTTCTTATCAAATTACCAAGGATGCCCTAATAATAAATGAGTAGCATGCATAGGTATCCCATCATATAAAACCTCATCCTTATACTTTCCAACCAAAAAAGAAACCAAAACTTGTTTAATAACTCTATCTTTATCACATTTATTCAACCATTGAAGTCTACAATAAGGTTTTTCATCTTTAATAGTATTTATATTCAATTTTCTAACAAGTATACCACTAGTAATATAAACACAACTTTCATTATCATTAACCATACCACTTCCCTTGTTATTTATGTGGCATCTAGTATGAAAGACTTTTTTCTTTTTTTGCTATGTATCTTATACTTAAGTTGAATAATAAGTGATCTTTTAATCACCAAAACCTCTATGTCAACTAGATACTTAACATCTCTACAATCCTCAAGAGGTCGCATATCATTCTTCTTGGATTTGTTGCTTTCATATTTAGTCTCCTCGTGTTCTTCCATAACTATAATTCTTTTGTTCAAACATTGTGAAGCAATATGTCCATTACCCAAACACTTGAAACACCCAATATATATTATGATTAGTTTGAGTTTTGGTTTTACCTTGGACAAGAGGTTATGAATGAGATGGCTAGTTTGTGAAGGTCCTAAGGGTGAAAGGCCTGCAAAATGAGCCATTTCACCTTCAGATAAGAGCCATTACCCAAACACTTGAAACACCCATATTGAAGGCTAGCTACTTTGATTCTCAATCTAGCCATCTCATTCATAACCTCTTCAAATCTCATGTTCATCATCTCCAATTGTTGTTTCATAACTGAATAATCTCATTCCAGATTATTCTTATCCTTTGGCAGTGATGACCCACTGTTTCTTAACATCATCATGATTTGAAAATCATGTTATTAGAAAGAAAAATATATCATCACACAATCATTCACATGTTTACACTTAATTGATGCCACTTATCTAGTGAAAATATAAATTTTTTGTTTTTCATTTTAATAAGCTTACATTTCGCTTTTTACCACTCAATCTAAATTTTTTTAGTTCTTTAAAGAACTAATTCACAACAAATCATAAAAACTAATGACTTAGTGGTGAAATCTAAAATAATATATAGACTTAATAAGCAATAAAAAAAAAAATCAATAATCATATGGTCGATCTCCTTTACATCTAAAAGTCCTGTGCTACCAAAACCTAGCACCATGTTCATGATCAAAATCATCAGACTTCTTATATGTATTTTTGGTTATGGACTCATGTGGTGGTGAAATAGCTATCCTGACAAGCCTTCTACCTTTAAAATCTCTATGAACTAGCCCATCTCGAAGGCTAACTACTATCGTTCTCAATCCAGTCATTTTATTCATAACCTCTCGAAATCTCTTGATCATCATCTCTAATTGTTGTTGCATAGTCATCTAACCTTATTTCGAATTATTTTTATTCTTTGGTGGTGATGATTCAGTTTTACTTGATATCGTCAAGATTTGAAAATTATATTAGTAGTAAGAAAAATCTAGCATCACACAATCTGTCACGTGTGTTACACTTAATTGATGCCACTTTTTTGTATTTCACATAAATTTTTGGTTTTTTATTATAATAAGCTTACTTTTCACCTTTTTATCATTTAATCTAAAAAAATTCAGTTCTTTAAGGAAAATTAACGACTTAGTGGTGCAATCCAAAATAATATATAAACTCAAGAAGCAATAAAAAAATAAAAAAACTATCAATATGAAACTACAAATACAAAATTGTGAAAAGAAAAATGAATTTGTGCAAAATATGAATAATACGAATACATGAAAAAAAATTACGAGAATAAAAAAACTAATAAAATAAGACTCAAATATCCCAAACGAAGCAAAGACACTATTTGGACCAATTTTTGTGTAGCAAACTTGAAATCAACAATAAAAGAATTTTTTTACGTAAAGATGTTATGAATTTTTTTTGTAATTTTTAGAAATTTACCCAACAAAGCATGTCTAAATAATTCTTAAATCAAGATTTGACACTAAGATATTTCAATAATCAAGAATATTTATATTTGAATTGTTGAATCAAGATTTGATGGAAAAGACCTAAACCTTATTTTTTTTCCCTTGTGTGATTTCTTCGACATCTCGACCGGCACGAGCTCATATTCCAAGCCTTTCTCAGATAGGCAAAGCAATACAAGGGCTGTGCTTGTGCACATAATAGAGATTCCATGAACCTTGATTGCCATGGCCTAAAACTAGCCTAAGAATGAGGAGTTATGATATATGAAAGCATGGTCTTGAGCATTGAAGCTTCATTGATAACAAAAATAGATTGCTTAATATGCTCTCTCTGTTTGGCTTATTCAATAATCTTCGGCTTTTTTGTTTTCACGCTTCTGGAAAAAGGTATCATATGTTGGAAAAATGACTTGCAGTAGATCTATCAATCCTTCTATTATCAATCAACAGATGAGATTACAACATGTTCTAACATAGTAATATTCGATTTTTCTGGCTTCTAGAGAGGGTTTGACATGACTTACTCTGCAACTGCAATAAGCTAGGCTGGTTTGTGGTGGCAGCCGAGAATATCAGTTGATAGAAACATTTTGCTGTGCTGTGTAACAGGCTTTGTGTTGCTATAATCTTTTTCATTGGCAAGTTTGAATAATTTTGTTTTTAATCAAGCTAGTTCGAATTGAATTAACGTTTTCTTGATGCTTATTGCAAAATCAAAATTCCACAGAATAAACAACAAAAATTTCTAATCAGTGGCAGCAGGAACTGTCTCAGCAAGACATTTCCTTACTTGGATATTAAAGCGACTGGGATCTCTTCTAAGCACTTCAGTATTGTCCGAACACAGAATGGAGACTTTCGGGAATGAGAAATAAAGAAGATGAAATTATTTTGTAGAAAATGTAATAAACTGTTGTAGAATATTACATGACATGATACATACAATAGAATAGAGGATGATATCTTAGAAGCCTAAATCTTAATACTCAAGAGTGATGTGATATCATATCCTAGTGTTCTTGGCCCAGCAACCACACCCATCCAAAGAGAAAAAATCAAAGATATAGAAAAGTCAAAAGCCACCATTTCCAAGCCAACCATTACCATCCAATTAACATGGACAAAAAAAAGAAGAAAAAACCCTCAAAAATCAAACCCACCAGCATCATCAAATCCTGCATCATAAGATGCAGCATCAGACACCATATCTCCAATCAAAAGCCCACCAATAGCTCCTCCTAGCAATCCAGCCCCGAGGCCCATCCCAAATTTATTCTTCTTTTGCGGCTGCTGCCCTTGCACTGGTGGTGGGTACCCATACCCCCCTTGAACAGGTGGATATCCATATCCAGGTGGAGGCGGTGGGTATCCATAACCTTGTGGTGGAGGCGGTGGGTATCCGCCATATGGTGGTGGAGGTGGATATCCATATCCAGGTGGGGGTGGTGGATATGAGCCAGGTCCACCATAAGGAACAGAGGTAGGCCCCGCAGGATATGCAGCGACAGGTTGACTGTTGGAATTAGTTGCCTTCGCTGCTGATGATGATGCTTCAGGAACCACTACTTTCTCAATCTCACCGAACTTGAAAGAAAAGTTAATCTCACCTTTAGGTTTCCCTGATGGTTTCCTTACCTGATAGCTAACAAACTTCATGGATTTACCATCGCCAGCTGAATCCAAAAGCTCCTTTATTGGCACGTTGACTTCACCAATATCTTTATCCCCTAAAGCACGCTCACATTTAAGCTTACAAACAAGACTCAGACGGTTTTCTGCAAGTGGGGTTTCAGGGATAGTGAATTTTATAGGGAAGTTCCAAGTGGGGTTTTTTCCACCAGCTCTATCTACTGGGGTTTTGGTTTTTTGCTTGGGTTGTTGTTTTGAGTCATCACCAGAGATTGAAACAACAGCATACACATCCATTTTGGAGATATAATTGACATCTTTGAGATCTCTTGCAGAGATGACATTGATCTCTAAGGTTCTTTGATCCATGGATATAGAGAGAGGGGAGGAGGGGGAGGGGGAGGGGGAGAGGAGAGAGAGAGTTTGGTTTGAGTTACGATGGCAATTTGCAAGTGACTTAGCAACCTCCGCTGATGGGTTTGCATACAAATTTTGAGTGCAAAAGACGGCCAGGTGCGGTCAACTCTCGGGGTTTGTGGGTTATGAGACAATGAGAGTAACCATGGTTAGATGTAGATTGAAAGTTGATCTAATAAATTATTAACCATAGTTAATGACTTTGTAAGGTTATCTCGTGAAATACGATTAGATCATTGTTTGTGCTGCGGCTGTGTATTGTATTAATTTTTTTAATATAAAATAATATTCAATTATTGCCAACTTGTGTTTCAATAAAAAGAAATATAATCATGAATTTAAAATAAAATGCATAGATCAATATTTTGTAAAATATAGAAAAGAAGATATATTAGAATTATTTGGATTAAATTATTAAATATGTTACCTAAATCATAAGATCGTGATAATTCTTTAAAAAATAAATCAAAATAAATTATAAAAGTTAATTTTTAATCAACCTAATGTTAAATAATGAAATTTAAAAAAAATTAAAAATTTAAAAAATAACAAAAAAAACAACTCGAGTTAATATGTCAAACTCATAACTTAGATCATTAGATCGAGATAACTTCATACAAATAAAATAAAAAATTATAAAATTCAATTTCCAACCAACCCAAAATTGAAGGATGAAATAAAAAACAATAAAAAATAACAAAAAAAACAATCAAAGTCAACTTGGGTTAACCTATTAAACTCACAACCTCTGTCATGAGACCGAGATAACTTCATAAAAATATAAAGAAAAAAAAATTACAAAGCTCAATTCTCAATAGATTCATTATTAAAGGTTGAAAAAAAAATTAAATCCATGAGACTAGAATAACTCTAAAAAAAAATTAAAAAAAAATATATAAAGTTCAATTCATAAACAACTCAATATTAAATGATGAAAAAAAAAACTTACAAAAATGATTAAGTTGTTGGAGAGTAAATGTAACATTCTAAACTTTTTTGTGCAATTATTATATTAATAATTGTCTTGTATATAAAATTTAAAGGTAATTCTTTTCCTTATCATATCATAAGAACGAACTCAATTCACCTTTCAACGGTTTCATTAATAACTATAATGATATACAATTTATACTTTTATATTAACGAGGTTACAACACTTTCTAGATTTCAAAACATAAATTGTTTACAACACTTGCACTAGACAATTTGGATAAGTTTAAATTGTATTTAAAGGAAAAAAATTATAAAATATAAAAGATATATTTCAAGAAGTACAAAAGTCTATTACCCGGATTCAAAAGATTCAAGGGCAATAAAAAAACAAGGCGAAAGCTAAAGAAATACTCAAAAGTTAGAGGAGTTAAAAACTAAAAAACAACATAGCAACCACAATGGAACCGATCGACCGGTTTCTAAAAATCCCAGAACCGGTCGACCAGTTATCCTATAAAGTCTAGGAAATGGTGGACCAGGTTTTTGAAACTCCAGAACTAGTCGACTGACTCTACAATAACAGCAAACCTATTATACAAAACCCAAACAACAGCTAAAGCAAAGAACCCCATGACCCTGGAAGACGCCAAATGAACATAAGTTCAACTAGAATTTGATACCTTGATTCCAAATCTACCAAACAAGATCGGACTAGCTCAAAAATCTACTCACTAACATCTTGGTGAAGTCAATAAATTTGATAAAAGACTTGATTCCTTTCATGCCAAATAAAATATGGGATTTACAAAATAACATACCCTAAGAAGTACAAAGGTCTATTACTCAGAGCCAAAAGACCTAAAGGCAATAAAAAAAATACAAGGTGAAAGCTAAAGAAATACTCAAAAGTTAGAAGAGTAAAAACCTAAAAAAACAATACTGGAACCAGTTGACCGGCTTTTGGAACAATTCTGCAATAATAATAAACATGTTATGCAAAACCCGAGCAATAGCTAAAGTAAAGAACCTTATGACCATGGAAGACGCCAAATGGACTTGAGATCAACTAGAATTTAATACTTGGGTTCTAAATTTATCATGAGAAATCGGACAAGCTCAAAAATCTCCTCACTAACATCCTGAGGAGGTCAATAAATTTGATGAAAGACTCGGTTATTACTTTCATACCAGATAAAGTAAATCATGGCTGAGAGGACAAACCAAACAAGCAGATGTAAGAACGCATTCTTCTTTTTGAGGTGCAAGGATGCCAATTGAAGCAAAGGGAAGGGTCATGCTCGTACTAGCACCTCATACCAAAATTGAGAAAGGATAATAGAAGAATAGATGGTCACGTGTCTCAACATGTGACCCGCAAAGGATACATACTCAAGCAGTGATGATTTGATAATCATGAAGTCTATATATGGTATGAAGATCGACCCAAAGTAGCAAGCTATAAAATAAATAAGTGTCTCTGGATGTGACTTGGAAACCAGAGGAGATGATGCATAGAGTCTGTGGGTCTCAAACATTTTAAACCGAGTCATTAGTAAATCTCCCTAAACATAGTAATATAATAAGGCAATATTGGGGTGGAAAAGAATAGAGTCCCAAATAAGTTGAAGGTCTTGATTACCTAAAGGAAAAGCCCAAGTACCCTCCTCAATGATGTTTGAGACCTTTGCATCCCAATGCAACCTCGTGGAAGAGAGAACCTTGAAAGGCTAAAGGTCACAGATCCACTAGCCATCTGGCAGCCAATAATCCAACCAAAGAGAAGTAGTTGTCCCATCACCAATGCAAGAGACAAACATTCATTTGCATCGATCCCGACTAAGAAGAATCTTCCTTTGAGACCATAAACGAGATGGAGGAAGTACCATTTGCTAGAAAGATCTACCTCTGAGTAAGACATTGTGCACCTATCCTGAACATACTGAAGATCTATCAAAAAGGAGTCTCCACACATGTTTTATAATAGTCGCTTTATTCCATGTTTTGATCTGTTTAATCCCTAGACCAGCCTTTTTAAAAGGATAACAACCTGAAGCCCAAGCTACCTTTGTCTATGAGTGGGACAGGGATAATCCTTCCAAAGGAATGTAGCTAAAATACCCTCAATCCTCCTGATGACTGAGCATGGTAGAATAAATATAGTAAACTAGTATACCTTAATGGATGCAAGAACAAATTTGATTAAGTAGAGATGGCATGCTGTAACCCAATTCTTGACCTCTGTTTTTGTATATATTTTGAAAAAAATTAGAAAAATTTCAAAAAAATATCTTTTCAATAATTTTAGCTATTTTAGTCATTTTGTTATTTTCTTTATTTTTCTTTAATTTTGGTGTTAAAAAAGCTTGAAAAATCATAAAACACATAAAATGCAAAAATTATAAAAAAAATACAAAAATAGTTGGAGTTTGAAATTAGATCGATGATTGAGTATCACATACAAAAATTGAGTTTGAGAATTTTTTTGGTCACAATTGAGGGTTTTAAATTGAAGAAGAAATTGATAAATGGGCTTAATTGGATTTAATTTGGGTGGGAGTGAAATAAATTTGAAGTTTAAGGATGATTTTGAAACAAATAGCCATGTTATAAATTAATGAAGGGTTTAATTGAAAAAAAAAATCAGAATTGGAAGATAGACTGGTCAAAATTACACAATTTCTAGGAACTAATGATGAATTTGCATTAAGGATTAAATTTAGACAAATAAATTGATTTTAATTAAGGACACAATCGAAAAGAAAGATGTGATTTAGGAATTTTGAAAAACTAAGGACTAAATTGAAATTGGAAGGATCAATTAATTCAATTTAGTATTTAAACGGAAAGAAATTTCAAGATTAAACCTCTAAATTGAATAATATTGAAAAGCTTAAAAACCAAGAGTTGTAATGAAAGGAATTAAAAATTAAAGGGAGCAGTCAACTATTCTTATAATTTCATTTTAGTCCCATTTGTTTTAGTCCAATAATCCAATTAATCAATCCTAGCAAATTAATCCTAGATTTCAAATCTCCCAATTGAAGATTTTAACCCAAATTCTAATCCACCATTCCAGCCTTAAATCTCAAAATTCCAACAATCACAATTAAGACCCCAATTTCTAGCCTTCAAATCACCAAAATTTCAACATTTCCTCTCAATAATTTCCTCTCAATAAAAAATAGATAGAGCCTACAACAGAAAAGCGGGAGGTCAACACAAAAAAAAAAGACAGAAAGGGCATTCATCATACACAACAACCTCTCATTGAAATGTAAAGGGAACTCACCATCACCATAGCCATCAATATTGTCTTTCCCAAACCAGTCTCTCATACACATCTCCCTCTTCTTCACTCATCTTTCTTTCATACAAATCATAGCTCAGAAATCAAAGAAATTACCATCCTCAACCTCCTCTCAATCCAGATACCACTCACCATAACCACTCTTCAAACCAACCCCATTAAAAACCAAATCAAACTGCTCATCTCTCGTCCCTAATTATTTCTCTCAAAATCATGACCTATAATCTCTCTAGTTCACCTTCTTCACCACAATCCCAACCAACCAACACTAGTAACCCACAATAACCACACTTCCTTCCTCATCACAAACCCATAAGTTCAAGACCAACCTTCACCATCATTTTTTTCCTTCCATTCTTAGTATAGAAATCGTCCATTCACCCTCAATCATTAAGCTAAACCCTTTACACACCAATTCACCACACATTGATAACCTCTTTTCCTTTTTTTTCTTTAGAATCAAACCATACACAAATTGTGACCTATAAACTAGATCTTTCTCCAACCTAAAAACTAAAAAAGAATTAGACCTCTCCTCCTAAAACACTACTGACCATCACTGACCCACCCATACCCATTACCATAACCATCACCGCTGTCAACCCCACTGTTCCTCCATAAAATCCCATCACAACACCATCACCAGACCTCTAGAACAACTAAAATAAAAAAAGGAGTTTCTAGAGAAGGACATCGAAAGTCACTTGCATAACAAATCAACCACTCACCGTTGTGCTCATCCCTTGTGTCGCACGTGAGAGCGTGGTATGACGGGATGTCGGGATCAATGAGTCACCACCTAGTTGTTTGGTTCAGGGTTACTAGGATATCCAAGTAGAATGGTCTTATATGAAATTCTAGGGTAAGGTACTGCTTGTTGCTAGGGAAGGTATTAGTACTCCTAACGCACCTTACTTGAGGTATGCTGCATTGTGTGGTCTAGATGTGGCTTAAATGTATTGATGGATTCTTAACCGATGGTACATTTATGGCTTAGAATAAAGATTTATTCTCATTAATAAATCTGGCATTTTGAATTTATTATGGGTTTGTATGCCCAAATAAATTCTTGTGAGAGGAATCCATGTAGGTGTCCTGACAGGGTTCACCTATCCTGAAAGGTGAAAGAATTTTTCATAACCCGTATGTTGTGGTGAAAAATACTCTTAATTAAAATTAGTGAATACCCAAAATAATTTTAGGAATTTTCAAGTCAACTTTTAGTATTTAGATGCCAGCCTACATGTAGATCCAAAATTTTTACCAGAATATTGACCATTAATTCTTATGAATTAAAATTTTTAGGGGTTATTGAATAAACTGGTTATTAAATCCAAAAATACATGCAAATATATTTTTTGTATATATAAAAAATGTTAAATTGTACCATATGTTTATATTTTTTTAAAAGAAAAATATGATTTTTATCTTTTAAGAGACTTGGCTGAATACACACCAAATAAAATACATTTTTATATTTTTTGATGTGAGAAAATATTTTCAAAAATTTTGGAAATTTTATAGATTTCGATGAAAAACGGGTATTTTAATACCAAGTCAACATCTTACAGTGTAAGTCTATAACCTCGATATTAAATAAAATTGCTAGAAAAATATGTGAATGACCCACAAATAATGTTAAATTGGTCCTTGAATTTTTTTTAGAATTTTTAGGAATTTATTTGGGGTTTGTTTGGCAAAAAACTATTTTTATTCAAAGCAAAACTGTCAAAATAGACCTAAGGGTGTGTTTCCCAAAAAACCCCTTTAAACTGAAAATTCCTCAACAAAAATAGTAACCAACCAAACAAAGCCGTAGCATTTGACTTAAAAAAAACCAATCAAGTTGACTAAAAAACACTGGTTCAACCCTGAACCGAACCGAAAACCATGGTTTGACCTGAAACTAAAGTAAAACAAACAATTAAACCAGACATATCAAAACTAAAAAAGAACACAAAAACATAAAATACTTTTGACAAAAACAGATCAAATACCAAAAACATAAGAACACGATGAACATTCAAACCGAAACCTAGCAAATAGAAATTCCAAACCAGACAAGTTTTTATAAAATCATGGGCAAGGTTTTGTTCGTAATCATGCATAGATCAAGAATCAAACATTCATTTTCTTGGATTAACACTCAAAAGCCACGGTTTGATTAAAATGTGTTTGGCTATCGTAAGAAACCTAGTTATTGATCTGTTTTAACCCTAAATTATTTGCTAAAGATGACAAGCTAACATGTTTGAGCCAAGAATTAACCTAAAACAACTCCAAAACAAGAGGCTAATGCAAAGTTCATGCAAAGAACATGAACCCAGAATCAGGAAAATTTCTATAAATTAAAGAACTACTGCCAAAACCTAGATTTAGCCTTCTAAGCCTTTAACACACAACTTTTGATCCTAACAAATCACATTACCAATACCAAGCATAGTTGAATCCAAAGAATTAACAATAACATCAAATCATCAATAACATGCATGAAATCTTAATTCTTAAAACTGCCAAATTTGACCTAGCCTACATATCTATACAATTTGGATTAAAAAATAGTTTCTTAAATATATTTTGGTCATGAACAAGCCTTGTAAATCCAAGATCAACAATATTGCTTCACAATGCATTAATCAAACAAAACAAAACAAAACAAAACAAAACAAATAGTGTTTTTTTTATTTTATTAAAACTAGCCTAACTAGAAAGCTTTTGTCACATTAAAAACATCAAACACACCCTAAAAATAAACATCAAACCGTAGAATCAAAATCACAACAAAAAAAAAACAAACACAACCCTTACTCTTTAAGCATCACTCTATTTGAAAACATAAATGCAAACCAAATTACAAACAAAATCCCCTCAAGTAAGCCACATGGACTCCACATTTAGATTAGAAAATATACTTTCAAAACCTTAGAACAACTACCTTATTTGCTCTTCTTTGTAAAGGTTTGCTTCCACAAACTTAGTGCCCTTTCAAAACTGAATAAACCTTTATGCTAGGCTCGTAAACCCTCACAACTAGGGTATTTTCTTAATATTTTTCTTCTTTTTCCTCCTTCTCAGCTTTGATTTTCAAGAGTTATTTATAGGGTTTACTATGCTTTTTTCATTTGATTCAATAAAAGATTGACCATGATTGATCAATCTTGGCCCTTTGATTAGAATGGAAGGGTTTTGGACAAAAAAACAACAGTTGAAAGTTTTGTACTAGTGATGTGATCCAACCATCAAAAGATTTATTGGAGGTTCCAGTTGGTCCAGTTACTAGGCTTAGGGCTAAGAAGTTCAAAGAAGCCTTCAATAGACTTCTTCAAGATATATGGGCTAAGGTGGACTTCAAGAGGATTTGTAATAATAAAGAGCAAGCCTTGATTAATCTGATTCATGTTCAAGAGGGGCTTGTTGGTGGAACCAAGACTATTACACAAGGATTGGGAGAAGAAGACTAGATTCAGACAGTTTGACCTTTCGTTACTCTTTTGGTCATAACTGAAGCTACAGATCGAATTTTGATGTGATTCCAGTTGGGCTGGAAATTACACTTCCATACCTTTCCAACAATATATGAATCATCTATTTTAAGTTGGGCTTTTGCTGCTACCAAACAGAATGCGGAAACAACAAACTTGTCTTATTTAATTAGTTGAGCTATCAAACTTTATTTATTTTAAGATAAGACATTTTATTTGGGTCTTAGACTTGTTTATTTTGTTTGTTTTAATTAGTTTGGGCTAGTTTTAGCTTGGGTTGATTATTATTTAAATTGGGCTTATGTGAGACCCATTAGGGAAGCTAGGATTTTGGCTTGGAGTTTAAATACTCTTTAGGAATAATTTTAGTGCAAACTTTTGATGATATTTTCAGCATTGTAGCCGACTTTTTGGTTGCTCAATCTTGGTTCTTAATTGAACTTTCAACTCTTCAAAGAACTGACCATTATTTGTTGTGAATTTATACTTTCTTTCCTCGTCTCTAGGTGTAAGCGTTGTGATCGAGTTGGTTTATAGTCTTGTTGCCTTGGAGCAAGTCTTCCATTGTGATAAGCTCATTCAAATCTCAACAAACTTGGATTAGATTGATCTTGGGGTCGTGAATTCCATTAAATTCCGCTAGGTTCGCATCAACTAGGCTTGTTTTGCAGTGATGGTTTTGGTTTTGGAGATTTTAATGGTTTTGCTAAACTTAGAGACCAAAGAGTTGTTTTGCAGTCTTTTGATTTTGAGAGAAATACGGCCAACCCTCGATAAAAACCTATTAAGAAAGTTTTTAATGTGAACACATGAAAAAATCAGTGGTTTTGCCAATGAGTGTCACAATCATGACAGACTGAGTTGACCACTTTTGAGGTCTCGTCGGAACAACTCCGGCATCAACATTTCCTAAGAGCACCTAAAGTTGGTGGAGAAGGTGCACACCTTTTGCTTGGATCTAATCTTACTCAACTTGGAGGTCTGTAGCTTCACATTTACGCATCCAAATGTACCAACTCGATCAACCTATAATTTGAAAATTCAAGGAAAGCTGATCAGAGATAAGATGTTGAAGACTTTTATGGAAGAATTGAGGTGTAAACATCCAATTTCATGGGCATGGGGTTGTAGGTGGGGTGTTTCTTAGTTGAATAATGGTGGTTACAGCTCTTACGGTGGTCAAAATGCCACCTTCATTCACCTAAAGATGCCTACTCAACTAGCCAAAATTGTCAAGGAAAGAGATGAGCAGTGGGTGAACGACATGTCGTCTAGGATAAACCCTAAAAATTAAGGTTTTTTAATTTGGGATTTGGCCAATTTCAATTTGGTCCTTGCTTTTCCAATTCCTTTTAATTGCACTCATAATTGTCTCTCACCTTTTAATTGCATGTAATTGCACCCCTGCCAAATTCAAATATCAGCTCCAAAGTTTAGCGTCTTTCATAAACAAGTCCTTGCTTTTTAATTTGTTCAATTTCATCCTTAATTAACCACCAAAATTTCAATTCCTTTCAATTTGGCTCATGATTTCACCAATTTCGACCTCCAAAACTGCACGCCACTTATAGGTTGGTCCTTGGTCTTGGGAATTTGTAATTAAATCCTTAAATGGCCTTCAAACTTTAATCCTTTCACAATTAAGACCCTGATTTAACCAATTAAACATTTCAAAGTCTAATTTAAATCCCCAAACCTCAGTTTCTTCTAATTAACACCCAAATTGACTCCAAAAACTTATTTCCCTTGCAATTAAGTCCTTGATAAAATTAATTAAGCCTTCTAAAATTCTCATTTTGTCCTTACCCATCCAAATTTGTGTTCCTTTACCCCCAAACAAAAATATTTTCACCAGTAGAGCCTTTTGTCAGTCAAAATTGGGCTGCTAATTTTATCAATCTTATACATTTTAGTCCTCTAACTTTTCCACTTGTCATCTTGTGGTCCTCCACCACCAATCATAGGCAATCTTCTAGGCTTTCTTCATGTTTTTCCTCTTGTATTTTTTTATTTTTTATTTATTTTTTTGATGTGTGGTAAAAAATGGATAACAACACCTTGTTCAACCACAAAGCCTCTAAAAGAGAAAAGAAGAAAATTAAGTTTCTATCTTTTTTTTTTTGCAAGATTATAGCTAGTTCGTGAAAGACACGTGCACATAATTCCAAGTCAATCAACTGAAAAGCGTAATAATTGCATGTGTGACATGTGGTTATATGGTATTTTCCAGTGATTCTTGGTGTTTTTCCACCCCGAAAGTCAATTCGAACCTATAATAAATATTTATGTCATTTTGTGTATATTGATATTTTAGTGCCTTTTTTCATATTATGGGAAATCCAATTATTTTGTTTGGTATTAGCATTCTCATAAAAAATGAATAAAACAAGAAATATTTAAAAAATTAAAATAAAGTGATTCATTTATAATTTTGTAATATTTTTTAAGCATACGATTTAATAATTTGGCTGGATCGATGTGATCCCATAAAAAACCTATAGAATAATAATGGCGACCTTCAAGTTCATTTTCAAAACTTACCTAAATAAATGGGTCAAAACTCGATTCTATTTTTATCATCCTTACGGTTCCAATGCCATATTAGAAATAATTTAGATAACAAGTCTCTTTTTCAAAGAGATCGTGGTCAATGTTTTTGTGAATAACCAAATCGACGAGTCTCATATTTCTAGGGACTGAAATCAACCTTTACAAAAATGATTGGGAATTATATAAAAAAGCACAAAAAGGTAAGGATAATTAATCGCAATAAAAAAGATAAATTTAGAAGAAAACACATAGTAAAGGTAACCTTTCGTAAGAAAAGATACTGTAAGGGTGACATCATTCTTTCTTTAAGCATAACTAACCCCTTACCTGAATCTTTAAAATCAGTGCACGTTTTAGGATCCCAAGTTTCATTTAATTACTAGGTGACGACTCCTAATTTTTCATGATAAAATACATTTTTTAGCCCTCGTCATGACGTCCACCAAGATGCGACACAACCAATGATGTTGAGGTTCATAGCTTGATCTTGAACCAAAAGCAAACAGTCATTATGTTTCAAGTGAGTGGTGATCAAAGGAATGCCAAGATACCTGACTAGAAGGGACCCTAGTCTAAAACCTAAAAGAGTCTGCAGAGAAGTCTGCATCTCATCATCAACACCCAATAGGATAACATGTTTCTTTTTTTGAATTAGTGACCAATCCCAAGAATCTTGAAAAATCATCCAAAGCCCCTCTCAAAATAAATACTAAGTCCATATCCGTCTAACAGAAAATCATAAGGTCATCAGTAAAGCAGATGTGAGTGATGGTGTTTTACTAACACCTCTAGTGGAACTGAAATCTAGAATCCTGTGAGGCCTCCCTATGAATGCCATCAAGACCCTCTATAGCTAGGATAAAATGATAAGTGGATAAGGGGTCACCCTACCAAATACCTTGGTAAGATAGGAAAAAACCATGTAATTCTTTATTCATCGCCACTGAGAAATACATTATAGACATATAGACCTCAATCCATTTAATCATGGAACTAGGAACCATAATGGCTCTCAAACCCAAGAGGGTATACTCCCAACTAATAGTATCAAAATCTTTCTTTATATCTATCTTCAAGGCACATATAGGCATAGAACCCACTAAATGATAATTGTGTATAAGCTTTTGGGTTAAAAAATGGCATCTAATATCTCGTAAAAATGGGTCAGTAAATATTTTCTATTTGTCAAAAATACTTTATTGGAAGGGACCCTAGTCTAAAACCCAAAAGAGCCTGAAGAGAAGTCCTCATCTTATCATCAACACCAGATAGGAAAACATGGTTCTTTTCTAAATTAGAGACCAATCCTGACAATCTTGAAAAATCACCCAAGGCCCTTCTCATAATACAAGCTGAGTCCATATCCATCTGGCAGAAAATCATAAGGTCATCAGGAAAGCAATATGAGTGATGGTGTTTTGCTGACACCTCTAGTGGAACTGAAATCTAGAATCATGTAAGGCCTGCCTAAGAATGCCACCAAGAACCCCCATAGCCAAGATAAAAAGATAAAGGCATAAGGATTTAGTCTTTTTTCTTTTTCTTTTCTCCAAATAAACATGCATTGGACCCAAACAGCCATAAAATAGGCTTTAGTCTAACTCCTTTACCTTGTCAATGGCCTAGCCTAGTAAAAAGGTTTTGTTGGTAAAAAAGCCAGCAAACATGGTTGTCATACCATGTTGAAGCCATGAAAAATAAAATGTAATGAACTAGGAGGAGGATGAAGAAGAAGCTTAACTTTGCAAGAGGTGGTTGTTGACTGTCCAGTGGTGGCATATTCGGGGCTATTGGTGGCTCGAAGTGGTCGCTAGAGGAGAAGAGCGGTAGCTGGTTGGGTAGCTAGAAAAAAACAATGGTTTTCAGCTTCTTTTTGCCTCCTTTCTCCTCATTCTCTCCTTTTTTTTGCATGAAATTCACTCTTATTTATAAGGGATAGAAAAGGGACATCTGGTCTTTATTAGGTATGAATTTTGACCCTTAATTCAAATGGGAAGGATCCCAACTGTTGGCTAAAAGTCATAATCACGGGTTGCAAAGGCTGGTCGAGTCAGCCTCTTTGGGTCAACTTTGCAATAGGTTCAGGGCTTACAACTTTTTTCTTAGGTTTGGGTGCAATAATAGGTCACGAGGGTGGTATCTTTCTTTTTCCTTATATGGTGAAGATATGAAAGAGAAGGAAGGCTTGAAATGTGGCATTAGAGCTGCCATTTTTCTTTTATTATTTTTTGACTTGGTGTTGACCAAAATGATGCCGATTTGAACTAAAACATGTCGTTTTGATCAAGACATAGCCAAAACACACTGTTTCATTTAAATGAAACGGTGTCATTATGGTGTTTTAACTTGAATTAGGTCATTAATCCCTTTTTTTTTTTTTTTTAATTTTAGACCTTAGTCTTCTAATTTATTTAATTAGGTTCTTCATTGAATTTTGATTTCAAAAATCAATTCAATTTCACCCCTACAAAGCTTTAAAAACACCCCCTGATTTAAGTGTGTTTTTCAACTTGGTCATTGATCTTAGGTATTTTCAATTTCATCCCTAATTGATCTCCAAACTTCTAATTTGTTCAATTTCACCCATGTTTTCAATTGAATTGATTCCTTGAATTTGCGCGTTTTTGGCATAAAGGTCTTTGGTTCCTAAATTCATTAATATAGTCCTTAATTGACCCTTAAACTTTGATTTTCTTTTAATCTTATCCCTGATTTCACCCAATTGAGTTTGAAAAAATTAAATCTAGTCCTCTAAAATTGCATTCTTCTTAATTAAACCAAAATTAAACTTTTAAACTTAATTTTTCATCAATTAAGTCCCTAATAAAATTAACTTGACCCATTAAAAATATAATTAAGTCCTTGCACCTAGTTAAATCTTTTAATTTGATCCAATTTAATTCTTAAACTTAATTAAACATTTAATTGGGTCGACGATTAAGTCAAATTGGCCTATTAAAAATCTAATTAAATCCTTGGACGTAATTTTTATACAAATTTGCCCAATAATCATTTAATTTGACCTTGGATCTGCATTATCTTTTCAGTCTTTGGTACAATGGGGTACAATTGACCTCTCAATTTTGTCAAAAACTCCAGCTTAGTTCCTTCATGCATTTGAAACCTTTCTCAGCCTGCTCTTACCAAGTTGCCAGTCTTTTTTATTGTTTTATTAAATTTTAAAGAAAAGGATAATTTTGGGCAAAACTCAAAATTAGGTTATGAAAGTTGTCCCATCTTTACAATGCCTACGACATAAAGTCTCGTAAAGGCCTTTAGATAGCAAGCTTGTAAAGAAAAAAAAAGATAAGATTGTGGATTTACCAGATCATGAAATGGTCAATCCTTCTAGAAGCATTAAAAGTGAGGGCTTGAAAGCGTACTCAAAAAGAAAATTGATAGGGCTAGAAAGTGCATTATCTAGTACGCGAGGGCTAGAAAACACATTCGAAATAAAGAGATTGGGGTAGAAAACGCATTATCTAGTATTTGAGGGCTAGAAAGCGCACTCAAAAGAAAAATTAATAGGGTTAGAAAGCGTTTTATCTTGTATGCGAGGGCTAGAAAACGCACTCAGAAGAAAAATTGATAGGGTTAGAAATCATATTATCCGGTATGTGAGGGCCAGAAAGCGCACTCGAAAAGAAAGAGATAGGGCTAGAAAATGCATTGTAATGGATGAGGACTAGAAAGCACACTCAAAATAAAAATAGATAGGGCTAGAAAGCGCACTATTTGGTTGTAAATGCTAGAAAGTGCACTAAAAAAGTGTCAAAGATGTCTCTAAAAACTTTGTTGTTTTTTAAATAACGAGAGCCTTGTTGGGCTCAGCATCTTGTTGGGTCTTTTTGTTGGAAAAGTTTGAGTCCATCAAGGATTCTTTCCTAGGATTTCCTACCAAGCTTAAAATGCGTTGTGATCAATAAGCATGTATTATTCAATAAGCATGGACTTCTTTTTTTCAAAACTTTGATCCTCATAGCAAGCTTTCATAGCTTTTTTGCTTTCACTTACCCGAGCCACAACTTTTAATCTTAACCTCTGCGAGGGATGCTCATTTGATGATCTCAAATGATATCAACATGCCCCATTGTCTGAAAACATTTATCCCAAAGATTGTTAGCTTTGTTTCCCATTCTTTGTTTTCCTAGAAGAGTAATCATGAAGCTAACTCTATTGTGTTTCTTGAGTTACCCCCAGTCTGATCATGCCTCTAAGTATTTTATCTCATCCTTTTTTCTTGGATTTTAACAGGGATGGTGTCATATAAAAGAGTGTTTGGCTTTTTATAAAAGGTTGCTATGACAGGAAATCTTTGGAATTTCAAAGTCGTTTCCAAGCATAAAATCCATTTTAATGTTATTTTAAAACAAAATTGTTTCAAAAAGAATTCAAGCAATTCCCGTGAACAGGGTTTCATTGAGAATGTGAAATGACCTTCTATTTTCTATTTTGTTGGTCAGGAAGGTTTAATTTTTTACTTGAGAGTTTCAGAGGAAGGATATATTTTTTAAGTGTTCATTTTACTTGTATGAATAATGAAGCATAATTGAAGTTTCTTGAAAAGTTTGTCTTACATAGGAAAGCATTGCTTACCAATTTAGATTGCTTACCTTTGATTAGAAAAGGCTTTATGAGCACGTAACGTAGGCTTTGGCTCTTAGCCATGAAAAAAACGATATTTGTAAGCTCAAAAGGTATTTAAGAGATCTCAAGACCAAGGATCACTAGAGCTCGTTCTCAAACATTCTTTTGATCAAAGGATTCCTAAACCTTATAATTGATTTTGCAAAATGGTCTGGTCATTCCCTCGTTATTGAGCTTGAATTTCTTATCTTTGTTTTCTTCATTTTTCTTATAACATGCTCGACCTTTTTGAATTCTTTGAATTTATTCATGCCCTTAGCTGTGTTTGGGCACTTTTATCATTAATGATTATTTTTTATATTTTTGCAGTCAAATTACTTTCCTAACCCTCGTTCTTGCCCCTAGTAGGGTGTGATCCTAGTCAAGGTTGATTTCAAGAAAAACTTACTAGACTCAAAGGGGACTGCAAATGATATTTTTGAGTGTTGTGAAAGGATTATCAAATATGGTCTTTTCTCATTTCAAACGCTTGCACTTAGATCGATAAGCTTTTCTTTCCTTGATTTTGACCATGCAAAATTATTTTTCATTGTGATTATGAATCATTATTCATTCAATTAAAACACAACTTTAATGTCATTTTGTGTTGTTTGCTTTATTTTATTTTTTATGGGTTTGTAAGCGTTTGGTCACCTCATTAGGAGATCACTTGAATTCCCAAAACTGACATGTTAAAACAAAACACTAATTTGACTTCTGCATTTGTACTAATAACTTTGATTTTTCAAATATTTTTGTGAAAACACAAAAAAGATGTATTTCTAAGTTTATGAGATCATGTAGAGTTTTTTTTTTAAGAAAGATAAAATACACTAAAGAATTCTTGGCCAAACTTTGATTTTTATTAATTTAATAGGCAAAGCACATCAGGTATAGTACTTCTTTACAATGTCAAAATTTACAGCTTTAAGCAGATCTTCTTCATCCATCATAGTTAAAATTAGAGCTCCACTAGAAAAAGGCCTTCTTCACCATGTAAAGTCCTTCATAGTTTGGTTCCCATTTACTCTGATCTTCTCCTAATGTTGACAAGATCTTTTTTAATATCAGGTCTTCTTCTTTAAATACTCTTGGCCTGATCTTTTTGTTGTATGCTTTAGCCACTCTACTTTGGTACAACTGGTGGTGACAGATGGTTGTCAGTCTATTTTCAATAATTAGATCTGACTACCTAAATTTCAGTTTTGTCCATTCTTATTCTCTAACTCTACATCCATTAGAACCCTTATGATGGAATCCGCACTTTTAAATATACCAAAGAGTAAGAGCTTTCACCTGTAGCAGTTCTAGCTATAGTACGATACGCTTTAAGTACGTATAGAAGCATCTCATGACAATTATTATAGGTGACCATCATTTTTAAAATGATCTTCTTGAGATTTTTGTTGGATGCCTCAACTGCCCCATTCATCTTGGGATTGTAGGGAGAAGAGTTAAAATGCTTATTTTTTCACTCAGTATAGGCTCAACAATCAGCTTCTCATTGAAATTCTAAGTATTATCAGTTATCAATCTCTTTGGCAGGCCGTAGCGACAAATCAGATCTTTCTTAATGAAACTCTTAACCATTTTTTATGTCTTATATGCATAAGAGTTGGCCTCTATCTATTTTGTAAAGTAGTTGATGGCCACTAAGATGAATCTATGCTCATTATTGGCCTTCAGATTGATTTCAAGAACTGTGAGATTTATTTTACCTACGGACAACCTCAGCGTAAGTATGATCCTTTTTCCCACACGTACAATCCTGGATGGAGAGATCATCCCAACCTACGGTATGGGAACCAGCCTCAACAAGGCAATCAAGGCCGACAACTCCATCCCCATGGATTTCAGCCCCAACAGAATTATCAAGCAAGACAACCCCCTCCATTCACAAACTCCAATGTTATGGGGTCGTCATCTAGTGATGATCTTCATGAGATGATGAAAACTTTGGCTTCTAACACTGTGACCTTGCAACAAAATGTCATGTCTTTTCAACAGGAAACAAGGTCAAGTATTCACAACTTGGAGAAGCAAATGGGGCAAGTAGCTTCAAGTGTGGGGAAATTGGAAGCACAAATGAATGGAAAATTGCCCTCCCAAGCATTGAATCCAAAAGAGAATGTTAGTGCGATCATGCTGCAAAGTGGGAAAGAACTTGAAGAGAAAAGTTCGAAACAAATTGAGATGGAGGAAGAAGAAGAGATAGAAACCGAATTGAGTACAAAAAAGAAACATCCTTCTCCTTCACAAATTGAAACCACGACCAACACTCTAAAGGTAAGTCCTCAATCAATGACTTCCAGTTTTAAAACAATTCCACCCTTTCCGTGAGTTCTTCTAGGTCAAAGAAAGAGGACAAAGAAAAAGAGATTTTAGAGGTTTTTAAGAAAGTGGAACTCAACATTCCTTTGCTTGATGCTATCAAGCAAATTCCCAAGTATGCAAAATTCTTGAAGGAGTTGTGTACTACCAAGAGAGCTTTCAAACTGAAAGGTCATGAAATGGTAAGTATGGGTGAAGTTGTATCTGCCGTTGTTCAAAAGAATCTGCCTTTGAAACAAAAAGACCCAGGTGCGTTTACTATCCCATGTGTTATTGGCAATGCTAGTTTTAAAAGAGCTTTATGCGATTTAGGTGCATCCATTAGTGTTATGCCCAAACATGTTTATGATTCTCTTAATCTTGAGCCTTTGAATAAAACTAGCATTGTAATACAACTTGTGGATCGTAGTTTTGTTTACCCACTTGGTGTGATAGAAGATGTCCTAGTCAAGATTGATAGTTTGGTTATTCCATGTGATTTTTATATTCTTGATATGGAACATGATTCTTGTGATTCATCAACCAACACTCCTATATTGTTTGGGAGGCCATTCTTGAAAACCGCCAACACAAAGATTGATTGTGGTAAGGATACCTTGTCTATGGAGGTAGGAGATGAAAAAATTGAATTCAATTTTCATGATGCAATGACATATCCTTATAGCAATGTTTATTCTATCACATGTTATGACCAAATTGATAAGTGTGTGCAGCAAGTTTGTGATTTTGATAGTGAGGATGGACTAAGCGTAGCTTTGAGCTATGACTATGATTTTACCAAGATAGAAGAGATGGACAGGCATATATGTGTTCCCCAAAACATGCATGAACCAAAGATTGGCTTTGCAAGCTTTGCAAACCTGTTTCCCATGATACAGGAGTCATTTACCCCATTATGGATAGTGAATGGGTGGCGCCTATCCTTTTGGTGCCTAAAAAGATTGGAATTACATTGGAAGAAATACAAAATGATACTTATAAGAATGCAAGGATTTACAAAGAAAAGACTAAGAGTCTTCATGACCGAATGCTTACAAGAAAGGAGTTTCATGTTGGAGACAAAGTCCTTCTTTATCATTCGCGTTTGAAACTTTTTCCGGAAAATTGCGCTCTCGTTGGATGGGACCATTTGTTGTTTCTAATGTTTTTTCTTATGGTGCGGTTGAAATTACAAGTTTAGAAACCAACAAAGTACTCAAGGTCAATGGGCATCGATTGAAACCTTTCTATGAAGGTTGGACGACGTAACTCACCGCTTCGTGGAGTTAGCTGAACCAATCTATGAAGAATGAGCATGCAACATGTCGAGCCAATGACATAAAACAAAAGCGCTTATCGGGAGGCAACCCAAAAAAAAAAACAGATTTGCTTTCTTTTTCCCTTATCTTTTATTTTTCGCATTTTACTTTATTTTTGTCATTCTCCAATATTCCTTTTCTTTTATTTCAACATTGAGGACAATGTTGTGTTTTAAGTGTGGGGGTATTGGGAGAATGTTGGTTTTCTAATTTTGGTTTTCTTTGTTATTTTTCAAAAAAAATAAAATTATGTTTGATCTTTTGAACTCCCATTGGTTTTTGAGAATATGAGTATTATGTATGAGAATTAGTTGAGATAGATGAAGATATAAATCAAATGAAGGAGTGTGCATGCAAGTTTAAGGTTTAATTGGTTTAGGGATTGACTTTGAGAATATGCCATATTGACTTTATAGTGTTATACCAATGCAAGCTTTTGAGCCTTCAACATTATATTCTTTTATTGTGCCTTCTTTCAATGATATGTATCTTTAGAACTTGCTTCATATCTTGTTGAGATTACATTCATATTACATATATACATGAAGATGATAAAGGCATTAGGAATTTTAACCACTTGAGCCAAAAAGCCAACCTAAAGCATATTATCCTTAGTGAGCCCCTTTTGAGCTTGTTTATCTTTTCTTTGCTTTATCCATGTATAAGCCTTAACTTTTTATATGTTTTCC
The DNA here is from genome assembly GCA_019202695.1 of Populus x sibirica. Taxonomy (NCBI): domain Eukaryota; kingdom Viridiplantae; phylum Streptophyta; class Magnoliopsida; order Malpighiales; family Salicaceae; genus Populus; species Populus x sibirica. Next base: position 1,362,551 of record JAGMVL010000152.1, read on the forward strand.
TTTTCCCCCGGCCAAGGATTAGTAGAGCGTATACTTATGATATCTCATGGAATTATGGTTGGAAATTATGTGAAAAGAAAGAAGAAGTGATGTTTGATGAAAAGATGGGCAAAGTTGCCAAAGGTAAAAAAAAAAGGAAGGAAAAAAAAGAAAAAAAAAAAGAAAAAGAAAAAAGTGTTCCTTTATGTTCTTAAGATTTTATATTGAAAAAGCTTGAAATCAAAAGAAGTTAAGCATTGGTGATTAAAGATGGAAAATTTATGTGCTTTGATGGAATATCTTGTTTGAAATATCATTTTTCAGAATGCTCTACTTTCTTTGGTTTGAACCTTTTCTTTTACTCTCTTTTACCTCACCTTTACCTTAGCCCCATTACAACCAGAAAATAAGACCTTTTGATTCATGCATTGTTTGTAATATGTTATTAATGGAGATGAGATTGAAGAGCAAGCTTATGGTAGAACATATTCATTGATTGAATTTGAGATATTTAAACACATAAGCCCTAAACACGTGAGTGTTGGAGTGTATATCAATGAGAGGACCTATCACTTTGGCATGGCATAGATTTCATTTAAATCTCGACGATTAATTGACTTTTGAAGTTTGCATGTAAATAAATTCATGAAAATTTATACTCTTTATCCTTCTTAATTGTGTTCTAGTTTATAATGCATATATTCTTGGATATTGATGGGAGATTAGAAGATTAGTCATAGTGATTTCATTTAATTTAACTTCAATTTGATTTTACCTATCCTTTCTCGAGGACGAGCAAGAGCTAAGTGTGGGGGTATTTGATGCAACCATATTATTCGATAGTTTCACCCACATTTAACTAGTGTTTTGCCTATGTTTTATATATAAAATGCCTTGATATTCTTTGTTTTATGTTTTGAAGGCACTTTTGGATGAAAGATGCAAAAAGGAGTAAATTGGAGATAATTGGCAGATTTGACCTTCATCGATGTTTTGTGCAGAGCGTGAGCTCTAGAGGTTGAAATGAAGTGATTCCAGTGGCATTAAAAAGCTAACATCCATACCTTTCTGGAAATCTAAGGCAAGAAAATAAAATAATGAAGAGCATCGAAATCGCAGCCTTCAAAGTCAAATCTCGCAATCTACCAGTGTTGACCTTCAGCCATTCCAACTTGAATATCTGGAGCTAAAGAAGTCCAATTGATGCAAACTCAATTGTTTTGGATTCATGTATCAAAGGTCTATAAACGCTCCAAATTTCAGCCAAAGCCGATGTCATATGAGGGAGATGTGATTTTTCAAAGATGACAACTGAATTCTGCCAGCAAACAGGTTTCGTGAAGAAACGAGTCCAAATTACGTTCCGAAGCGTCTAAACCGATATCCAAGTTTGTATTTCAGCAATTTAGCTCCTCTAAGTCAAAGCTTGAAGATTTCATGCAAGGCTATTTCTCTTTTTTTAGGAAAATAGTTATTGAAGTACTTAAATGTAAACAGTTTACTTAATGGAGGACTATTTTGTAAAATAGAGACCTAGGGTTTCCTAGGATATAAAAAGAATGAGAGAAGAGAAGGGAGCCAGCCAAGGAGAGAAAAACTCCCCCTTCCTCTAAGAAACCCTAAATTATGCATTCTTCCTTCTTTTTGATTAGTTGTTGAACAAACATGCAAGGCTAAACACTTTTTCTTGGTTGCAAGGACACGGAAACCTTCGGATTTCAAGAACTGTGAGATTTATTTTACCTTTTCTTTTCAGTTTATATGATGAATATGTTTGTTCTCCTATGCTTATTTTTCCTATGATTGTTTATTTTAATTGCTAGAGCGGACTCTAAGTTATTATTGTAGACAATCTATTGTTAAGTTTGATATCAAAACCGGAGTTGTGGTATATGAACTTGTGAAGCAACCGAGTTTAATAATTGTGGCGGATCTACGTTATTAATCTTAGGGAGAACATTCAATCAAATCAAACATAGACTAATGGACGTTATGTTTTCTTGATTAATCAACTTATCTAGTTCTTAAGGCCGCCATTGAATTAAATTACTAGTGCGGACACCGTGGTTGTTTGATGGTTAGGGCTAGTTATACGGCGGATCCGTTAACTAACCAATGTTAAGAAGAGATAAATATTCAGAATATAAATTGATGTTTCGTTTCCATAATCGGTTCCGATTTCAGTAGGTGGATGTGTGCTTGTGACCAAGGTTTGTTCTCTTGATAATTTTATGATTTTATTAAATTTAGTTTGATAGTTTTCTGTTTTCTTTTGCTTTAGCCTAGATAACGTCCAACCCCCCCCCCCCAAATTGCATATCATCTAGCATAAAAATCGACTTGAATCTTCCTCGTGGGATCGACCCCTTGCTTGCTCTATACTATCTTGTGTGTTGTGTTTGAAGCTAGGGTAATTAATTTGTGCGACCGTGACATCGCAACATTCTTCTCAGCTGCTTCGTCTCCCCTTAGCATTTCCCTCTACAAACAGCCAACCTCATCTTCTACCTACAGCAAAGCAGCCCCATTTCCCTCTATAGCCGCCCCATCTTCTTCTTCACCGTAGCCACCACCCACCGGACCTTCCATCTCTCGTAAACCAGCCTCCACGAGACCCACTCCCTTCTCCTCCAAAACCAAACAAGTTCCCCTCTCCATCATCCATCTCCTCTCTCAATTTTCCCTCAACCCTTCCGCTGACGATAATAAAGAAGCAACACCAGAACCACAGACCAGCCTTCCCTGGTGATATCTCCACAACAGCTCCAGCGGCCGCGGGCGACAGCAGATATCTTCTCCATCTTCGCCGGCCGGACCCGTCAAAAGCCTAGCAGCCGGCGACCCCCTTTGTCTTGCCGCCACATGAAATAGAGAAGAATGGGAAAGAAAAGGAAAGAACCGATCTGTAGAAAGAAGCAGATCCGAAATGGAGAAAAAGAGAAAGAGAAGCAGATCTGAAAACAAAGGAAAGAAAAACTAAAATCAACTACCTGTTGTGTTTTTGGGTGTTTTGCATCTCACACCAGCGAGGATGGGAAGAGGGGAGGAAGTTGTGACTGACCCCTGTTTGCCTGGGTTTTCTGGTGGCGGCGCGTGGAGAAGACGCGCTGCCACTGTTCCTCGCTTCCCCGAGGCTTCGTAACCATTCCGGCAATTCTAGGATTTTTTAGGGGCTGTTTTGTAATTTTTAAATTGTTTAATGTAATTTTTGTTTAGTTTTTTAATTTTTATAATTTGTAGTGTGTGTGTGTGTGTGTGTGTGTGTGTGTAGAGTAAAAGTGAATGTGTGTGTTTGTATTTGTTTTATGGATGTTTTTTTTATTTTATTTTATGATAAAATCGCAAAGGCAAAAGAAGAATTTAATATTTTGATTTGCTCATGATAAAGGATTACGAACTTATACGTAAGTCGTATTTCTAATATTCAATAAAAAGACAATTTTTAAAACTTCTTTAACACATCAAAGCCACGAAGCAGCGCACCTCAGGTAGGGTGCATTAGGGGTGCTAATATCTTCCCTAACTACAACCAGTCCCTTACCCATGAATCTCTGACAAGACCAGTATATTTGGGTTTCCTAGTAACCCTCAATTAAATACTAGGTGGCGACTCCCAAGAACTCAAAAAACAATCAAACGAAAACAAAAATCGCCAAACGAACACCGCACGGGTGACGTGCGACAGAATGGCGACTCCACTAGGGAAGGTACTATTTCTAACAATATTGGACTAAGCTTTGTGTATTTGATGTGTTTAAGTTTTTGCTTTTTTATCTTATTTTATTATTGTTTTATTCATGCATTTTGTAGAATTGTCTCATGCATCACATGTATTTATTTTTGAAAGCACACACAAGCTTCAAAGTTAGGTGGGGAATTAACGATCTGCCCTATGACTATTGGTCAGGGTTTAGATGCGTGAAACACCCAACTCATATCTGAGTGCCTGCTTGGTAATGGTGGGTATACGTACTTAACCATTTCTTGCAACGCCCCTATACTGTCTTTACGAAGATCATCACTGGACATATATGAGACCCTTTTGAGACCAGATAGAAAACCTACCCATGTTCACATAATGAATAGAACATGTCCTTAGGTTGTATGTGCTATCGTTATTTGCATCAGGGCAAACCCTTCTTGAAGTATCTTGAACTCAAGACTTGTGGGTGACACAATGGTCGTCACTCAGAAAATTTTCATTGTAGAGTTTGGGCAAGAATCAAGATTCTTGTTTCATCATACAAGAGTTACGACCATTGTCATAACCCAATTCTGGGTTATTCCTTAAAATTCACTTTTTCAAAATAAAAATCAAAAAAATAAAATAAAGGCTAGCAACGTGGAGAAAGCAGGCCGAGAAATCAAGCTGCAATTTTAGAGGAAATTCAAGGCCTAATTGTACCCCATTATGCCCAAAAATGGAGAAATAAATGCAAATTCAAGGTCAAATTAAATGATTATCGGACGAATTTGCATAAAAATTCAGTCCAATGACATAATTAAATTTTTAATAGGCCAATTTGATTTAATCATGGGCCAAATTAAATTTTAATTATGTTTAAGAATTAATTTGGGTCCAATTGAAGGATTTAATTAAGCGCAAGGACTTAATTATACTTTAAATGGGTTAAATTAATTTTATTTGAGGCTTCATTGGTGAAAAATTAAGTATGGGAGCCTAATTTGGGCTTAATTGAGAAGATTGGAATTTTAGGAGACCAAATTTAATTTTTACCAAGTTGATTGATTAAAATTAGGGGCCAAATCGCAAGAAAATTGAAGTTTTAGGGTCAATTAGGGGTTAAATTGAAGAAATTAACAGCCAAGGATCAATTTGCAAAAAGCGCCAAAATTTAGGGGTTTAATTGACAAAAACCGGGGGTGAAATTGAAGAAATGAAAAGTTTAATGGTCAATTAGGGGTTAAATTGCATAAATCCGAGACCAAGGACCATATTGCAAAAGGCGTGTAAATACAGGGCTGAAGTTGAAGTTTTACAGGGGCCTAATTGCATTAAATCAAAAGTTTAGGGTGAATTAGGGGTTCAATTGAAAGCAATTGAAAGCTGGAGGACTAAATTGAAAATCAGTTAAAATCCCTAATTCAATCCAAAACGACGCTATTTTACATTAAAAAAAAAGGACCAGACGACGCGTCGTCTGGTCACTGTTTATTGTCTTCCCCGTTTTACACAAACCATCAAACAACCACAGTGTCCGCACTAGTAATTTAATTCAATGGCAGCCTTAAGAACTAGATAAGTTGATTAATCAAGAAAACATAATCTGTCATAGCCTATGTTTGATTTGATTGAATGTTCTCCCTAAGTTTAATAACGTAGTTCCGCCACAATTATCAAGCTTAGTTGCTTCACAAGTTTATATACCACAACTCCAGTTTTGATATCAAACTTAGCAATAGATTGTTCACAATAATAACTTAGAGTCCGCTCTAGCAATTAAGATAAACAATCATAGGAAATATGCATAGGAAAACAAGCATACTCATTCATAATACAAACTGAAAATAAATGGAAGAATAAATCTCACAGTTCTTGAAATCTAAAGGTTTTTGCGTCCTTGTAACCAAAAAAACAAGTTTAGCCTTACATATCTATTGAACAACTACTCCTAAAGATGGAAGAAAGCATGATTTCTGGTTTGTAGATGAGAGAGTTTGTGTTTCTTCTCTTATGGCTGCCACCCCTCTTTCTTTTATTCTACTGCACTCTCTTTCTTTCCCTCTTTGCTCTATAAGAATGTGTTTGGTATTGCGGTAGCTGTTGTGGTTGTGGTTTGAAAAAAGTTGTTTTATAAAAAGTACTTTTAGTTGAGGTTAGTTTGAAAAAATAGGTGTTTGGTAAATTGAGATTGAACAAAAAGTAGTTTAATGTGTTTGGTTGAGAATACTTTTGAAATTGAGGTTATAAAATAATTTAAAATATATATATATATATATATATATATATATATATATATATATATATATATATATATATATATTAATATTGATGGTTTTTAATTTAAATATTGTAGATTTAACTACCGCTATTACATCATGAAATAAATAATATTTTATATAAAATATTTTTTATTGTTCCATTAAATTATCTACAATTCCTTTACGTATGAAATACATTCGACAAGTACTACAATCATTAACTAATGTTAAACACTAATTTTTTATATAAAACATAATTAAAAAGAAAAAATAAAATGTTTTATTTTATTTTACTTGGGTCGGATAGGTTAGTAGTTATGCTTTAAAATATATTAAAATAATATTTTTTATTTTATAAAATTTATTTTTGATATTAATATATAACAATTTAATTTAATTTTTATTTTTAAAAATAGCAAAATAATTATAATTTAACCATAATCCAAACATGGCCATAATCATCATTTATAAGAAGAAAGCTAGTGATGGCTTGGCATTGGCATAAATTATTTTATCCGATCGGCACCCCATGCATTTTCTGTTAGTTTTAATTTCTTACCATGTAGAGCCCGCAGAGAATGAAAACTTAATTATTTACGGAAACAAGCGGGACGCGTGTGAAAGCAGCCTTTGGCTGCTTCTTCCAATCCTGCGTTGCAAACGCAGAAAATAATGGGGCCCATGAACAGTAATTAGTGGTTTTTTCTTTACCAAACGTTTGGCTCCTGCGTTTTGCTTTAAACGCAATCTCCACCGCGTAAACAAACGGCCTCTTAATAGCATAAACCTAGCTGCCTATTTATACACAAATTGTAAGTAAGAAAAATCAAAGTTCAAGTGTGAACATCAATAGATGGTGGTAGTGCGAAGGCGGCTGGTGGTTGGCAGCTGGTTTGTGGTTGGTGGTTTGAGGTTGGTGGTTTCCTTCCTTGACCTTCTGGATTGATTTACTAGAGGAGCTAAATTGCTGATATAAAAACTTGGATGTTGGATTGGATGCTTTGGGATGTAATTTGGATTCGTTTCTTCACGAAACCTGTTTGCTGGCAGAATTCAGTTGTCATCTTTGAAAACTCATATCTCCCTCATATGACATCGTATTTGGCTAAAATTTGGAGCGTTTATAGACCTTTGAATCAGGAATCCAACCAAATTGAGTTTTCATCAATTAGACTTCTGCAGCTCCATATATTGAATTTTGAATGAACAAAGGTCAACATTGGCACAATGCGAGATTTGACTTTGAAGGATGTGATTTCCATGGTCTTTCTTATTTTATTTTTCTTGACTTAGATTTCCAAAAATGTATGGATGTTAGCTTTCTAATGCCACTAGAACCACTTCTTTTTTACCTTTAGAGCTCACGCTCTGCACAAAACATCGACTGAACATCAAATCTGCCAATTATCTCCAATATACTCCTTTTTTCATCTTTCATCCAAAAGTGTCCTCAACACATAAAACAAAGAATATCAAGGCACTTTATACATAAAACATAGGCAAAACACTAGTTAAATGTAGGTGAAACTATCAAATAATATGGTTGCATCAAAAATCAGGTCAAAAAATCGCAAAAAACCAGCCTTCCCCCTGTTTCCATTTTCCTACTTTCCCCGTCAACCTTCCGCGGCTCTCTCCACCTCTTCCACAGCCGTCGTTCCAGCCTCCAACCAAAGCCACCACCAGCTTCTCCACCACCAGCTCCACCACAGTAAGCCACCAACCGACCACCGAGAGCTACCGTGAACCTTTCTCTCTCCTCTGCAAACCGATTTCTTCTTTCTCCCACAGCGACTTTGGCGGCCAAAACTCTCCACCAACGCCGCCATCAGCCTCTCGTATTCCACGACCAAACCACCTCCAACCTCACTCCAGGCCAGTGACAGCAGCTTCTTCTCCTCCGCAAGGTCGCCTACCACTTCACTCCACCGGCTGCAACTGCGAAGTTGCATGCAGAACGTGAACTTACTATTCACGTTCTGCAAAATAATTCATTTTTTACTTGGGCCAGGCCAGTTCTGGCCTATACCAATGTTTGCCCAGCCCCAAAAAAAAGAGAGAAAAAAAATATTTTAGGCCGATATCGGCCCACTATTTTCTGGGTTTATGCTTGGCCCAGTTATTTGGGCCGGCCCAACCCACATGTTTTAATAATATTTAATTAATATATAATATTATATTATATATTTTTAAAAAAAAACAAAAAATCCAAAAATCCTTTGAAAAAAATTGTGATTTTCTCACATATTTTTCTACCATTTTTGCATAATATCGGGTTGCATATTTACACTGTAAAATACAAATCCAGTATCAAAATACCTGGTTTTCTCTGAAATATTTCAAAAAATAAAATAAAAAAAATTTTCAAAACATTTTCAAAAAGAAAAAAAATATTTTGTTGCATACGGCCAAATCCTAAAATTTTTCCAGGCATATTTTTCATAAAAAAACAAAAACTGCATCTTTTTCATGTTTAAAAAATCCAAAAATGGATATCGTAACTAGTTTATGATTATCCATTAGGATTTGGCCAATATGTCAAAAATATTTTTCCAATTTTTTTTTTAGGATCCAGATGTAGACTTTAATATTTGTGGGGTGTAAAATTACACAATAAAATATACCCTCAGGTATTAAAGATACAAGGTGTAGAAATGCGTTGCTAAAATTCAGACTTTAGAACGGTTAGGATTTAACCCGATAAGGTAGAAACTCTCTCATAAAGAGAAATCTGCCTTGAACCTTAGAAAAGACCAACGAATAGAAACCCGACTTAAAAAAAACAATCAAACAACAATGCAGCTTACCTTAGATAGGGTGCACTAGGGGTGATGCGTCTTCCCCTTGCACAACCAGTCCTTTACCCAAACTTTCGCAGACCATAGGTTCCTAGTGACCACAATACTAGGTGACGACTCCTAAACATTAATCATAATTTTATGATTAAATCCAAAACCTTTTCCAACGCACAACACCTCACACAGGAGGCACGATAAAAGCCTCCGTTGTCGCTAGACGACGTCGCGTCGGCTCGCGACCCCCACGACAACCATATGTCACCCTTCAAAGGGCAAGTTCATCATATAGATTACATGCTCATATATTTTTCATGCATGCACCGGGATGAAAAGTTGGTTCCCTCACTCGAGGTCTACTATACTAGACTGAGAAAAGTTGGAAAATAAAGAATAGGGTTCGATAAGAGGGTCATTGTCTAAAGGAAATTGAGAGCATCAAATGTGAAGTAGCTAGACTCTTTGATCTGCTTGAACAAGTGCTGAACTTCAAGAGGGGAAAGAGAATGTCTGCACAGCCTCTTGTGGAAGCACTGTCAGTCCATGTCCCACACAAGGAATACATCATTGACTTTTCTCCTCAGCACTCCACCAGTAGGGGCCATAAACACTGAAGTGGCACCACATCTCCTTCATTTCAGTCATGAACGGCAGTAACGCCTTCAGTAATCAACAAAAGACAATCTTCTTTTTGGTTCAGCTGCACTGTTAATTGTTCACCGACTCCACATCTTTCTATGGCACCCAATACTGTCAGCCTTTCACGCCATAAGTAGAGGCCTTCTTTCTAGCCACATTTGTTGTGAACTCCATTCCAGTCCAGCAACACAGGATGTTAGTCTGAAAAATGTGACTTTACATTGAACTTCAACGTAGCATAGCTCTCTCAACAGAGATCTGTTTGTGGCTCTGCCAGTGGGGAATACAAGAGGGGATGTAGTAGTTTCAGAAGCTATGAAAATTTACCCCACCAGTTTGAGCACCAAAACACAGTGGTAAGCAGAAGAACCAAACCTGGTCTGAAAAATAGAGAAGGCATTGAATTTCAATGTGGCAGAGCTCTCTCTACAAATATCTGTTTGTGGAGCTACCTGTGGGGAATCCAATAAGGAATGCAGTAGTTTTGAATCATCTATAATTTTCTCCTACCAGTGTCAGAATTAAAACGCAGAAATAGAGAAAAGATACATGCCTAAACTGAAAAACATGAAGAAGACTGAAACTTCAACAGAGCAGAACTCCCTCTATTGGTGTTGCACCACCAGTGAGGAATCGAAGAGGAGACATAAGAGTTTCAAATTCATCAGTTTCTCTTCTAGTAGAGACAATACATGATTCCACGCGTCGGCAGAGGCGGTACTGCGCCCTACCAAGATTACCTAGTTGTTGGGAGGTTCCAACAATCCTCAAACAACCATAACAACATTGGAAGATTGATATAATGTTGCTGTGAGGATTGCCGAAGGAATTGAGCAAGATATGAAGATGGGAAAGATTGAAGGTTATACCATGGGTGCTAGAACAATGATGAGAGATGAATCAGAAGATGATCATGAAGGTGAGAAACCTTAGTTATTTTGCCTAGTCAGAACTTGCTATGCTACTGCTCAAATGTCTTTGCCAGGATTGATATACCTTATCCACTCGAGTTTGTCTACCAGCATCTGTTACGCTCTAGATTTGCCACCTCGACTCCGTTAAATCCCATACAACCACTGTTTCTAGGTGGTATAATCCTGACAAGAGATGTGAATATTATGGTGGGGTCTTGGGCCATTTAGTTGAATAGTTGCAAAATTTTCAAGAATTGAGACCGGATGATGGTGAGCAAGAAGCGAGTTGAGTTTGTGAAAGATGATGTCATCAACCATATTGTCACTAGAACATCCTCAGATTAAAAAAAGATCGAAAATGTTTGGCAAAGCACAAATATTGCCAGAAAAGCTGAACCAAGAATGGTGCTGAATTGTCAATCATTTTGTTGTGGATTTTTGCCATTTTGCATTTTGTTTTGGGGTCACATCTTATCATTGAACAAAACATGTATTTCCTTTGTCTTCCTGTTGTTTTGAAATCAAGAGATGCTTCTTTCAAAGGGTATTTTGACAAAATATTTTGATCAAACTCCAACATATAAAATTAAGGCTAGTCAATACTAAAAGATTAAAAGTGTTTTGATTGCGTAAATGACTCGATATTTGTTAAAATGACAAGATAAACAATATGGGGTGACCAAACAAATTTTGAACTCACACATGAAACTGAATCACCCACCATGTAGCTAAGTTTTAGCAGTATACATAATGACATATAGTGGATTCGGTAGTTATGGACTCGCGAATCATGATTCTTACAAGTCCAAATCATTACACTGGATGAGGTCTAAATTTATCGGTTCTAATGACCTTGCTTGAAATAAGAAAATGCCATTTTTGTTATTCCTTCATTTTCTAAAGATTATATCCCTTGTGGTCCCCATTTGAGCCTGATAGAATATTTCTTTCAAAAAACCCTGACCAAGATCGCACCCCACACTGGGGGCAAATAAGATATTTTTGTTAGCAAAGATAAGACAATGTTTGAATCAATGGATAAGGGAAAGGCTAAGAACAAAAGTCCAACAATTAAGAAAGGGCTAAAAGAAAAAAATCATAAACTGGGGGCATGTGAGAAAACTTTGAGGAAGGCTATGAAAAAAAAAGAGTGGAAATTGCCAACATTTAAAGGCAAGTCAAAGATTAAAGAAGGAGAATGCATATCAAGTCTAGAAAAAGCAAAAGAGGTTTCAATTAAGAAAAGACACAGCATACGCCAAAAGTCAATACCATAAAAAAAAATATTGAGTTACAAACATTGTCTTTTGGTATCAATGATAAAGCCTCTAATGATTAGATTGGTTATTCATCAAGGAAGAAGTTGGATTTGCTTTATGACCTATGTTAAGAGAATTCTGATCTTTGAGGTTAACAAGGTTATATCTACAAAGACAACAAGAGAAAGAGAATTGATGAATAGTTGATGTTGATCCTAAGTCTTTGAAACCCTTAAACACCTTTTTGAGCTTGTGAATTTCCCTTTCTTTCATAGCCATAAACCATAGCTTGCATTATGTGCTTTTAAAAGCCCTTTTCGATCAAGTAAGCAATCTGAACCAATAAATGGCGCTCTCAAAACTGGAAGAGCTTTTCTATAAAGGTCGTGACTTCATGAATTAAGCTACTGGTTATTATGCATGTTGATAAAATTGGTACTAAAAAAAAGAAACAATCTTTCTTGATAAAGCCTCAAGTTTTGACTTGAACATCTTGTTTCTTGAAATCCATAGAAGGTCACCTCATCACAGACCATCAAAAAGATATACCCAAAATCAGAGTTTAAAAAATACAAAAAACCATGAAAAAAAAAGTCATTTTAATCTTGCAACGGGTCAATTTCAGTTTTCAAAATACAAGACAATCAAAGGATTATATATTTTGAATGACGTGTGTTGGATTTTTTATCAAAGAAGCTTGATTTTCAAAATCTTTTCCAAAACTGATATCTCTCTGATTTCATTTCAACAATTAGATTTAATAGACATGATCTTTGAAATATGAGATTTGATTCCAGAACAAGAAGGATTGTTAAATAAAAAAAAACATTGATCGAGTTTGCGAAATCCGTGACAAAAATGACATCAACTCTTCTCAACACTCTTTGAAAAGTTGAGACAGCCAGGGGCAATACAGTAGACCCTGAAAAAGAAAAACGAGCACATTCAGCTCAGCTGGGGGGCAAAGAAAGATGATTAAATGAAGAATCGGTGAACGGGGGACAATGTGTTTTAAAGAAAGATAATCAATGAACGAGCACATTCAGATCACATCGGGGACAATATTGTTCAAAGACAAGTCCATAATCTAGTGAACTCCAAGCAAGCAATTGAAAACAACACTGCACTTGAGGGACAACTTTGTATCTTCATCTTGGGGTTACCCTTTAAAACATGGCTATGACAGATGTTATCGCATAGTTGCATTTGAATGAATGTCAGAAAGATGCATACCACCAAGACTGACTGTGGGACCATCTGTTTTGGAGCTCAAAGGCGCACTTCATCGCATGAATACAGGTGATAAAATGAACATCATTGATGATGCCAATGCATTTCTTTTCACAATCTAATTCGACAAGATGAAAGAAATCTATGGAGAAGAACTTTGAGCTTACAACGATGAGCCTTGTACTGCAAGCTATAAGATGCATGTCTAGACGACTAGATAGTTTCCAAGAAGACTGGTGATAACATATACTTGAAGAGTATTATTTCAGCTTGAGGCAAGTTTATGACTGATTGAAAATCTTGATGGGTGTTGCCACGATGCGCACAATCAATGAGAGAACAATTCTCAAGATAATCCAGAAGATAAAGGATCGATTAAGCTCATTCATGATGAATCAAACAACACCACACTTGAGGGCACACTCATGCTTGATAAATAACGAGAAGAGTAATCATCGCGGACAGCTCATGATAGTCACGACACTTATAGCTGAGTGGATGGCTAGCACACAAATAAGCCAGAAAATCATAAGGACAAAGAAGGCTTCGGAATGCAAACAAGGCACCTTATGACAATGGAACATCAAAGAAGGGGGACTTATATTCCAAATCAGGTAAGAAAGCATGCATGTCATCTAACCTCAAAACATTGCACAATTTTTTTTAAATTGTTATAGGAAAAATCCTCAATGAGGTCCAGCAAGATTGTGGAAAAAGAAAGAAGCATTGCGTTGATGATAACAAAAAATCAGTTTTGATCATGGAATAAAAAGAAGATGAGATGAACCCTACCATTAGGAAAATCTCAAAGAAATGACAAGATCAACCTTGCAATCTGGAAGCCCCGAGTTTTCAAACCCTGCGATCGTGAATTATCAAGAAGCACCAAGTTTTTCAGCCCTTCTCCTGTCATCCCTTCAAGACTTCGCCAGGTAAGTCCTATTTTTTTCACACTTGACACTTCACATTCTTTCCATCTGGGTAGGTCACCCATTATAATGAGACCACACTTCACCTTCTTCCATCTAGGTACATCACCCATTACAATGAGACCACACTTCACATTCTTTTCACCTAGGTAGGTCACCCATTACAATGAGACCACTTTTTACACATTTTCTTTGATTTTGGTTAAAGGAGGTCGCCAGAAGGGATCTTAGGTAGCTTTGGTTAAAGGGAATCGCCAGATGGGATTTCAGGTTGATCGAGCTACACACATTCTTTGGTTTTGGTTAAAGGAGGTCGCTAGAAGAGATCTCAGGTAGCTTTGGTTAAAGGGAATCACCAGATGGGATTTCAGGTTGACCGAACTACACACATTCTTTGGTGTTGGTTAAAAGAGGTCGCCAGAAGGGATCTCAGGTAGCTTTGGTTAAAGGGAATCACCAGATGGGATTTCAGGTTAACCGAGCTACGCATATTCTTTGGTGTTGGTTAAAAGATGTCGCTAGAAGGGATCTCAGGTAGCTTGGGTTAAAGGGAATCGCCAGATGGGATTTCAGGTTGATCGAGCTACACACATTCTTTGGTTTTGGTTAAAGGAGGTCGCCAGAAGGGATCTCAGGTAGCTTGGGTTAAAGGGAATCGCTATATGGGATTTCAGGTTGACCGAGCTACACACATTCTTTGGTTTTGGTTAAACGAGGTCGTTAGAAGGGATCTCAGGTAGCTTTGGTTAAAGAGAATCGCCAGATGGAATTTTAGGTTGACCGAGCTACGCACATTCTTTGGTGTTGGTTAAAAGAGGTCGCCAGAAGGGATCTCAGGTAGCTTTGGTTAAAGGGAATCGCTAGATGGGATTTCAGGTTGACCGAGCTACGCATATTCTTTGGTGTTGGTTAAAAGAGGTCACCAGAAGAGATCTTAGGTAGCTTGGGTTAAAGGAAATCGCCAGATGGGATTTCAGGTTGACTGAACTACACATTTTCTTTGGTTTTGGTTAAAAGAGGTCGCTGGAAGGGATCTTAGGTAGCTTTGGTTATAGGGAATCGGCAGATGGGATTTTAGATTGACCGAGCTACACACATTCTTTGGTTTTGGTTAAAAGAGGTCACTAGAAGGGATCTTAGGTAGCTTTGGTTAAAGGGAATCGCTAGATGGGATTTCAGGTTGACCGAGCTACACACATTCTTTGGTTTTGGTTAAAAGAGGTCGCAGATGGGATCTCAAGTGGCTTTGGTTAAAAGGAATCGCCATATAGGATTTCAGGTTGACCGAGCTACACACATTCTTTGGTTTTGGTTAAAGGAGGTCACTAGATGGGATCTCAAGTTAACGGAAAAGAAAAGGAGAGAAAAAAAAGAGAAAGAAAGAAGAGAAGGAAAAGAGAAGGAAAAGAGAAAGAAAAAAAAAAGAGTAAGGTCTTTAGATGAGTGGATATTCAACAAGTTAGGAAGACAAGAAGACAAGTTTTCTTTACAAACCTTACTATGCAAAATATTGAGGAGTTTTGCTTCATAAGCATTGTAAAGAGAGGGCATCTGTTGTTACCCAATTTTGACCCATGTTTTGATAAATTTTCAGAAAAAATCCAAAAATAGCGAAAAACAACGGAAATCCAAAAAAATATGTTTTTTTTAATATATTTGCATTATTTTTAGCATTTTCAGCATCGTCTCAAAAGAATTTAAATTTTCAAAGATCTTTGGAACGCGTTCGACTTTTAACGCGTTATTTTTAAAAATCACTTATTTTCCTCATTCGAGGCGATGTTCATAAGAAAAATCCAAAAAAATAAGAAAATCAAATTTTATGAAAAAAAGAAGAAAGAAGTTAAGGGACCAAGTTTGGAAACCTAGCAATATTTTTACCTATAAATACAAGTCTCTACAACACACACAAGGAGGGCAATTTTGCATATTTAGAGAAAAACATAAAAAAAACCTAACCCTAAAAACCCATCTCCTTCAAACTAGTCGGCGGCGCCCCCTACTTGGCCAAACAAAAGAGTAGTCGCACCCCACTGATTTTTTATTTTTCTTCTTCCTTTACCGCTCCCTTTCTCAAGCCGCACCCTCCTAGGATTTTTTGCCTTTATCCCTGCACCCGAAAACCCCTGACTCCTTTTTGTTTTCCCCTCAGCTGACCGAAACCTTCAGCCCTCCACCAGACCTCCATTCCCATCGCTAGTTTCCTTCACTTGGCTTCTCCATAACCGACAAATAGCCTCTCTGCATACAAACAACCCCTCTCTTTTTTGCAAAAAAAACGGAGACTAAAAAAAAAAACCAAAGTCGACCGCCGCTACCCATCTTCTTCTCGGTTGCTCCCGTCTCCCCTCGGCATTTCCCTCTACAAATAGCCAACCTCATCTTCAACCTACAGCAAAGAAGCCCCATTTCCCTCCACAGCCGCCCCATCTTCTTCTTCACTAGAGCCACCACCCGCTAGACCTTCCATCTCTGTAAACCAGCCTCCACAGACCCACTCCCTTCTCCTCCAAAACCGAACAAGTTCCCCTCTCCATCGTCCATCTCCTCTCTCAGTTTTCCCTCAACCCTTCCACTGACGGTAACAAAGAAGCAACACCAGAACCAAAGACTGACCTTCCACGGTGATATCTCCACAGCAGCTCCAGCGGTTGCGGGCGACAGCAGATCTCTTCTCCATCTCTGCCGGCCAGACCCGACAAAAGCCTAGCAGCCGGCGGCCCCCTTTGTCTTGCCGCCACCTAAAACAGAGAAGAATGAGAAAGAAAAAGAAAAGAACCGATCTGTAGAGAGAAGCAGATCCGAAACAGAGAAGAAGAGAAAGAGAAGCAAATCTGAAAACAAAGGAAAGAAAAACTAAAATCAACTGCCTGTTGCGTTTTTGGGTGTTTTGCAGGTCACACCGGCAAGGATGGGAAAAGGGGAGGAAGCTGTGACTGGCCCCTGCTTGCCTGGGTTTTCTGGCGGTGGCGCGTGAACCCACGCGCCGTCAGAAGATGCGCCGCCACTATTCCTGCTGTCCCTGAGGCTTCACAGAACCGTTCCCGGCAATTCTAGGATTTTTTAGGGGCAATTTTGTAATTTATAAATTGTTTAATGTAATTTTTGTTTAGTTTTTGAATTTTTATCATTTGTAGTGTGTATGTATGTATATATAGTAAAAGTGAATGTGTGTGTTTGTATTTGTTTTATGGATTTTATTTATTTATTTATTTATTTTATGATAAAATCGCAAAGGCAAAAGAAGAATTTAATATTTTGATTTGCTCACGATAAAGGATTACGAACTTATACGTAAGTCGTATTTCTAATATTCGATGAAAAGATAAAATTTTTAAAACTTCTTTAACACATCAAAGCCACGAAGCAGCTTACCTCAGGTAGGGTGCATTAGAGGTGTTAATACCTTCCCTAACTACAACCAGTCCCTTACCCATGAATCTCTGACATGACCAGTACATTTGGGTTTCCTAGTAACCCTCAATTAAATACCAAGTGGCGACTCCTAAGAACTCAAAGAACAATCAAACAAAAACAAAAATCGTCAAACGAACGTCGCGCGGGTGACGTGCGACAATGATGGTCGGATTTTGGGCAATATATAACATGTCATCTGCCACAGTAGGCAACATGTCATTTTTTTCCAAACAAATACCCTTTAAAAATAAAATATTAAAGATGGGCCAAGAGCGTGGGCTTGCTTTAGGCCCATACACTCGAGATTTTTAAGGCCCAAACGTGCTAGGGCACCTAGGCTTGTGCGTCTAGCCTAGCTTGCTCTTTTTTCATCTTTTCTTTCTTTCTTTTATCAATTTAATCCTTCGACATTGGATTTTTGTTGACTTTTTATAAATTTTACCCTTCAGAATTTAGTTGATTTTGAATTAGAGTTCATAATTTATTTTGGTTTTTTTTATATAGATTTATTGTGGTTTCAGACAAATGTCTAGACATTTAATTGTTGCTTAATTTTACGAACATCTATTTTTTTATCGTATAGTTAAATAAAAAATAGTTTCAAAAAAAAATAACTATTAAACCCAGTGGAGTACATGACCCGGGTCACGAGTTCGGCTAGTTAACTTCGGTTGATTGAAAATTGAACTTCATAATTTATTTTAATTTGTTTTATATGGGGTCATCATGATTTCAAATAAATATCTTGATATTGGGTTGATACTCAATTTTACAAGTGTTTATTTTTATTATCATATGATTAAGTAAAAAATAGTTTATAAAAAAAAATTGTTAAACACAGTAGAGTTAAATGTGTCACCGTCTCAATATATTTTTTTTAAATATCATCTTGGATTTTTTAGGTCAAACCATGTTTTTACTAATAGTCCTTATTGCTTTTAGACCCATCAAGTCGAAGCAACTTTTACATAGTTTAGTTTAAAATCAAAAATAAAGTTTATATCGAGTCAACCATCTTATGGTTTAATTTTCTTTTGTTAGAAAACACGTTAACAACACCTAGATATATTTTTACGTTCAACAAAAATTGCACAATCAATTATCTAATTTACAACTAATTATTATGATAAAAATCCAAACAAATAGGGCAATTCTCTTATAAAGAGAAAAGCATAAGCTTAAAATGCAAATTTTCATAGAGAAGTAATCATACACTTTGAAAATGAGAGTGACAAAAGAAAGATTACTTTCAAATATAACCCTCACCACTTCCATAAATCATGTTTGAGTTACCCCCACTTAACCATATGAGAGATGCCCTTCCAAAGTCCTCATGTTGAAGGAGAATCCAATAATAGAGGAAATAAATTATATTATATTATAACATATACAAAAAGCATATTTGAAAGTGTGGTTGCAGTTGTTTTTCAAAATATTTTTCACTTGAAAATGTATCAAAATAATATTTTTTATTTTTTAAAAATTATTTTTGATATCAACACATCAAAATGATATAAAAACACTAAAAAAATATTAATTTAAAATAAATAAATTAAATTAAATTTTTTAAAAAAAAATTTAAAACATAAAAACAAATAAATCCAGGTAAAATGTTGTAGAATGACCGCAATATAGCCGGGCCAGTTAGAAAACTATATAAATTACACTGCTATCTTCGTCAATATTTTTTTTTGTTAAACTCTTTTTTTTTTTAATATATTTGTGAATGGGCTCTCCCGTGTTGTTGTGAATCTGCTCACAAATCATGTTTTGATATTTGCGCAACATAAATTTGACTAGGTTATTTTTTTTTAGCAAAACATGAAATAATGATATTTTCAATAATAGCTTATAAAAAATTATATGTTATCTATTATATATTTCCTTTCAATATTTATACAAAATTAATATATTTTTTGAGTTACGGATATTGTATTGATAAATCATTATCAACTAAAGTATTATATTTTTTAGATTATCACATTTATTAATTTGAGAGAACTAAATATTTCTTAAATTATAAATATCAAACCTTTTAAACAGAGACGTGTTACTTCATAACCTAATAAAACTTTATTTATGTTTAAGATATTGTTAGAGGCATAGTTTTCAGACTCGGCCTGGTCCAAAACCCGGGTTCTGGATCACCGAGTTGCCTGGGTCATTTTTTTAATCAAAACGACGTCGTTTTAGTAAAAAAAAATAAAAATAAAAGTCAAAGGATTGCAACCGGGTCTTGCCAGGTCAACCGGGTCACGCTGGATTTTTCCGTCCCCTATTTTTTCTTCAACCCGGCCTGGTTCCAGCCCCGGGTCGGCCGGGTCCCGGGTCGACCCGTCAGGCCGGGCCGGGTTTCAAAACTATGATTAGACGTATTTCTTTTAAATTTAACTTATTTTTTATCTTTAATGATTAGAATTATTTTGTAAATCACACACATTAGATTAATTGATAACTAATTTTTAAATACTTAATACTAATATCCATTCCAGATTGCCACATATAATAACAAAATAAATCTTAAACTATACATATTCATTAACAAACAATTAAGAAATAAATTACTATTAATACATTGTTTTAAAAATGTTTTTAAAAATAAATTTTAGAGTATATTCAAATTTGAATGTTCTATCGTATAAATATTTTCTAAGACTATGCATCTTTGAGGAAAATTCTATTGTGTTAGATTGAGTTTGATTTTAGTGTTTTAAGATATAAAAAATAGATATATGGAGGGAAAAATATATATTCTATTTAAAGAATGAAAATTAAGATATATATTAAAAATTTTGGTATTTAAAAAACATTTCTCAATAAATTCATATCATTTTAAATTAAAAATAAAAATAAAATATTTTATGTTCCAGCTATTTTCAACCCTCTTTTTAGATGGGAATAAAAAGAATTAAGTAATACATTTGATTCAGATTAGTATATATTTGACAATGTGATGTATTGTATTTTTTAAAAGTATTTTTTAATTAAAATATATTTTTTATATTTTTTTATATTAGTATATTAAAATCATTTAAAAAACTTTAATTTGATATATTTTCAGGTAAAAGATCATTTAAAATCTCTTTGAAGTGTTTGATATTATAATGCATGATATTTTTTAAAAGTTTTTTTATCTTAAAAATATATAAAAATAAATAAAAAAATTTTATTTTTAACATCAAGAAGTTAAAATTATAAAATAAAATATTAAAAAATAATTATACTTTTAAAAATAGATTTTACCGCCCTTTGAAAAGGATTTTTAAAAATAAGTGTTCTTGTAATAGACTTGACAGGACAAAAGTAAAGTAGAATGACTGTTGTAAAAAAAAAGAACCACAAAAGATTTTAGTCTCCTCCTCCTCTCTAACAACCACCCAGCAAAATCTCTCTCTCTCTCTCTCTCTCTCTCTCTCTCTGTGTGTCTCAACTAGCCGCTCAAAAATCCTCTAATAAGGTGGCATGCGTTTACCATCTAACTAAACCCCAAAAAAAGAAAACAACAGAAATGGCTTCGCCTCTACCTCTCTTTCTTTCTCTTTCCAAGTATCACGAGATTCTTTTGAAAACCCTAACTAAATCTTTGCAGCATTTTCAGTTTTTTCTCCTCTTTTCCTTAAACTGACCGGTCTTTCTTTTTTGGGTTTATGTTATTGTTGATATTGCTTGAGAAAGGGAAAGGGGGCGTTTGGTTCGGTTCAGGGATATTTAATCAGTGATAATGAGAATGGAGGGGGAGGAGCCAGCAACAACAGATGGAGGAGGGCAGATAAAAAGGGCGTTAATAGATGCAACAGCAGGTGCTATTGCTGGTGGCATTTCACGTACTGTTACATCTCCTCTTGATGTCATCAAGATCAGATTCCAGGTCCTTTTTTTATTTTTATTTTTATTTTTATTATTATTAATTGTTGAATTATGTGGGTTTGAAATTTGATTGTTTTGCTATGATGGGTTTTTGTTTTTCTCAATGAAACAATGCGATTTTTGTACTTCCTTGTTTGGGGTTTTCACTGTCTTGATAAATTGGTCTGTAAGGTTCTGTTTGTTTGATAAAAAGAAGTTGTCAATGTTTGTTTCTCTAATGGTCACTTTTCAATAGAGTATATCTGTAAAGTTCTGTTGCTCATGTGAATGGAATTAATATGCAACTTGAATAAGAATTTAAAGTTCATGATGGAGGCCTGGAAATGGGGAGTATAGATCTTTAGTTGAAAAGGGGTTTCTGCTATTGTACACTAAGGAGATCTGCATGTTAATTTATATATTGGTGTTAGTTATTGTGTGTTTTTCTTTCAAATGCATGGTTGTATATAGGTTATTTTATGAGTCAAAGAGTGTCGAGTGGTGAAGCTAAGAAAAATATTGGGGTGTGTATTTGTTGACAGGTTCAACTGGAGCCAACGTCTTTGTGGGCTTTGGTTCGCAGTAATGTGACTGCACCATCAAAGTACACAGGAATGTTGCAAGCAACAAAGGATATATTTAGAGAGGAAGGTTTACCGGTATGATGCATTCTTTATGTTTATTATTTTTGGATGGATGATTTATTTGAATAGTGTAAATCAAAATTGGTACACAGTTGGTGATTTAATGATACTTGTTGTAGATGAGTATTTAGAAATCTAAGCCAATGATTTGAATTTTACAGAAGCAGGGTTGCTGAACCCCAGGCGGTTTACCCCCAATTTACCAACTTTATGTTTTAGCTTCAGTCGAGGTGTGGTATAAATATTAAAGTGATGGAATGTCTTTCAAATGTAGGTTCCTTTTTCCATTTTTCTGAGAATGGGATTTTTTTTTTTTTTTGAATAATTAGAGGGATCTGAGCCCAGAATTTGAGAATGTGGTTTTTTAACTTATCTATCCATGTTCTTCAGGTAGTAAAGGTAAATGAAACTTGCTTTTCTTTTAGCTACTAATCTCAGCTGTAGATATTCTACACATTGCTACATCCCACAGTTCCTTCACTCCATGCCATTGTGTATAGTGGATGGTTTATGATTTCCAAATATTGTTCTCGGGAGTTCATTCTAGATATTTTCAAAAACTAATTTTGTGAAGGCGATTGCATTTTCCTGGTTCCAAACTTGCTTTTCTTTTAGCTACCATTTTCCTGCTTTTTATCCAAGACGATTGCATGCTGTAGGGTTTTTGGCGTGGAAATGTCCCAGCTTTACTTATGGTTATGCCATACACTGCCATACAATTTGCGGTGTTGCACAAATTGAAAACATTTGCTGCCGGTTCTTCTAAGACAGGTATAATTAATTATAAACAGATTAATATCATCTCTAAATTTGATTCTGGCAATGAATGTTCTATTACATAGTTTAGCTGTTGTCAGTAAAGGTTTCTTTTGAACATAATGAAAATATTTTTGACTAGTGAATGGATGACATAGGCATGTACAAATCAAATATGACCTCATTTTTTATTTTGTTTTCCCTTGCTTATAGATTGATTCAACCAGATTAACATAAAACTGATTCAAATTTTGTAATACATTAGCATGAAGTTATGTATGGTGACAGGTTTGGCACAATTTTACTGGAAAATCTACTTGTATTATGCTCTACTGTATGTTTAGAAACATATGGTCCAGATTCTGACTGTCAATTTATTATATTTTATACGTAATGCTGGTGAAGGTCATTGTATCAATGTTATTTGAAAATATGATGGCACTGGAGGTGATGAAATGTTTAATATCTGTCCTGTATACGAATCCTGAAGGTCTCTTTTATTGGCCTGTTTGCTTAATATGATGCAGAGGATCATATTCAGTTGAGTCCTTACCTCTCCTATGCCAGCGGAGCATTAGCAGGGTGTGCAGCTACAGTTGGGTCGTACCCATTTGATCTTCTAAGAACCATACTAGCTTCACAGGGTGAACCTAAGGTATAGAATATGATTATTTGTGTCATTCTTATGCTCTCTAAGAGACAGGGGTGACTCTCTTGAATTTTCCCTGTGATGATTTTGATTAGTGGAAGTACCAGCTATGCAGATATAAGTTGACTGCATAAAGGAGTGTATATAATTCACTTCACCCTATTCAGTTCATTTGTCTCTCAGACACTATTTCCAGACACCTTAGAATGATTTTATTACATTTTACTGCTTGACTGATTAGTGCCTTATAGGTGTATCCAACAATGAGGTCAGCATTTGTTGATATTGTCAGAACTCGTGGCTTCAGAGGCTTATATGCTGGATTATCCCCAACACTGGTTGAGATTGTTCCTTATGCTGGACTTCAGTTTGGCACCTACGATACATTTAAGCGCTGGACCATGGTAAGAATTCAGATCTCTTTTTGTAGTCAAGTGTCTAAGCACTGGACCACGGTAAGATTTTAAAGGGATAATAACTTTTATCTGGAATTGGAAGAACCAGAATGGTATTTGGTCAAAAAGTCAATCTAGTGTGCTGGTAAAACATTTGAAAAAAATAGCGTTCTTGGTCTTTTGGGATTATCCACCCGTTACACACTGAAATTTTAACCAACACTATTCAAAATTCTGTTATAGGTGGAAATATATTGAGAGTGAGACAATTGGAATTATCTGCTCTGCTGTATGAATAATTTTTCATTTTAAATAAAACATCACCTTGTTAAAGCTGGAGAGACACCTTGTCATTTCTATCAAAGCAGTCGCTAACTTAATGGCAATGGAGAAGCTATTCTGTCATGGATTTTGTTGGCCAGTCATCAAGGTCTAAATTTAGTTCTTTACAGCTGGTCAATTGGTTAAGAATTGCAATTTAGTTTTAAATTTTAACCAACACTATTCAAGAATTGAAAGAAGGTTATGTGTGTTGCATGCACTTGGTGGATATTTCATCCTGCTTTCTACACGTACATACCCAGCTGTTTTGGACGGTAATACATTTTACAGGATTCATTGTAGGCCTGGAACCATCATAAATCGTCATCCACAAGCTCCATAAGCACAGATGATAACCTTTCAAGCTTTCAGCTTTTTATCTGCGGGTTAGCAGCTGGCACGTGTGCCAAACTTGTCTGTCATCCTCTTGATGTGGTCAAGAAAAGGTTTCAGGTAGATTATGCATTTTTAATGTTGATTGCTAAAAGCTTATCTTTGTTCCAAATCAATTTGCTAGTCAAAAAACTTGAATTTTAACAAGTGTTGTTGCCATCTATTTCTGTCTTACAGCACTGTCAATGATATTTGATTTTTCTTTGTTTTTTGGCTGCTACAGATTGAAGGACTACAGAGGCACCCAAAGTATGGTGGTCGAGTCGAGCATCGTGCTTACAGAAACATGTTTGATGCTCTTCGTCGAATTTTGCAGACGGAGGGCTGGGCTGGTCTTTATAAAGGCATCGTCCCATCAACTGTCAAGGCTGCACCAGCTGGTGCTGTAACATTTGTGGCGTATGAATTCACATCAGACTGGCTGGAGTCTATTTTGACTTGAATCTAACAAAATATTTTTTCTGTTCTCTTTTTATGCATTTTGGTCGTCCCATTCTTCTTGCCCCCGCAGAAGGAAGTGGGGGTGGTTATATTTTGATTAGTCATTTTTAGAGGCTGGATTTTATGCTTGAAGAGTAAACGAGGTAAAAATTAAAATTTAGAGGGTATGGTCATTTTTTGTAGGTAATCTTTTCAGTAGACAATGCTATTATTTATATGCCACTGGAGATCATGGACTGTTCATTAAATCTCTAAATTTGTTCACACATGGTGGAAGCTCTGTTGTTGCTGGTTTAGTTATATGTATTTTGATTGTTTAGTAGAAGCAGGATTTCAACGTTGAGATCTTCTTGGGAATCAAGGGGATTGGAGCACAATGGTTTGGCTATGGAGCATGAATTCTCGTCTTAATGTTACAGGGGACCTTGTTCGGGAATTTAATCCTCAAGTTTTCTTGATTTGGGCATCTGACCATTGTTTGATGAATTTGCAGCGGTTATAAACGTTGGGGATCTTAGCAATGTAATCCATGGAACCACTACCCGTCTAAGACCACCCTTCATGTATCACCGGAGAATAAGTTTGTGACCAGAAACATACTAGTTACGGGCAACAGGCCACAGGGTTGCAACGGCCAACTACCGCAGTGGCAAGTCCTGACCGTGCAGTCCATAGCGAAACCTCGACATCATTGAATGTAAATTGTCACCTTGCTATTTCTCTTTTTGGGAAAGGTTTAATTGTATTGAAGAAGAAGGAACTTACAAAGTGAATGAGAGGCATACTTCTCAGAGAACCAGGAAACAAGAAGAAAAACCAACTGAAATAACAGGCACAGGAACAGTACAAAAAGGAAAAATAAAAAAAGAAGAGAGGGAAGTGTAAAATAAAAATAGGCTAGGAGACTGGAATGTGCAACATTCCAAAACTACCTAGCCAATTCTAAAAAGAAAACAGAAAAAAGAAAACTACAAACTAGAAAACTAAAAAAGCTCTAAGGATCCAGGAGGCTCCAAACATCTCAGATCAGGGCTGGGATGGTGCATTTGTGCTCCATATTTGTTATGTGAGTTGTCGCACGTCACCCGCGCGGTGATTCGGCGATTTTTCATCTGATTTGTTTGATTGGTTCTTTGGATTTTTCTGAAAATTTATAAAAAAACATGGGTCCAAAATTGAGTAGCAACATGAGTTATGATAAGCTAGTAGATTTCCTCACTAGTTGTCTGAGAGGGCTGGTAGCAGTTGCTGAAGATTCTGTTGTTCCTTTCCTGCCATATGAAGTAGACCATGGTGGATAGAAGGAGGCGAGGAATCATGTGGGTGATGTTCTTCTTCTTTTGGTAAGTTGTGGAAGCTCAGAGAAGCAGATGATGCCAAGAGCTAGCAGGCCATTGCATGTTAGCTTTGTTGTTGATGGTTCCCCATACTGAGGAGCTAGAGTAGTGGCAATGGAAGAATAAGTGATCATGAGTCTCTGTATGCAGACCGCATTCTATTCAAGCCATGTGCAGCCTATTCATGGTGCACAGATGACCTAGAGAAGCAAGCCAGAGTATGAAAGAATGGCGGGAAGTTCCCATGCAGAATCAATTGTAAAAGCACCTGAGGGGTGGCCTTTCCAGACGCAATGGTCATCCATGGAAGGGTTTGGATGGAAGTTTATGGAGTCCCAAGTTGCATGTAGGTCCTGGATGTCTTCTGGGAAGTTCCATTGTCACCTTGCTGTTTGCTAAAGCCTTGCATAACTCGGAGTTGATAAAACATACAAGACTGGCATTTTACATATCAGCACAAGAAACAAGGAGGGGAATAGTTCCCCAACTCTATGTACAAGCAAACAGTGTCAATTAGTGGTCAGAATCAGATTACCAACAAAATTTGCTGATGACATACTCAACAGGACAAATTGTTGTCCAAAATTCTGTTCGCAAGAACGGCCAACTAACAGTATATTTGTATCTTGCTGATTTGCTCTATAACGAAGGACATGGAATTCTGGCATTGACTGCTTTCTTATTCAACAGCGTATCCTAAAAGCCCACAGTCTTTCACCGATTGCTTCTCTGTTTATTGTTATCCTCTGGCGGCAGTGATAAGAACTGCAGGACCCCCTGAACTTGTGCAACTTCAAGTCGAAACTTCTCAGCGACTTGCTGGGCGTTCATGGGTCCTTCATGATCATCAGCCTTCCCTTGATACAGGAGCATTATTTGGCGCAGCTGTGCTACATTCAGAGTTCCTGGAGCACCAGGCCTTTCTTCATATCTGCCAGAATCAGGTTTTGTGTTTCTCAGTTTTGGCATGGGCCTATCGTACCTTTCAACCACAGGTGCCTGTCAAGAAATCCAACTGGATTTTCAAATGACGATCTGAAGAGAGAGAAACATGTGCAGCATATAATTTTCAGGTTGCCATTATCTCTAATTAATAAAGTTATATGATCTTTCTAAAAGAAAAGGGAAGGAGAACAGTAAAAGGTGTTTAAGTGACAAGCAATAAATAATAGCATCTATGAATCAACGGTTGATTGAAAAATGTAAACAGCAAGAGTGAATCCCAATAACCCACCTCACCGGTTTCAAGCTTTCCTCCAGGCATAGATTTAATTCTGCCCACCATTTGACTAAGCATCGCAT
Organism: Populus x sibirica; assembly: GCA_019202695.1. Taxonomy (NCBI): domain Eukaryota; kingdom Viridiplantae; phylum Streptophyta; class Magnoliopsida; order Malpighiales; family Salicaceae; genus Populus; species Populus x sibirica. Next base: position 1,389,740 of record JAGMVL010000152.1, read on the forward strand.
CATAACGAGAATCTCGTTCTTCAAGGACATTGTCAGAACTAATTCTTCGAGCATCTTCTTCCGCGAGGAGTGGTAAGAAAATAAAAGTGAAAGTAATATTAAGTTAGCAAGTTCCAGTCCTAAGAGTAGCATCCCACAAGCATGTAGAGAGTCACGAAAAAGAACATCCAAAAGACCTTATCAAATACTAGCTCAATATCTGAAGCACAAACATAGATCATTTATTAAATACCAACAAGACGATCAATTATCAATACCAACCAATTAATACTATCAAACTAAGGTCATGGATATAGATGATTTGCAATCTGCTTGAGCACATTAAAGAGGCCACATAATTGGTCAGTGCTAATATATTTCTTACAGAACATATTGGAAAGATGAAACCAAGAAGACACTACTCACATCACATCGCATCTCCAGTTCATTCTCGATTATTTCAGTTGCAAAATCACAGACTGGTTTTTCTCTCACATTGTTCCGTATTCTACAGCATAAAAAATACAAAAATTAAACATAAGAAAAGGACCAAAATGGAAACACTCCAAGAAAATGAATGCCAATACCAGGTTTTCATTTTCAACTTTAACTATGTTACGAACCAGAGGATATGAAGGCTAGAAGGAGTGCAACAAGAAGCAACAGCAGCAGGTGCATTGATGGCATCACACTTGGAATGTTAGTTAGGAGTTTATAATAACTGTTAGTTAGTAGTTTTAATCAGTTAGGATTAGTTAGTTAGCGTGAAGAATGGGAATTCATTGTATATAAAGAGAATTGTAAGAGACTTGGAAGGTAACAATGAGAATTGATAAATTTTGCAAACTATCTGCTATTCTCTCTCCCTCTCTCTTCCTCTTTGTTCTTTCTTAATCTACTATTCTTTTTTTCTCTCTATTCTCTCTGCAAATTCTTCTTAATCAACAGTTTGTTAAGGCAAGCCTTAACATTTGGTATCAGAGCCACAAATGATCCACTGTCATTTGATTGATTGTAACAATTATCTAGCAACTATGGTGGAGAGTAACAAGGTTAGAGCACTGGAGAAACAAAGCAAGAAGTTGGAAGAGCAGATGCAACAGATGCACGAGGAGTTCTTGCAGTGGAAAGCAGCAAATCAGAGACAATGAGAAGAACAAAACAAGAAGAATGATCAATTCAATTCAAGATTGGATTCAATAAGGGTTAAAAAAAGTGTTAAAAAAGGGAAGAAATGGTCTACTAACAGGTGAAAAGAATGACCCAACAACTGATGGAACCGTACCACATCCAAGGATCAACACAAAAATGGATGAAAGTTGCAAGTTTGTTCTTGGTGGTGAAAATAAAGTTAAAGACTAATGGTAGTGGTGTTCTTTTGAGTTCACCAATGAAAATAGAGGAACAACAAGATGAGGCGACGGAAAAGGAGATTAGTCATGATGAATCCAATACCACATCTTCTTTCTCAACAAGGCCTAGAGGGTACTTGGATCTTGTTAATTCTTCTAAGTTGACCAAGAACAAGTTTGTGGGTAGTGAGTTTGACACCAGGCTTGATGCCCATTTCAAAGATCCAAATGATCACCATTTTTTTTTAGATATCGATAGCCTTAATTCAATCAAAATTGTTGAACCAATCTTACAAGGTATTGATTTAAAGAGTGGAGATTTTGATCACTGCTGGGATTGATTACAAGAATGATTTGAGTGTCTTGAAAGTTTATATGAGTTGTTCAAGTTCTACAGAAGGAAGCACCGAGCTTCACTTGATTGCAAATTGGAACTTTAGTAGAACCTTTGGCTTCCTTCCTTTGAATCCAAATCCAAATCCTACTGTTATTCCTATATCAAATACTGCAAATAAACATCACAAGATCCTTGTTTTCGATCCAGGAATCGTTGGTCCCGTTATCTTGTGTGCGTTCCTAATGTTTTTGGTCATATTTCTTTCAAGAAGTGACAGAAGATTCTCAAACCTACAATGTTGATGCAAGTTTTTGAAAAACCTATGTGGCAAGAGGAATCCAATAATGTCATGGTCAAGAAGAATTATCAAGGCAGTTTCCAGATTACAATATAAATTCTCGAGGACAAGAATCTCTTGATGGGGAGGGTGTTGTTATGAACCAGAGGATATGATGAAGGCTGGAAGGAGTGCAACAAGAAGCAGCAGCAACAAGTGCATTGATGGAATCACACTTGGAATGTTAGTTAGGAGGTTATAATAACTGTTAGTTAATAGCTTTAATCAGTTAGGATTAGTTAGTTGACGTAAAGAATGGGAATCCATTGTATATAAAGAGAATTGTAAGAGACTTGGAAGGTAACAATGAGAATTGATAAATTTTGCAGACTATCTGCTATTCCCTCTCCCTCTCTATTTTCTCTTCCTCTCTGTTCTTTCTTAATCTGCTATTCTTCTTTTATCTCTATTCTTTCTATTCTCTCTTCAGATTCTTCTTAATCAACAGTTTGTGCCTTACAAAATCCCAGAAACCAAACAGACCCTTCAAATCATACCAGGGTAACAGGGTTAGATTCTATATACAATTTCGATAGCCCAAAAACTCCTCCATGTGTTTTTGCTTCTGGGTTCAGGAAAAAAAACCCCGAAATAGAGCTCAATTTGTGCTATTTTCTCATGGAATGAACCAATATTCATCATTTACCAAAAAAAAAAGAAACTCTTAAGAGAAGCAGTAACATGAAATGATAAACTAACCAGAGCCAAGACCGTTCTCATTGTTAAATTGATTGGCAGTGGAGCTCCTCGAGATCTCAACCTTTTCGGTGGGGGTAAACGGCGGCCTCACGCCGTGTGGAGGTGGGTCTGGTGGTGCTCGGATTCTTCCAGATGCTCGACGAAATGCCTGACCCTTTATTGTTTTCTTTATTATAGCAATTAAATGTCAATGCCAATAACACCACAGCCACCTTTAATTTTGTCTTTTTAATGGCGGGGAAATATGACAGAGCGTGCTTTTGGGCAGCGTAGTAGGAAATAGAGAAACGGAGTAGAAGAAGATGGGAGTGGATAACACGCGCTGGTTTTCTTTATAATATTTTTCAGGAGAAATAAGGGTGACACGTTGGTGGCTTCTCTGAATGCCACGTGGATTACATCCTCCTTTGTCTCTCTGCTGTGACTCTGATTAGAAAGAACCAAAAAGGTGGCTTCTTGCACTGCATGGCTTCACGTTTCACCCTTTTTGCCCCCTCCCCTCCCCTCCCCTCCCCTCCCTTCCATTTATTTATTTATTTATTTTTAATTGAAACCCTTCTTACTTAATTAATTAGCTTATGGGATCAGTGAATTTTATTTTCCTTGCTGTTTCTATTATTATTTTCAGGGTTTAATACAAGGGGAGGTGTGAAATAGAAAGTTAAGAAATTTTGGTTAAAATAATTCTCTTTGATAAAACATAAGAAAACAACTTAATTTACAAAAATATTCAAAAATGAATAACACTATGTATTACTAATGAAGGGAAAATAGCAGTTAAGCTTTATGACTTTTAACCATAGTTATCAAATCTAGTTTGAAGGTTAACCCGGTTAAAAGATCGGGTCTCAAATTTCATAAGTCAATCCGGGTCAATTCAAAATAATTAAAAATAAATATTTAAAGTTTTAATATTTCATATGAAAAAATTCATGTGAATATATATTATACATGCTATAAATAATGAAGCTTAAAAAAATATTTTAAAATTTTTTTTATTCCACATCAAAAAAATAACTTCTTTTTTACAAGCATAGAATATATATATTAAAGGGTTTCAAATCCCACATTGAAAAAACATAACTTTTTTCTTGTAAACATAGAATATATATACAAAAGGGTTTCAAATCACACATTGAAAAAATAACTTTTTTTCTTGGAAACGTAATATTAAAGGTTTCAAATCTCACATTGAAAAAATAAAATATTTTTCTAATATTTATATAGTGAATTTTAAAAACTGTTAATAACCAACTAAAAAAATATAAAAAAAAATAGGTATCAGAGAAAAACCACATTTGAAAAAAAAAACACCGAGTTTTGTCCAGATTCGCCCGGGTCATGGGTCGACCCGTCGGGTCGACCGAATTATTGCACCGGCCAGTCTGACAGGTCGATCGGGTTATTGCACCGGCCCGGTCTTTTAACAAACCTGGACCGGTCCAGTCACCGGATCAACCTGCTGAGCCGATCCGGGTTTAATAACTGTGCTTTTAACGCTATAATGGCTTGCAGGATTATGTCTCGACACAGTTTTTGTGGAGGAGGAGGAAGAACGAGGAGACTCAGATGTCATTGTGTTCAACGTTCCAAGTCCCACAATAGTAGATTCAACTCAAGAACAGCAAATATTGAAAAACGAAATGATAAAACCCCATTAGAACAGGAGAATCCATCTGCTTACCAATACTTCGATTCATTATGGATGAATTCAAAAGAAAACAAACACGCATTGAGAGGGAGGATTAGACCATACTGGACTTTAGGTTGGATCATGGGGCAATGATTGCCTCAATTAGGCAAAAGGTGATACGGGAGTTCAGATTAAGAAGTATCTGTACTGTCAAATGCTGTTGAAAAACAACACTTTGACTTCTAAGCAACCTTTTCCCCATCTTGTTTTCTGATGTTAGACATCTCGCAAGGTTCTTTGTCCAGTGTAGACGTTGTCTTGGAAAGTTTATAATTCTAGTCTGATCATTGTGAAGTTAGCATGAAGCCGTGCATGTTGCAGTTCGAAGCAAGACAAAGGAGCGCTGCCTCATTCAAGTCTTGAGTACTTCAGCTGCTGAGAAGAGCTGAACCTTCCAGAGTCTTAACGACTCATTCCTATGGTACAGATTGGCAGACCAGCACCGAAAAAACTCGGAGCCCAAGGTTGGAACACCACCCGTGATTTAAATCTGAACCTCGCTGAGCATGTCTCCGTTACTCTTGCACCCACCATTTCTTCTTCTTTCATCTCCTTTAAAATTTGTCATATCAACACTGAAGCTTTCAGTGATTCTCATCTTACTGCGAGCACGTCGTAAAGGCCTTGACATCCGGTTATCTAGTGAAAAATCATCTCTACTCTTCCGCTTCTGCTTTATGCTTAAGAAGCCACAAGCAAGAGCTTCTAGTGCTTTAGTGGTCGGCGGCCGGTTTCTTGTGCTGTGTCTTCGGGTATTCATATTAGGTGGCTGCTGAGGAATAGAATCACATACTACCGGTGCAGTGATTTTTTGCCGCCAAAAATCCTCTGTTTGCCTGCTTGCTTGATCATCTTGTACTTCTATCACTTCCATCATTGAAGGTTCCGTTTCAGCATCTTGAGCTACAGGTATGTTCAGGTCAATCAATGCCCGGGATTGAAGTTTCTCATGAGGATGTTCAGCAACAGAGGAATTACTGCTGAGAGCGCATTCATCACTAATATTTGGACTGCCTCTGGGAGAACTGGTAGCTGATAATTTCTCCACAGGTGGATACACTCGAGAGAGAAATTCATCTCTAAAATTAGGACCTTCTCCAGCACAACCAAGCTCATCTTGTTTTAACCCATGACTACTAATTACACCACAGCTTGTCTTTGTCTGGTCACAAGCAATTAATCTATGTAGATGTTTTGCCACTGGGGCCAAAAGTTTTCTGTCTCCATGTCTTACTCTTCGGGTTGTTTGGCGCTTGATAGCCCTTTTCATCTGCATATCATCACATTTATCAGCTTTCTGGTCCTCGGGAATTTCTTCAAGAGCTTTGGTGAAACCTGAACCATTTATAGGGAAACTCTGCTTTAAAGCATTATTTTCAACGCCTTCACTGTCAGAAAATACTCCCTTGTCCAAATCATTCTTTATGGTTTCTATCATGGCACTCTTATTCTTATCACAAGAATCAGATTCATCAGTTGACTCCTTCAAAGAATCATCATCACCATCTTCAGAATCACTTCTGGAGTTGGATATGCTCATCAATCCAACTGGTAAGCTCCTCAGTTCTCTCACCTTTTTGGTTTCCTCATTGGCAAGACTTGTATCAACCACGGTAAACATCATGGCATTTGAAGTACGGCTTGGAGTTCTAGGTTTGAGGTAACAATGGCGTTGTTGACCATGAAAATCTCCTTGGTCCAAATTTGTCTTGTTGTTCCATGTGGTTTCTTCCTTGCTACCATCACCCTTATCTTCTCCAATGTCAAGCTCAAGAAGTGTTGGATCCAAAGCAACTTTATTCAGGACATCACTGACAGAATCAAAATAGTGGTCTCCTTTCACTAGTTTCCTTCTTGAAAACTTCTTGATGCCAGGGATCAGAAAGACCAGAGAATGCCTGGAGGCAGTAGCAAAACCATGATCATTAGGCTGTTCAGAATGCCAATCTCTTGCAAGTAATCGAGGCCAAACAGCTTCCCAGAACAGATCATTTGATCGGGCTTTGCTTAAGCGATAGCCACCAGTTAGGTAGTTGATAATTTCAACAGGTGTAAGGGTTGAGCATGCTTTTCCGGTTGGTATTTCTGGACGGACATGAGCAACTTGATTAGACTTCAGAGACTCCATGGCAAAGCCTGTGAGGTCTTGTTTTCCTTTACCAATTCCCACTGCCTCTACGAGGGCATGCAATCCAACTGTCAACTTTAAAGTGAATACATATTCTTCCAGCAACATTTTTCCCTCTCCAAATGCCTTGGCAGCCTGTCAATTGATGAAATTAATATTCAAAGGATAGTGCATTATGGACTACTAATAAACTAGATAATATCAAAACAAAACAGCCAAGCACTGCAAAATTTCTTTTCAAGAAAGAAAGAAAGAGCCTCAAACATAGGACAGGTTTATCAGCAGTGAAACTATGAAGTTTGCATCTCAAACCAATGCTCACACCGCCCTTTTCATGCTGTCATCTAACAATCATTCTCAGTGGAAAAAAAAAATTAACTGCAATTTTAGACTTTCACGTAACCAATCATGAATCATTAGCAAACCGGCTTTCCCAATTATGTTATCACATCTGCTATCCTAAAAAGACGATTAAAGGATGAAAGGAGTACTGTAATAGCATATCATTTGAAGAAGCTCCATCTGTCGATTCATGGATAGAGTGCAAACACCTATTCTGTCTGTAGTAATGAAAGTTGAAATATTCTCAAATTTTGTACAAATAATGTGATGCTCTAAAAAGCCAGTAGAATAATATTTGCAAATAGTTCAACAGAAGTACTTAAAACATATTTCTTGATAGAAATTAACTAATCTGGAACATACTTTGTGACTTTCTGATATGTGTGTGCATGTGCTTGTCTTTTATGCATAGTTGCCCATGTGCTCTATAAATAATCAAAACTCAATGATGCATCTTGGCATTAAAGATTGTGCTACATTCAGAAATACTTCATAAATTACCTCAAGCAAAATATTTTTGCATTCCTCTGACAATTGCGGAAGCAAACGAGATAACATCTCATGTTGCCTCGATCCTGTAAAAATCCTTTGCCCATATACACATTTTCTGCTTCTTATTTTACGGCACTCTGACCATTTACGGTGTCTGTCAGACCTATAAAACTTACCATAATAAAATGAAAGTATGTCACGCATCGTCTTGCTCTCAACAAAGTTCTTCACTTGAACAAGATTTTTTCCAAAGATATATAAACCAAGAAGAAAACTGTCCTCCTCTGCTTCACTCCAAGGGTTGTTCACAGAACCAGGAACTAAGGAGTAAACTTTGCTTCCAAGCTTACAAGGCATTTCATTACTTAATTCTGGTTGAAAACATAACTTTGCAGATTCTCCTACTTCCATGCCACCATTCGTTGTAATATCCATATGCTCAACCTTAGCTTTCAAGTCAACTCCTGGAACAATCTTTGCCTCTCTGATGCTTTCAGGTTTTCCAGACTCGTTTCTATTGGATGTGTCAGTCAAATCACAAGGATAACCTTGTGATTCATGTTTAATGCTCTCAACTTCCTCACTGATCCACATTAATGATACAGGCAATCCAACCAAAAACTCATCGCAAGTAGCAGATGAGATTTTTGCATCAGCTGGATTCTCCACAAGCAACCGGTTGGAACATTCTGTCATAAGAGCTGGAATTTGAGCTTGGTACTCATCTCCAATGCGAGGAAGCAGCTCAGGATCTCTGTAGGCATCACAAATACCTGGAGAAAGTGATTGCTCAGCAGATTCATCTTCAGTGCAATTCCACTCGGAATTCCCTTCGATAGCATCCATCTGCAAAAGGAGTTCAAACAAACAAAGATGGATAATTAAAATTTAAAAGGAAAAAAAAAAAACAACATAAAAGGCACAAACCTGCCTTGCATTGTCAGAAAAAAATAAATTAAACATAGGCTTGATGAATATTATGAAGATAACACTTACTCCTACATCACTGATCATGTTTTCCAACCAAAATAGAAACAAAAAAGAAAAAAACGTTCTCTAGTTTTCTCAAACATCTATCCTTCTTCACTAATCAAACACAATTTTTTAGCTTTTTTTTAAACAGGTTCCTAGGAATTAAAAAAAATCCATACTTTTAGCTAGAATTAAATTATTTTCCATATCAGCCAAAACATGCAAAATATTTATTTATTCATTTATTTATCAAAATTAATATTTCCCAAATTAAAGTAGCGTAAAATAAAAGAAAATCCCTCGTGAGAAAATTTAATAAGCTGCAAATGCAAAAATTACATATATCAATACTCATAAAAACAATCATAACCACAGTTTTACACAAAATCACCAGACCCCAAAAAATGCATGCACTGAGATAAAACCCGGCAGCTATTAGTAAAAACAAAGTAACCAAGTCAGAAGTCCCCAGCCCCAGATCTCTTTTCCAACCCAAGACCAGCAGCAAAGCAATCCCATATAATAAAGACTCCAACTTTTCAAAGCAAAAAATAAATAAATAAATGAAGAACCCATTACGAACATTTAATCGTTTTATCTCCATAACGAATCCCAAACCCCAGAACACAACAAACACTCAAAAGCTTAACGTCCCAAAAACATACTAATACACATCGAGAGAGCACGAAAATATTTACTAGTAACAAAAACAAGAATCCCAAAATGATCCACAACAAAATTCTACTCCTAGCCCTACTTCATAATACTACAAGAAACCGTAAACAAGTCCCAAGAGGACTAACAACATTAAATCCAAAACTAGATACTCTAGAACAATTAAAAAGAACAACAACCAAAAACATTCAAGATAGAACTTTTACTATACCTCCATTGATAAAACACAAAACCCGTCAAAACCCAAGTGTGATGTACAAAGTGAGAGAGCAATATGAAGGCTGAGAGAAGAGATGGGTGTACTTTGTTACGCACCGACTGACAGGTTGTAGATTAAAAGAAAGCAAAACGTGACCTTATATACCCACTTAAAAAAAAAAACACACACTACACAGCAGCAGCAACATGTATGTATATAAATATATAGTTATAGAGAGAGAAAGAGGGGTGCTTGCCTCAAGGAAGCTAGGCGTTCATGGAGGAGAAAGCTTTTACTTCTTGGCAGAGGAAAAAATAAATAGAAATGAGAGCAAAGGTCGTTTTTTTTTTTTTCCTTCCTCTCTCTCTCGTCGACAAAAATGATATCTCAACTCGCAGATTACGTTTAGTTATTTTACTCTCTTTAAGAAGTCGACACTATATTATCTTGCAATGAAATCATTAAAGATTAATATTTTATGCCATTTCGTCGAAAGATGACAATATTTTTTTACAACTTCATGATTAATGACCAAGTTACACAACAAGTTAGAGCTTATTCTTAAGAGCTTAGTAAAAAAAAATTATTATATTTTGATAAATTTTTAAATAAATAATACTTTAAAAATTATTTGTTACTATACTTAAAATAAAAATATATTTTTTAAACCATTTAGTAGATGGTTCAGTGATAAAAGCTTGGAATTAAAAGATTTACTTCCTTGTGATTTCAAGTTCGAGTCTTGTGGTTACTAATATGATTGATATTAATGGCTTACATGGTCATTAACTTCAAGATCTGTAAAATTAATCGAGGTGCGTGTAAGATATACCGGACATCAAATAATTATTTTTTTAAATGCTTAATATTTTATCATCAAACAATTATTTTCTTAATTAAACAAATAGAGTATCTTCTAACCACTTAAGTGGTGGCCTCAAAGATTTGAACTCAAGAAATAAGACAAGCCTTCTTAACTATCATGCCTCGTGATATTATTTCTATTCTTTAACACTCAACTGGATAAGACAAAACATGCGCAGTGTAATATGTACCTCAGGTACTTAATTGCACATCTTCATAGTACGAGGTTCAATGTGACAAAACAACATAGTAAAGGGACGAAAAGTGTCATACAACTAGATTCCCTTTCGTGACTAGCGTGGTTGAAATGTTCTTCGAATAGAGACTTGCCACGTCATCAAATGATATATGTTGGGGATGTTGATTAGTTGTCAAGAGAGGAGAATACAAGGGGTTGTAGAAGAGTGCTGCTGCTAGGAGAAGACTCAAGACAATTGGGATTGTTGAAGATGGGTGTGTCCACGCGCTAGATATGAGCGTGGGGATGGAAGATCTTGTCATCTACTGGAATGACATATATACCCTCTATAGACGCGTGAGGGTGGTGGGATTTTGGTTTTTTCAGCAGAGAGAGGTGCGCGCATGCCAGATTATAAATTATAAACAAAACTAAAAAGAAGATGTTATCCAAGACACAATGCACCTAGGATTGCAACAGTTAATTCCTCATCTTTTGTTATTCATAAAAATAAAAAAAAACCCATAAAACGAGAGTATGATTGTCTTTTTAATAGGGAATATTTTAGTATTTTTTAATTGATTTAGGACAGGAAGGGTATTTATTTTTAAAATTGAACAGTAAATTATCATAATTACACTTAAGATTAGTGCATTGTTTGGTGTCATTTAAAGGTAATTTTGTATTTTTAGTTATAAAATGCACAGTAAAATTATCAATCTAGCATTTGCATAGTAAAAATATTTCCTTGGGTTTTAGTTTTTTATGCCTTAGATCTAAGGGTATTTTTGTTGTTGTACTATTAGGTTTTTTTTTTTTTTGTTATTGACTAAAGTGATGGTTAGTTTTGTTTTTTAATAAATTAAAGGGATTTAAAAAAACTTGGCCCATGTTGGGCATGCGTCAGCATGTCAACCGCTACATCATCTTTGGACGACGTGTGCGATTGATTCTAGCAATTAAAAATGCCATTTTAGGGCATCATTTGATTCGTCTGTGTTTCCTCTATGTTGAGGTGGCACGTGTAGAAAATGGAGATCCGGTTTGGTTTCGATGGACATTTCTTTGTTTCTTTTCTTTTCCTCTCTCTCTCTCGATTCTTGCATCATGACCTATAATTTTTTAAATCAGCCCCTTAGCTTTTTTTGTTTTCGATTTTGTCTCTAATGATTGATATTTGTTTTATTTCAAATGACTTATGAAAATTGAAATTTGCTTCAATTTCATTTTCATTTGATTGTTTTTATTGATTTTTTTGGTTAATACTTCTTTTATTTGAAGTAACTTACAAAATAAGAAATTTGTTTTAATTTCATTCTCGTTTGATTTTTTAAATTTGTCTTAATTAGTCATTATTCTTTTAATTGTTATTTATATCATCTCAATCATTTTTTTTCCTATCAGATTTTATCCTTATTCTTTTGATATATATATTTTTTTTTACTTTGCTAAATTTTTTATTTTGATTTTTTTTTTCTTACACTCAATTTCGTCCTTCAACATTGAGTTGATTTGGATTTGAGCTTTTTAGTTAACCTCATTTTTGAATTTCACATATTTCAATTTGGAAAATTAACCTAGCTTAACGAAGTTCGCTAAGGGTTGTTTTTTCTTTTTATTGTTCTTTTAAGCTAATGTTTTTTTAGATTTTATCCTTCAATTTTTATTTTATTGGAGATTAAGCTCATTGTTGTTTTTTTATATGCTTTTTACATCCTTTAATTTTTTCTTATTTGGTTGGGTTATCTCAAAATATTTTTTTTCTTTAATTAAATAGAATTGAATAATTGAATATAGATGAATACTCACTTCATTGTGTTTTGTTCAGTTTGTTTTTATAGGGCGTTGCTCTAGCGAATCATGCAACTTCTTTCGATGTCGTCTTGCATTCTTTTGCAGTTGAGTTTAAACCAACCCAGCAAGCTCTTTTGGTTGTAGGCGATATTCACAGACGCGTGGCGATGGGTCTCTAATGATCTTTTATTTCCTCGATAGCTTATTTTTTTTATTTTTTACTGATAGGTTTTTTTTACAGTTTGTTTTTTGTTATTGCTTTCAATTTAAGTCGGATTATTAAATTAACCGATCTTATTAAATATAGTCAGGTTAATAACTTGAATATCGGGTTCTTCTTACTTCTTTCAAAACACAATTGTCCCGCGGTGTAGTGCGAGTTCCCAATCTAGTATGTAAGTGGAAAGGACTTTCACATAAACACAAATATTTTTAGAGAAGTTTTTACTGAATTTATATTAAAATCAAATACACATGAATTCTTAGTCTGGCTGCTGCATATATGACATGGAGTTAGCTGGATGTAGATATGAAATGAATGATAACATTTCAGTGCCAATAATAATTCCTTCTTCTTAGTGTCTCTGCCAATAATGTCTGGTAAAGAGGAGGTCACTTTCAATGTCTTCTTCTTCTTTCATCTTTCAATGTATAGTTTAGAGTTGATCCATTCTTCCCTGCCTCAATTTTTGTTACGGTGACTTGTTAGACATGGAATCCATATAGCACACACACACATGCTAATTTTCTAACGTGAAAAGCCTCAATATTAGTGATTTGAATAAAATAAATATTTATTATTTTTTTATGGTAAGATATCCTTGAATCAAGACTAATTCTATCTCCAAATAATTTAAAAGGCATACCTCTCACGTCGGTTTGATATATTCAGAATGGTTTAATATATTTTATTCAATGATAATCTCAATATTTAAATTAAAAGAAATATGCAAGCATTACTAATTTGTTTTCTATATGCAAATAAAATTATGATTATTATCTTAAGATTTAATGTCTATGAAGTAAAAAAAATTAAATACAAAGACGAAGACATCTTCAATCAACCCTAGTTAACCCGAGTTAATATGTTACACTCGTGATTCGGGTCATGGACTCAACATGGCTTAGTAACATCAGCTTTTTAAAACAATATTTTATTTAATAATATGATAAAGAAATACTTTTAAAATAAATAAAAAAAAATGACAAGATTACCATAAAAACATTAACATTATGCACATGATAATTAGGAAAAAAAATGTCAGCATTCCCATAAAAAACCTATAATATTATTTGAGAAACATGACAAAATTAAATAATAATTAAAATATAATGTTAATTTTTTTTAGCACTTTTAAATCTAAATCTAAAAAAAATAAAAAATAAAAGTGAAAAAAAAAGTTGGAGCCTAGCTCTTGGACCAACAAACAAAGGGTCGCCCCCTTTTAAAAAAAACAATAAATGCAGACAACACGGCCTAGATTCTGGCCACCATGGGCCTTAAGTGCTTTTGATTCAAAATTACATTTTTTGACCTAAACAAAATTCTAAAAACCTTAATAAATCAATCTCTTAACTTAAAACAATCATAAATTGGTCAAAAAATACAAAATAAAACTGGAAAAAAAAATAATCTGTTGATCTTGATCTACTTTTTCATGCAAGAATAGAACACCAATGAAACTTCTCTCGTCGAATAGAACCCATTAACACTAAGATCGGTCTTTTTTGTTGCTGGAATATGATCAACTGATAACGTTCTCTCTCATTCATCATTATTCAACAAGTCTATCTCTTCTATCTCAAACCCAAATATTAAAGAATAAACAAAATAATTTTTTGTATCAAAATAAAAACTATCACAAGTTTGAAATTAGCCATGCATTTTTTCATGTTTTACATTCCAATTTTTTTTAATTTGATATTTCTACCATAATTTCAAGTTTTATCTAATCTAATTAATCCATAAAAGTATTCAATCGGAAAAAATAATTAAAGACAAAAATAAAATAAAAGGAAAAAAAATGTATCACTATTGCTTCACTGATTTATATAAACAGTAAAGTAGCTAGGAGATCTAAACTAAAACATGTGGAGTGAATATTGTGTAGTTGGCATTGTTCAACCTCTCACAAAACATTGTGGATGACCTTGTTTATTTTTAAAATTTATTTTGATCCTCAAAGTTTTATTTTGGATGGTTTGATCCTAATTGAATGCCAATTGATTTGGATTTCTAAGGCAATGGTGGAATTAGAAGAATAAGGATCAAAATTAAAAAGGCGTCAAACATGGGTGGCATGCCAAAATTTTTAAGAAAGATACATTTTGGTCTTCTAACTTTAAAAATAACACAAATTATACGATTTTGGTGCCTCAATTTTTTTAAAATTTAATTTTGGTACAAAAGTTTATTTTTGTTATTTTTTTTAGTCTATGGTTGATAGAGAAGAGAAATGGGTCGCTGAATTCTGGCAATAGAGAGATAAAAAATCATTGACATCGATGTAGGTCACCAAAACGATCAATGTCTGTATCAAATGGTTTTATTTGATGAGGGGAGTTCATATTAGGTGTTTTTTTTACCTTTAAAGTTTGTGAAAAAACAAATCTGAGCTCAGATTGATTTTTTATTTTGGTTTTTTGGATAGTTTTTTGGTTTTTTTTTACCATAATTAGATTTATCATAGTTCGTAAGGTGTTTTCGGTCAAAAATAGGTTGAAAAACAGGTTTTGGGTAAAAAAAAACATAAGGCATCGTTAGTTAACTGGTTTAGATTCTAGCCACATTCAATATTTGTTTTTTTTTTTAAAAAAAATTGTAATACTCTTTTAGGGAGTATTTGGAAGTGTGGTAACAATTATTTTTCAAAGTGTTTTTATCTCGAAAATGTATTAAAATAATATATTTTTTTATTTTTAAAAATTATTTTTGACATCAAGCAAATCAAAATGATTTGAAAATACCAGAAAAATATTAATTTGAAGTAAAAAAATAATTTTTTTTAATTTTTTTAAAATATTTTTAAAACATAAAAATAAATATGAACTTGGTGCTATTGTAGTTTTGTATAATGTATAATTAAGCCCATGCAGATGAACAAAAGAAAATATAGAGTGCACAAACAACCAATTCATTTAGTAGTAACGATTTCAATTTCTGCGATAAATGTTCTGATTCAAATTTTACTGTAAAAATGATTGGTGACAAGAGTAACCCTATCAGTTATATTGAAATATATCCCTCTTAAACTAACAGTTATAAATCCTAAAAAGTTAACAAGTGGAATTAAAATATATGATAGATGATGAGGGTATTTGAGAGTGTAATAGCGGTTATTATTTAAAATATTTTTTATTTTAAAATATATTAAAATAATTTTTTTTTTATTTTTTAAAAATTATTTTTGACACCAGCACATCAAAATGATCTAAAAACATCAAAAACATATTAATTTAAAAAAAAAATTAAAAATTTTTCAGAAGTATTTTCCAATCACAGTGCTAAACACTGCCGTAAAACGACATTATAATAAGATTTAGAAAGAGAGAGACTAAAAGAAACCCTTGGAATTAAAAAAAAAAACTTTGAATCAAGATTTCTTACAATATATTTATTGTTTTTACCTAAATTAATTGAAATCGCATATTATAATTTTTTATTTTATTTATTTATATATATATATATAATATTTTTTATTTAAATATAAAATTAAAAAAAAATGTCTTTTATATGAGATCAATCCTTAACAAGGACTTCAAATTTAAAAAAAAAGACTGTAAGTGTATTAATTGAATTATGAGTCATTTACACCCTTATCATTTTTCAATTACAAAATTTTTAAATGAAATTATTAAATCATATATTATATTTTTCAGTATTTCTTTTAAAATTTAAGAAAAATCAAACGATTAAATTGAATATGCATTGAAAATGCAAAATAGATTAAATGTATGCAAATTGTTTGTTTTTTTGTTGTTTTGCTTTTATTTTTAATGGTATGAATATTTAAAAATCTATTTAAATTAATAAAAAAATACTAAAATATTTAATTTGATTTAATAAGGATTTTTTACTTTGATAGGTGTGATATAAAATAAATAGCTTTGTATACAAGTTTAGAATTTAGTTCTTAAATAAATTGAGATATGATATGTTCATATTTAAACATAATGAGAATCAAGATTTTTTTGTTGTTGTTTGTCTATTTCTGATGGTATGTTTGCTTAGAAAATATTATTATAATTTTTTAGTCATTTGTGTGTGATTCATATATTAGAGTTTCGTAAATCCATCACAAATTAATATAAGCATCACACTAAAAAAAAAAAAATTCTTTCTATATACATTCATGTGTATTTAACATAGTTTTTAAACCCAGTTCGGTCCAAGGCTCGGGTTCCGAGTTTTGACCGGGTCATCGGGTCGCCCAAGTCAATTCTTTTTTTTTTTAATCAAACCAACATCGTTTTAGTAAAAAAAAACAAAAGTCAATGGGTTGCAACCGGATTTTTAACCGGGTCTTGCCGAGTCAACCCGTCGGGTCATACCTGGTTTTTTCTTCCCCTGTTTTTTCTTTAACTCAGCCCGGTTCAAGCCCCGGGTCGGCTGAGTTTTAAAACTATGATATTTAATATATTGTACTATGTACAAGAATTATGATAAGATAGAAGAGCTTAATTAAATACCATGTATTTATGATATCATTTTATTTTATTATTTAAATAGATTATATATCTATATTTTTATACCATATAAAATGAATACTATAGTTTTTGGCTGTTTAAGATGTTTTTCTTCTTGAGCAATTCTTCATAATTACAAGGAAAACATACTTCTCTTTTGACTTGACATATAACTAAAGGGTGTGGAGAAATTATTGTTTTTCCACACTCAAATGCATTGTGGATTACAACAATAATTCACAGTGCATTTCTCTTTTTTTTTATATATTTTTTTTCCAACTTTTCCTTTTTTTTTGTTATTTTTTCTTCTTTTTTTATATTAACAATACTCTAAAAGACGTGGGGAAAGTACTGTAGCTTTCCCATGCATGTACTTATATATTACAATTATACTTATAATAATAATAACATATACTAAAATATTGAAAGTTGTCTTTTTTTATCTTTTTTGTTTTTAATTTTAATTTTTTTGTTTTTTTTTGTTTTTTTTAATTTTTTTTGTTTTTTATACCTTTATGGTTTTTTTTTGCTTTTTTTGTGTTTTTTTATTTTAATAATTTTTTTAATTTAGTTTGTTAATGTTAATTTTTTTTTATTTAGTTATCAGATTTTCATGACACGGATCCCGAGTTTGACGGGTTAACCCGGAATTATTTTTTTTGCTTTTTTTCTTTTTAATTAATTTTTTTCGTTTAGTTTAGTTTGTTAATGTTAAATTTCTTTCTATTTAATTATCAGACTTTCATGACACGTATCCTGGGTTTGACGGGTTAACCTGGTTTGACGGTTTAACCCAGTTAACCCGTCAATTTTTTTTTATTTAGTTATCAAACTTTCATGACGCGAATCCCAGGTTTGACGAGTTAACCTGGTTTGAAGGGTTAACCCAGTTAATTCAGATTTTTTATTCTTCATTAGTTTTTTTTTCCTATTGGTTTTTTTTCTTTGTTTTTTTTTTCATTAATCTATTTAATTATCACATTTTTATGACACGACCTTGTAGCCATACCCATATCCAAGGCTATTGGGTCCGGTGTTGCAGCCAAATCCACTTAAACTTAGGTCATGCAAGTTTAATATTATTATTAATATTATAAATATTACTTTTGGATCAGACGTTGCAGCCAAACTCAAAATTTTTGGATATAACTTTGCAAAAAACAACCTAACACTTTTAGATCTTAATCCAATACACACACATTCTCAGACAGCTGAAAGCAGCATTTGTGGCCAGCACGAGGCTTGAGCAACAGTCCTACAGCCAGCAAAATTGACTTTTTTTTCTTCAGGTAAATCCCTTTGCTTCTCTTCTTATCGATGTTAATGATAATCTTGTGTTATATCTTATGTTGTTTCTCTGTCTGCTAAATTCAGTTACATCTATTGTGGTTTGGAATTTATAGATACTAAAGATGTTAGTTTATCCTGGCAACTATATATGTTGGAGTTAAGATCAACAAAGTACTGAGCAAGTGTTTGTGGGTTCGATTCAATAAAGAAGATTTAGAAGGACCAAGTTGGTGGTGTAGGCAATGGAAAGAAATGCATGATCTATTGAAGTGTGTTTCTAAAAAGAAGAAAAGTATTAGTGTTTGATTGATGCATGCATGATCAGATGGAGGGTTGGAGATCAGGTATTAGTTCATAACAGGGGGGTGTTGTAGCTTCGTTTTCAAAGCTGCTACTAGGGAGCTCCAGTGGGATTCTGAGCTGGGGTTTGATGGGGTATTTGAAGACGGGGATCTTTTTTCTAGCTGTTTTAGGTCAGTACAGTAGATTGGTGAATATTTCTTAGAGCGAGATTTGTTGAAGGGCGTGGCGTGTCAATAGGTGCATGGGAGGGATGGAGCTGGCTCTTGGAAAAGCAGCAGTAGTGATTGGAAAGTCTTGCATCTGAGGTCGGTGATGGGTGAAGGAACTTGTTGCGACAAGTGTTTGATAATGGGTATTGAAAAGTTCTAGGTGGATTTCGGCGCATTTCTCACTTCTGCATATTTAAGGATGCTGAAAACAATGGCCATTGGCCTCATTTCTCTTTCCATCTTCCCATTTTCTTAGTTTTTCTCTTATTGTAATCGGTGTTGAATGAAGTTTTCTAAAAACTTGGTTTCCTTCTTGTGTGTAACTAAAGGGTGTGGGGAAATTTCCTACACCCAAATGCACGGTAGATTATAACAGTAATCTACGGTGCAGTTTTTTTTTTGTTTTTTTTATTTTTTTTTCAATTGTTTTTTTTTTTTAAAATTACTTTTTTTTTCAACTTTTCTCTGTTTTTTTTTTGTATTTTTTTTTAAATTATTTTTGTTGATTTTACTTTTTAAATATTGAGCTGGTTAAAAATTTCGCTTTGTAATTTTTTTCCTTTAAAATACTGTAGATTCTTTGCGGAGTTTTCACACATGGTTTTTCTATTTTATTTTTTTTATTTTTCAAAATTATATTTGTTGATTTTTTTTATTTTTTAATATTGAGCTGATTGAGAATTTAGTTTTGTAATTTTTTTTTCTTTAAAACATTGTTGATTGCTACAGTGTTTCTTTGCATTGTTTTTTTTTATGATTTTATCCGAAATTATCTTTTTTTATTTTATTTTTTAATATTGAGCTGATTAAAAATTACAGTTACAATATGTGAGGAAAGCACTGTAACTTTCCTCGCAAATTACTGTGGATTGCTACAGTGTTTTTTCTCCCACATGGTTTTTTTCTGTTTTGTTATGTTTTTTGTCAATTTTATTTTTTAAATATTAAGCTGGTTAAGAATTGTAATTACAAGTAAATACAAGTTTTTCCTCACAAAACACTATGGATTGATACAGTTTTTCCTCACATGGTTTTTTTCCGGTTTCTTTTGTGTTTTCTTTTTTTATAATATTTTTTTCCAAAATTATCTTCGTCGATTTTTTTTAATATTGAATTGGTTAGAATTTAACTTTGTAATAAAGTTTAATCATGTGGGGAAAGCACTGTAGCTTTCCTCACAAAACATTGTGGATTGCTACAGTGTCTCTCCACATGTTTTTTTTTCTTATAATTTTTTTCAAATTATCCTTGTCAATTTTATTTTTTTAATATTGAGTTGTTTGAGAATTACAATTACAAATCATTACAAATAAGGCTAAAGCATGTGAGGAAGCACTGTAGCTTTCATCACAAAACACTGTGAATTGCTACAGTGTTTCCAACATGATTTTTTCCCTTTTTTTGGTGTTTTTTTTGTTAATTTTTTTCTAAAATTTTCGCTGTCGATTTGTTTTTTCATATTGAGCTGATTAAGAATTTAGCTTTGTAATTTTTTTCTTTAAAACACTATGAATTGTTGCAGTGTTTTCCCATATGATTTTTTTATGATTTTTTCCAAAATTATCTTTGTTAATTTTTTTTTTGAATATTGAGTTGGTTAAGAATTATAATTACAATAAAGCTAAATCATATGAGGAAAGCGTTGTAGTTTTTCTCACAAAACACCGTGGATTGCTACAGTATTTCTCTAAATGGTTTTTTATTTTATTTTATTGGGGAAAGCACTATAGTTTTCCTCACAAAACATTGTCAATTGCTACAATATTTTTTCTCATGGGTTTTTTTCCTTCCAACATTATCTTTGTTGGTTTTTTTTAATATTAAGTTGGTAGAGAATTTAGCTTTGTAATTTTTTTTTACTTTTTATTAACAGAAAAGCTAAATCATGTGGCGAAAGCATTGTATTTTTCCTCACAAAATACTATAGATTGCTACAAATTATTTTGTTCAGTCTCTAAGTTTTCGATCACCAACACAACTTTTTTTTCCGTCATGAAATATTTGCTCCATCATACCTTTAGTTTCTATTACTTATCTAGCGCTGGTTCATAATTATAACACTATCAAGTACATTTATTTTATAAACCCGCGACAACGCGCGAGCATGTCATCTCGTGCAATTCAAAAACTGATTTGAAAAAGAATTTGAATCATTGTATCATTTAATCATTACAAGTCGAATCATTACAAGCACAAATGTCAATTAAGGTTAACATTTTTTTAAAAAAAAAACACATTGTTTCATTTTTTATTTATTTAAATACTTGATATTTAATTCACATTATCTAAATTGAATTCGATTGGATTATGAGTTAATCTATTTGATTCAACCAGATTTTATTAAAATAATTTTTTTTAATTTAACATAAAACTCAATTTAAATTAAACTCTAAGATATAGATCTTTTTATAAATAGAATAAATTTGATTTTTTTTAATGGATGAGATGTTACTATACATGTTTTCTAATCAGATCTCTCCCGGTAATTAAGAATTTCTTGATAATATGAGCATTCTGCTCGCTATTATTTCATGTTTAGTTTTGTCTGCATGTATTTGGACATTTTCTACCCTGTTTTATCCTTGTGCTTACAATTTCTCATTGGTTAAAAATAAAAATTCCAAAGAGCCTCTGTCAATCCAAGTGCATCCGCTTGTCAAAAAAAAAAAAGCATGCTTACGGAGGAGGGGGTAAAATTGTTGCCAAGAATTGAATTGGAGTATCAATATATGGCTCTTGTTTTGCAACTATATATATAGGGCTAATTATCTACGATAACTCCTGTTTTATGAGTTTATTTTTGTGTTTTAAAAATATTTTTTAAAAATTTAATTTTTTTTATTTTAAATTAATATTTTTTTTATTTTTAAATCATTTTGATATACTGATATCAAAAATAATTTAAAAAAATAATAAAAAAATATTATTTTGATACATTTCTAAGCAAAAAATACTTTGAAAAACAACCACTACCATATTCTCAAACATCCCCTGATAGTGTAGTAGCGGTTGTTTTTTAAAGTACTTTTCACTTACAAATATATCAAAATAATATTTTTTTTTAAATTTTATTTTTGATATCAATATATAAAAATAATATGAAAATATCAAAAAAATCAATCTAAAGTAAAAAAATCAATCTTTTTCAAAAATATTTTTGAAACGCAAAAACAAACAGACTTTAAATACATTACTTGACTTCAAAAAAATTTCCATCTTTTTTAAAAATATTTTTGAAACATGAAAATAAATGGGCTTTAAATTCAGTACCTGACTTTAAACTTTTTATTGTTGTTGTTGTTGTTTTTTAATAGTTTATTGCTTTTATGTAAGTCTTTTTCTTGTACCTCAAGGAGGAGTATATGAAAATGTGTCACAGCAATAAAGGTTGGAAAACAAATTCCTTCATACCATAGCTTTGACATCCATTTTAGTTGAAGCTTGATTTGCAATGAATGTATAATTAGGCATATTACACACACTAGCTTGTAAGCTTGCACAATGTCACGAGATGATTTTTACAACTAATTTTTATTTAATTATACAGTGATTGAAATAAATATTCGTAGGAGCTTGATATATTTAAATTATGAAAGAGATAATGCATTTTTTAAGTTAAAGTACTCATTTATTATTTATGCATTTTTTTGTTTTAACAAAATCTTCCTTCTTTGAAAAAAAAAACAAAAATTCAAGATAATTCAAATAAAGATTCTCAAGAACCTCAATAATTTAAATAAAGGAGTGAAAAATATTTTTATGAAAACATATTTTTTTATTCATAATATGTTTTTTAATGCAAAAACTCATTATAATGTAAAAAGCAAGTCTCAAACAAAAATGAAAAAAATAAATCTTTCATGACTTTTTTTTGCCTATATGGAAAAAAATCAAAAAAAAAATCAATTCATGAAAACCATATAAAAACTAAGAATAAAAAATATTTTCAATTAAAAACAAATTTATTGGCTTCAGAAGAGGAAAGTACATATATTAGTGGACCTGACTTAGGCATGTATGCCTGCACCCTTAACATATGTGTCTGGTAGCTTGCCAGACCCATATGTACTTAGGCTTAACGAGCAGCTAAATTCAAGGATGTTGGGTCCGACAACTTACCAAATCTACATGTATTTGGGCTGGGAACATAACTAAACTTAAGGATTTTGGGTTTGCCACCTTGTCAGACCCTCATGTACTTGGGCTCGGCACGTAAGTGAACCTAATAATGTTGGGTCTGACAACTTACCAGACCCATATGTTTTTGGGCTTAGCATATAGTTGAACCCAAGGATGTTGGGTCTGCAACCCCAACTAAGATGGTTAGGGTAAGATCTTTCTTGCTATGTCTAATTTTTACTTCTTTAATCATTTATGAGAAATGTAAGTGGACTTTAATGCTATTTTCTATCAAGTCCTAATGCTCAATTTTGCAGATGTATTCCATATTAGAGCTACAACTACCTAACATAGGGAATACCTTGCTGAGGAGTCTAACTTGGATATCTAAGTTGTAGCCCTCTAAATCCCCTCAACTTTGTAAACATCCCCGATTCTATGGGGTTTTATCTTTTTGTAATATATTTTACATTTTGATATTTTATGAAATTGTTGTTATTCATTTCCCTATTTAGTTTAGACATATTTTGTAGACTTGTGTAGTAAATTAGTCCAATGCTCATATTAAAATATTTAGGAAGAAATCATTTAAGCAGTTTGTATAGGTTCAATGCTTATACTTAGAAAAATATTTAGAAGGAAGTCCTCTAAGTAGTTTATATAAGTCCAACGCCCATATTTAAGAAAATATTTAGAATGAAATCATTTAGGTGGTGTGTATGGGTCCAACACCCATACTTAGAAAAATATCCAAGATTTGTATAGGTGTCCAACACCCATACTTAGAAATGTTTTTAAATTTTTGGCAAGATTTAAACTTTTTCTTAAGAATCTTGGCAAGATTTGAATTTTGCCAAACCTTAATAAGATTCACCTCCTGTCTAGAATCGAGAGGAAATTTAGGTTGTAGGTATATCCTTATATAAGAGTTCTTGCTCCTTTAATCTAGTTGTCTGAATGTATCTCCGGTGACTTGAAGAGATGCCCCTAGGCATTACCTTAAGATTAATGTGATTGCACTAAGAAGGCTTTAGACTCATCATTTAGAGATTGTTGGACTATTGCTCTAGGAAGATCTCATACTCATCTTTTAGAGATTGTGGGGCTATTGTCTTAGGGAGACCAAGTCAATCACTTGGAGATTGTGGAGTTATAGTCCTAGAGAAATCTCATACTCATCCTATGGAGATTGTGGGGCTATTGTTTTAGAGAGATCTTATACCTTTCCCTTGGAAAATTGTGGTTCTCTAATCTTCCTCAATGTTGATGGGAACAACCATAAGCTCTTCTTCACTCACACTTGATTTTTCCAAAACTTCAACCCAGACATCCACAGAAAGATCTACAGGATTGGAGCTTACTAGCTTATACACGAGATTTTCTCTGTGGTTGTTTTCCCTTATGATGTAAGTGACTGAAATGCTTTTGCTTTTAGCTTGCTTGGAGAAATAAGGTTGGACTTTCTGAAGATATTGTTGTATGGTTGGTTCTCTAGCCTTAATATTCCTTGGCAAATACTAACCACCAACTAGGAGTCGCTACGAACTTGAAGCGAGTATGCATTCAAGGCTTCTACAAGGTGTAATCCTGTCATAAAAGCTTTATAATCGAACACATTATTCATGGCTGGGAACTCAAAATGGACTTCGTATTCAAATACATGTTCTTCAAGACTTATAAGCACTATCCTAACTCCACTTATATTAATATTAGAAGATTCATCAACATACAATTTCCAGGGGAAGATCATCAAAGGTTATTTTACTAGAGCCTCTAATTTAGTAGAGGAAATGCTTATTGAAGGTAGGGACTCAAATGCATTCATAGGCCATTCAAATGAGCATTCGATAATAAAATCTGTCAAAACTTGACCCTTTATAGTTGGTCTAGGTCCGTATTGAAGTATAAACTCTCCCAACTTAATGGCCTATCTTACTACGTATCCGAACATCTCTGGGTGGGTTATAGAGGATATGCCACAAAGGCTTATCTGAAAACACCATGACTCTGTGAGCTCAAAGTATAGTTTCATCTTTTTAGAGGCACTCACCAGAATAGGGGCCATTTTTATCACTTTTAAATAGCTCGTTTCAGCATTCCCTGGGTGAGTTATGAATAGGTTGAGGGCAGACAATCTCCCTATGAGGCAATGGAATTCTTTTACTAACCAAGAAGGAGACATGTATAAAAGGGCTTGAATCTTCTCTAGGTTAGGCTTGATTCATTTACTACTTATTAGAAAACCAAAAAACTTTCATCGTTTAATGGCAAAGACACATTTGAAAGGATTAAGCTTCATCTGATAATGTCAAAGCGTAGAAAAGACTTTGATGAAGGATAAGTATCTCTTGCATAATATTAATGAATGATATATATATATATATATATATATATATAAAGTCGGCATAAAACCACTTACAAAAAAAGGCTTAAACATATCCATTCTAGCTGTCCTCCGAGATGCTAGATTCCACAACTTCCAAGACTTACTCCTAAGTTCCATTGAGTCTAGCCTCTGCAGCGGTCCAGTATCTTTTGACTGCTATCCAAACCTTACCATATCCCTCAAAGATAAAAATGTCATTTCTGACCACATTTGAAACAGGTAATGTTTTTTAGATCAAATTTTGGTTTGGGTTTGAAGGGGAAGGTTTATGGGTTCTGGTAAACTTTCTGTAAGGCTTTTTGTAATAGGGCTGATCAGCTTTGGAGTAAAACTGTTTTCGGTACTTGTGGGCTGATCTTTTATAAGGAGGTTTATTGTGAGTTGGATAAGTTTTGGGTTTTAAGCAGTTACCACTGCAGGAGGGTTTTTTACTAGAAAGATCAAATTGGTGACAGATATATATATTACACAATATTAATATTGATGGAAATATGATAAACCCTTAGTAGACTTTTATACACCTAGGGGTGTAGGTAGATGATTATTCTTGAATTTTAACATTTTATGTTAAGAGCCATAAGAATAAACAAACAAAGTCTTGTGACCCAACATAGAGCTTATAACGATTTCTAGTTCCATACTTGAACTTGGAATGATGTCAGACCCACATATACTTGAGTTCAGCACGTGGTTGAACCTAAGGATATTGAGTCTGGTAGTTCGTCAAACCCGCATGTACTTGGGCTCGGTACGTGATGGAACCCAAGGATGTTGGGTCTAGCAGCTTGTCAGCCCTATATGTACTTGGACTTGATATATAGCTGAACACAAGAATGTGGGGTTTGACAGCTCGCCAAACTCATATGTACTTAGGCTTGACGCGTAGCGGAACCTAAAGATATTGAGTCTGACAGTTTGCCAAAGACATATGTACTTGAGCTTAATGTGTAGCTGAACACAAGGATGTAAGGTCTAGCTGTTCGCCAAATCCACATGTATTGGGGCTCCCGCATAGTGGAACCTAGGGGTGTGGGTCTAACAGCTCGCCAGACTTACATGTACTTGGGCTCGACGCGTAGTTGAACATTAGAATGTTGGGTCTCGCAACTCATCAGACTCATATGTATATGAGCTCAGTAGGAAACTGAACTCAAGAATATTGGGTTAGGAAGCAAACTAGACTCATGTCATCTAGGCTTGTCGTTATACTCATCCTATGTATGTTGGGTTATCAGGTGCCTTTGACCCTTTTAAAAATAGACTTTAGATAAAAAAAAAGTATATATATAATATTTTGATTCATCAAGACGGGTTTAGAGATTTCTTTAAAAAAATATAATATATTATTATAATTTAACATTTATGTGTATGAATTACGAATTACAAGCATTACATAAAATATATACTGGTAATCACAATGATTTATACTCAAAACTTCATAGATAACTTTTCTTATAATAATATTTGCATCACTTTTTATTTATTAACAATTTGATTTTAAAATAAAAACCTTGAAGTACAAAAGCTTTTGTGTCAAACATTCTCGCGTGGAACAAACACATTGCACATACATTATCGTTGTCGTAGTATGAAAATTCTCACATGAGAAAAAAAAATAATAATGCAAGGAAGAATAGTTCTTACAATGACACATACAATATGTGGTCCTATATATATATATTAAGGTCAAACAACGACTGTATTAGGAAAAAAACACGTTCATAAGCAAAACACCAAGATAGAATGACTAAAAATGCAAAAGTAGCTTGACCAATGTACAATAATAATAAGAGAACACAAACTTTAATGAATAAAGTTTTGAGATGTTCTTTGCTCTCTTAGAAGATTAAAATGGGGTGGGAAAGGAAAAATTAAAAAAATTCTAACCCAATTCTTAATATATTTTATACACTTGTCAAACCTGTGATTAGGTCACAGACTCCACTAGGTCGAATTAATTTTCATATATTATTATATGATAAAAATACAAAAAAAAAATTTATTATTAATCTAACACTAAAAGATCCAATAAAAACCCCACATTAGATGATGAAATAAAAAAAAAGATAAAAAAGCTCGGTACAACATCTCAAATTTGAAAAATCCTAACTCAACTTTTTAATTGATATTTAGTCAATCTGTCAATCATATGACTCATGTTATGAACTCTATTGGGTTGAATTAATTTTTTTATTTTATTATATAAAAAAAATTAATTTACCATTAACCCAATACAAAAAAAATCATAAATATCCCACACTAAATAATAATGTTTTTTTTAAAAATCAAAACATAGGACTAATATAAAAGAGTCCAATCACATTGGGCTAGGCTTGTCTAAAATAACTAGGCACGTGGCCTCGAGGGATGTCACATGCCTAACCTATTTTTTATTTTTTATTTGAAAAAAATAGACATAAACTGAAAAATATATTGACCTTGTTTTTGTTTGTTGAGAAAAAAAAATATTGCATCCCCAGGCTATGAACCCTCGACCTCATGTTACTTCCATTCATTAACAACTGAATTATAATACAAAGCTTGCAATTTAATGATTAAAAATATATACCAACTCCATAATTAAAAGAACTCTAAAATGCATGAGAAAGCTCTGTAGCTTTCTCCACGCAACTTTTTGTTTTTTTTCCATTCCCCACATAATATTTTTGTTTTTTCCACATAGTTATTATTATATTATATCTGTTACGGATGTCGAAAAGTGAAGATTGGTTCTGTACCAGGTCAGGGTGATATGCTTGATAAAGGTTAGCTTTCCCCATGTATTTGTTTTTTTGTTTTTTTTTTTTGTTTTTTTGCTTATTTTCCCTTTTTTTTCTCTTACATTTCTTTTTCCTTTTTTTTTCAAAATTCACTTCTTTTTCTTCTTTTTCAAAATTATATTTGCCAATTTTTTTAAATATTGAACTAATTGAGAATTTAGTTTTGTAATTTAAAAAAAAAAACATTGTGGATTGCTACAGTGTTTCCCCCACATGGTTTTTGTTTTGCTGTAGTGTTTTTCCATATGTTTATTTTTTTAAATTATCTTTGTCGAATTTATTTTTTCAATATTGAGCTGGTTGAGAATTTAGCTTTAGCTTTCCCCACATGTTTTTTTTTGTTTTTTTTTGTTTTTTTTTCCAAAATTATCTTCTTCTTTTTTTGTTTTTTTTTCAGAATTGTTTTTGTCGATTTTATTTTTTTCATATTAAGCTGGTTGACAATTTAGCTTCGTAGTTTTTTTCTTTAAAACATTGTGGATTGCTACAGTGTTCCTCCGCATGGTTTTTTTAATGATTTTTTTTGTTTTTTTTTCAGAATTATCTTTGTCGATTTCATTTTTTTTATATTGAGCTGATTGAGAATTTAACTTTGTAGCTCTTTAAAACACTATAGATTGCTATAGTGTTTCCCTACATGATTTTTGCCTTGCTACAGTGTTTTTCCATATGCTTTTTTTTATCGATTTTTTTTCAAAATTGTCTTTATCGAATTTATTTTTTTCATACTGAGCTGGTTAAAAATTTAGCTTTATAGTTTTTTTTCTTTAAAACATTATTAATTTCTACAATATTTCTTCTCATGATTTTTTTTGTTATAATTTTTTTTATAATTTTTTTTATTACTTTTAATATTAAATTAATTAAAAATTACAACCATATATTTTCTCGTCAGAATCACCACCCATGATGTAGAAACCAAGAAACAGCCATCAAATTTTGAGCTGACGAGAGACGGTCAAGAATATAGCGAAAAAACAATCTTGCACATAGGATACATACGAGAGCAACAGGAAAGACATTCATCTTGTCATCATTTTTGCAAAACTTGCTTGATGGTAATGTAAAAGCACTTCAGCAGCATTGAGATTCAAAAATATTTTAAAAAAATTTTGAAATTTTTTTATTTTTTTTAAATTAATTAATATTTTTTTAATATTTTTAGCTCATTTTAATGTATTAATATCAAAAATAATTTTTTTAAAAAAAATATATTATTTTAATATATTTTTAAATAAAAAATATTTTAAAAAACAACAATAAAATCTTAAAATACCGTGGTTAGGGAATGACGTGTTTTATGGGTCAACTGTAAATTTTTACTTGATGTCCATGCATGCCATGCAAGAGTCGTCCACCTTTAATTTAGGCTTTCAAGTATTCTTTCTGTCTTTTGCAATTTTTAATTTTTAACTTGATGATGTGGCATACTTCATGTCCCATTGGACTCCATGAAGTTGGTAAGCTTTAGGAGATACGGAGACAATCAACAATTGCATAGTTGTGAAATCTGGGTAGATCTAGTGGGTTGATTCAAGATTTGATTAATTCAGGATTAAAATTGGGTTGGGTTGAAAAAAAACAAAGAAAAAAAATCTAGTGTGATCCGGCAAGTTAACCTGGCAAGACCCGATCAAAAATTCGGTTGCAACCCGTTGACTTTTTTTTTTACTTAAACAACGTCGTTTTGATTTTTTTTAAAAAAAATGACCCGGACGACCCGGTCAAAACCTGGAACAATATTGTTTTATACAATATTTTTAGATTTCTAACAATATAGAATATTAAAATTATTTTATTTTACATTATATATATTCGAGTTAGCAAATATGATTTTTCCATGATAATTTTAATTTTGAATAAAATAAAAATAATCTTTATAATTAAAGTATCATGAATATAAAAAATTATAATAACTATAAGAAATTATAATTATATAAAAATAGTTAAATACAAAATATTTTCAAATATTAAAAAAATTAAGCCTACTCAGCCTTTCATTGTGGAGCAAGACTCAGTACACCATAGATTGCTGCACTGGACTGACGATTTTGTTCTCCATAATTGTAAGGGAAGAGCTCAGGGTCTATTTGAAATTGTGGTAGCGGTTGCGGTTCAAAATGTTTTTTGCTTAGAAATACATCAAAATAATATTATTTCATTTTTTAAAAATTATTTTTGATATCAACAAATCAAAACGATCTGAAAACATAAAAAAATAATTTTTTGCAAAAACAAAATTTAAAATTTGAGGGAACACGATTTGCATTGCATTCCCAAACACGCTCTAAGTCTTAGGGGGCAAATTGGCATTTTCACGAGGTTGAAATGTCATTACCAATTTGTTTGAGGGTGGATCAGTCTCTTTATATTTTTATTGCACAATGGAATCACTAATCTACCTTTTAAAAAAAATAACCTGGGGCAAGGGGTGTTTTTGGTTTTTTAGTTTTTATTGAACAATGTAATTACTTAGCTACCCTTGCTTTTTTATTTTTCTTGAACTTGGGTCTAGGGGTGTTTTATCATCTCACTTTATCTTTTTTGTAATTGTCGATTAGAGTTAGGAGTAATTGGATCTTTTATATATATATATATATATATATATATATATATATATATAATGCACACGTCAATAAGGAGGAGAAGCCAACGCCTTTTGGGAGGCGCGTATTGGCTCCTTTGGCCATAAAACACTGCGTTCTACGGGTGGTGTGGTTCTAGACTTTTTTCTCCTCCTTCCACTTTTCTCTCTCTTCTCTTTGGCAAAGTACACAAACTTCCTTTCATTTTGTTTTTTAATATAATATGACCCTCATTCTTTTGATTTTCACATTTTAAAAAAAAATCTTTTGTAGGTTTATTTTTTAATTTTGTCTCTATCATTTGTTTTCATTTAGTTTTTATTTTAAATTTGGTCATCATTCTTTTGATTTTCCATCTTTTTTTTTAATGTTTTGTAGGTTTATTTTTTTTTCAATTTCATCCCTATTATTTGATTTCATTTAGTTTTTATTTCAAATTTAATCCCCATTCTTTTAATTTCCCATCTATTTTGTTTTTTTAATCTTTTGTAGGTTAGTTTTTTTTTTTCAATTTCATCTCTCATCATTTAGTTTTTATTTCAATTTTGGTTCTTATTCTTTTAATTGCTATTTATTTTATTTTTATCTTTTTTCCTAATTCAATTTTGTCTCGATGGATGTCGACTCGATCTGCCCTACCCTGAATGGGTTAGTGTTTTTTGAATAGTTACTTTACCTAATGAGTAATGAATACGATATAAATATTATTAAAACATATTTGAAATCCACCTGAGCGTAACCTAAAATGTATATTTATATTATACGAATATATTTGTTGACTATTTATATTTTTCTTAATACAATGCGATACACATACATACACACACTTGTTAAACATTTACATTTTTTTAGTGCAATATGATATATACATATCCTAATATTGACATAAAATTATAATTTTATAATTTAATATATTAATTATTTTAATTTTTATTAAATAGCAAAAAATAGTTAAATGATTGATGTCCATGTACCTAATTTTGATTGATAGTTTATGAATATCTAAATTTTTTACCTAGTGGGTAACAGGTAGAATATGAATATCAAGAAATTCGACATGTAGGAAATCATTGCTACCCATACTCAAAATTTGATTTTAATTTATTTTTGTGTTAAATTTTATCAACTATTTTTTGTTGCTCTTTGTTTTTTATGCTTCCTTTTTTTATTGCTTTTTTCTTTCTTTTAAATTTCATCCCTCCTTGTTTTGTGATGGAGAAAAATGCATATTTATATTATACAAATATATTTATTGAATATTTAGATTTTTTTAATACAATGTTATATATATAATATTTATTATTTTATATTTTAATAATTTCACACACACACACACACACACACACTTCAAATTTATAAACTAGTTAATTTGTTTTCTATTCAATAATAAATAATTGTTAGATAATAAATATTCATATAGATAAATAATTTAATCCCTTAATATTAGAAATTATAATTTAATTCAAACTTGATGGATATCGACACGAACATGTCAATATTTCTTTTATGGTTATCTTACCTAATAGATAATAGATAAGGTATAGATATAATCAAAACCGACCCGGAACCTACCCAAACTTAACATGAAATGTGTGTATTAACTTGGATGGATTCATATTGGTTTTTTTTAACCTTTTTTTCTTTGCATTTGTTTTACTTTTACATATTATTGAAATTATACGGACTTATTAACTTGGGTCAAGTCAATAACCCAAGACTTAATTTTTTTAAAAATATTTGCATTGCCTCGACTCTTATGTACAATAAAAAAAAATATGTAAACCCGCCATGTAGCGCGGGCCACCCATATAATAAATTTTCATGAAATTTTTTTGATTATATAATAATCACAACACAAGTGGTGGCTTTTGTCTTAAAAAAACAAATAAATAACTAGCAATGAAAAATTAGAGAGATGGAAGGAAAAGGTGAATCTTTTAACAAGATTTTCCCCGTGTCATGGTTAGATTGTAGATTTTATGTAAACCCCAGGAAAAATAATAAATAAATAAAAGTGAAGAAATTCATGCATATGGTTAAATAAAAACAGAAATTCAGAAATTTTTGAATATAAATTTCCGAGTGAAATAATTCGAGACATTATAATAAACCCGGTACTGTTGAGGGTTGGATTTAATTGAAGAGAATAATACACTTAAAGGAAAAAGAGGGTCTAAATGCAAATAAGGGAAAATATAGAGTATAAATACTCTCTCCTCACCAAAAAAATCTGTAGGAACCATAAGGAGAGAAAATAGGGAGTTCTATACCCATTCTTGAGAAATCAAGAGAGAAACACTAAAATTTCAAGAACCCATCCAATATTAAGAGCTTAAAGATGGGATAAACACTTGAGAGCAAAGGATTACCAAGAAATTGAACAAGAAGAAAAGAAAGGAGGGAAATTGAACAAGAAGAAAAGAAAGGAGGGAGTTGAAAATCTTCAACTGGTTGAAGATCAAAATCTTAATTTGTATCGGGTAAGGTATTCAAAACATGATCTTAAAAAATTCATTTTTAAATTCGATAAAGAATTAATGCCTTGATATTGAATCATAGGTTAGGGTTCTTAGACATAAATTGGGGAAAAAGTACTTATTGTTGAGATTAAGTTAATTCATGTGTGTGGTATGTAGTTTATGAAAGTATTGTGTAAAGGGGAGGGGGAGACGAATCTGGACAGACTTGTCTCCTAACTTTCGATGAGATTTCGGGTAGGAGGATGAGGGGATTAGGATCGGGTTCCTCATAGAAATTGTAGATTTGAATGTTAGCTAACCAAGAAAACTGGTCTTGCTCAATTTGGAGATGTAGAACTCCAGTTATGGGTTACCAACTGAGACCGAGTCGTGACTGATTATATAGGGCAGTAGGACTAATTAGTAAATGAACAATTTTGACTATCTTGGAGGCAAAACTGAGTTCTCCTCTCTCGAGAAAACTAGTAGCCTCGTGTCTTAGCTTTCCAACGAGATCAATCTCAGTTAAAATGGAGTTTTAGAACTTTAGATATAGTTAAAAATTCGATGAGTGTTCAAACAGTAACAGTTGGAAATTAGACAGTAACAGTTTAAAGTCAGACAGTAACGGTTGGAAAAGTCAAACAATAACAGTTGGAAAAGTCAAACAAGAACAGTTCAAAGTTAAACAAAGAATCGGTTGGAAAAGTCAAACATAAGAAGTTCAAAGTCAAACAGTAACGGTTCAAAGTAGTTAAAAATCCGATAAGTGTTCAAACAGTAACAGTTGGAAATTAGACAGTAACAGTTCAAAGTCAAACAGTAACGGTTGGAAAAGTCAAACAAGAACAGATCAAAGTCAAAACAATGGTTGGAAAAGTCAAACAAGAATGTTGGAAAAGTCAAACAAGATGTGATTCAAAGTTAAACAAGAACGGTTGGAAAAGTCAAACAAGAATAGTTCAAAGTCAAACAAGTAATGGTTCAAAGTCGATAGTAACGGTTGGAAAAGTCGACAAGAATAATTCAAAGTCGATAGTAACGGTTGGAAAAGTCAAACAAGAACGGTTCAAAGTCGACAAGATAACATTGGAAATTGACAAGAATACGGTTCAAAGTTAGACAAGAATAGCTTGGAAATTGGACAAGAAGTTCAAAGTTAGACAGTAATAGTAGACTTTCACGTGAATACTATAAATAAGAATATAAAAGAATTGAGTCATACGAACACTTGTATATTGAGATATTAACTCTGAAAATATACATGATATATGTATGTATGTTATTATGAGGAAATGAACATGCATAGAAAGTAACATATGAGTAATGGATGAATATGAATTCTCTATAATATCGGCTTGAAAGAATCATAACAAAAAAAAAAAACTTCCTTGTGATTCAGGAGGAGCAACCAGGATTGGATCTTCTGTTAAGGGAGGTCGCGAGAGCGAAAGCAAGTGCGTGATTTTCCCTTCTATTTACACTTATACAATTTAGAATCCTTCGGTGAATGCAATTATAATAAATATCGTGTTCAATGTAAATAAAGCCTAGTGTATTTACAAGATTAGCTTCGGCTAATGGCATCCGTGATAGGATTGCCGGGATATGATTTACACGATTAGCTCCGGCTAATGGCATCTGTGATGGGATTTGATTGCCGGGATATGAATTACATGATTAGCTCCGGCTAATGGCATCCGTGATAGGATTGCCGGGAAATGAATTACAGGATTAAACCTTACAAGGTCACCCAGTTTATGCAAGTAAATAAGATTATTCAATTAAGAATATACAAATGAGTGTTAATTGGGTTTAAAAGATTTACAAGCAAAATATAAG
This sequence comes from Populus x sibirica, assembly GCA_019202695.1. Classification (NCBI taxonomy): domain Eukaryota; kingdom Viridiplantae; phylum Streptophyta; class Magnoliopsida; order Malpighiales; family Salicaceae; genus Populus; species Populus x sibirica. The sequence continues at coordinate 1,424,440 of JAGMVL010000152.1, forward strand.
TTCTTTGTTGGAATTCTCATGGATTTGATAGAAAGTTAATACTTCATTCGTATTCATTACATGAGCATACATTTATTCTTTATCAACATAATGGTATGTTTATTTATGTAACAGTCCATCAAACATCCGGGAAGATCATTAGTTTAGGACTCTACTTTGTGAAACTTATGTAAATATTTAACTTAAAACAAAAGGGAATTAACGTGTTTATGTAGTATACTTTTGTGCAAACCTTGATGTATTTATAAAGGTTCGGCTTAGCATGTAGTATTTTTAGTTATCTTGTAATTAACCATTTTGAAATATTTAAGAACATTTCTTATATTGTAAATACTTTCTTTGCATGTTCATTAAGGGACCTTGTGATGATGGGTTAATTGAGTAAACTGATAGTAGTCGATAACTTGGGATGTTCTAAATGCAAACAAAACTCTGCCGATTTTTAGAAATAATAAAAAAAAATTACCCTCAAATAAAAGGATATGTTAGAATCTTTTAACATTAATCGAGTCGTACAGTTGGACTATTACATTTTATATATTAACCTGGATGAATTCAAGTTGGTTTTATTAACTTTTTTTTTCTTTGCATTTTGATTTTATCTTTTTATATTATTAAAATTATATAAATTTATTAATTTTAGTTAAGTAAATAACCTGAGTTTTATTATTTTTTATTTAGCATCCATGTAGTAAGCTTTCAGAAATTGATTCGATTACATAAAAATCACAACACTAGTGGTGTAACAACACTAGTCGTGGTTTTTGTCTTCAAAAAAAAAAAAAAACAAATAAAATAATTAGAGATGGAAAATAGGAGGGATGGAAAGAAGAGGTGAATGAAACAAAACTCTTCCTCTTCAACACAATCCTTCTCTCCCACCAACCTTTCCTTAATTCAAATTCCTTAATTCAAATCAATGGTCTCTCCCAATCCCACCTCTTCTTCTTCTATCCACTATTTCTATATCTTCTAGGGTTTCGATTTCTTTCAAAACCCAGAAGTAAAAATCAGGTATTTCTCTTCTCTCGCTCTCTATCGATCGATTTGAATTTGGTCCTCTCGATCTCTTTTTTCTTTTGATCGTTACTGTATGCATGTTAAATTGATTTCCCTTTTAATTTCTCTGGTTATTTTATTTTTGTTGATAATTTATTTTTCAAGCCTCCGATTTTCGTAATTCGTTTGGAAATATTATGACTTTTAGTGTTAGGATACCTCCTCTGATCGTAAATTTAAACTGGGTTTTTTTTTTGGGAAAATTAGGGTTTTGGCTCTAAAAGAGGGATTTTTTTCAGTAACATTATTGTAAATAAATTAGGGTTTCATTTATTTATTCCTGGTGAGATTAACTTCCAGCTCGTTGTAGCTTGATATTGACTATTTGGTTACAAATTTGCCTTTCTTTTTAAGTAGAATTTTAAGTGAATGTTGTTTAGATTGTGAATTTTGTTGGTTTGTTAACCGTTTGATGTTTCGTTGCTGTTCATAAAATAAATTGTGGTTTTGTGTTAGGATGTGTAGTGAGATATATGATTTGTGTGTTGAGATTTTGCAGATATTGGTATTGGGAATTTGGAATTAAGTTTTTGGAAATATGACGATGAATGAGCGGAAGACTATTGATCTTGAACAAGGATGGGAGTTTATGCAGAAGGGAATTACTAAGCTGAAGAACATCCTAGAAGGGTTGTCTGAGCCACAGTTCAGCTCCGAGGACTACATGATGCTATACACGTAAACACTTCTATGCCACATTTTGTCTATGATGATTTTTACATGTGTTTGAATTAGCATATGCTTGACTTGATTTGTTGTTGTTTTTGATGATGATGTTTTTATTTCCTTTTTTTTTGTAGAACCATCTACAACATGTGTACGCAGAAGCCTCCTCATGATTATTCCCAACAGCTATATGACAAGTACCGGGAGTCTTTTGAAGAATACATTACTTCAACGGTGAGGAACATATAAATCAAGTTTGCATAATCATGTCTGGTACATACATCTTTTTGTCATGTTTAGAGTCACATGTACTCTCACCAACAAGAAATGTCAACTCGTTTCCATTATCTGCATCTTGACCAAGAAATTATATGTTTAGTTTCTACTGCATTGACAAATTTGTCCTTGTAATGGATGGTTATACTTTCAAGTCAAGGATCTGTAGCTTGGGGGTTGAGAAATTGCTATTTATGGTTTTTAATGGATGGTTTTGAAGGAAACATTTATTTTTAAATGCTAGTGTTGTCTACCAATTATTGATAGCATCCCCTATCACTGGAGTAGAAAGCCTAAGGTAAGGCTATTGTTTAACTTCTTGTAATTGTTTGATACATCTTGGTGAATGAATGGTGTATTTTATGTCATGTCAATCCATGCCAAGTGATGTGATTGGAAAACATACCTGCTTCTTGAAACCTGGCTGTTTTTCATGATCATGGAACTGGAAAAATGCAGGTGAGGCAGTGGCTCAGAAATGAGGCATCTTATATTCAATCCCCCTGGTTACTTGTACATTTGGGTTGAGTGATCGCATGCATTCATGTGAATCAGTTTTGGATTGGATTCAAAGTGATTCAGGTTAATGTATACCCTTACTTTGACAAGGTCTTCTCAACTTTCTATCCTTTTTCCAATAAACACATGTTATGCACTGCCATCTCATTGATACTTGGAACAAAATAACCTTGTCAGCTCCTTTTCAAAGGAGATGGAGGGAGATAGGTTGGGCGAGGGAGACATCTTATGCACATGTTGAACATCATGGTGCTGCTCCCCTTCTATTTGTTCGCTTTACCCTCTGTTTCAAATATAAGATTCCTTCATATGAGTTTACTGGAAGTTGATGGAACTTTGTTTACAAGAAGAAAAAACCCTCTTAAACCTCTGTTAACATCATTGTTTCTTTTTACTTCAACCCAATATATGTAGATATGTTTCTGATTGGTCTTAGTTTTCATTTGTCTCCATTAAAAATGCAATGTTCTGCTGTTTTTTTTTTTTTTTCTATTGAGCACTTCTCAATTTGTTGCCAATTTTCTGTTTTCTGATGCAGGTATTGCCATCCTTAAGGGAGAAGCATGATGAGTTTATGTTACGAGAGCTAGTTAAAAGGTGGGCAAACCATAAAGTCATGGTTAGGTGGCTTTCTCGTTTCTTCCATTACCTTGATCGCTATTTTATTGCCCGAAGGTCACTTCCACCCCTTAATGAAGTTGGACTTGCTTGTTTCCGCAATCAGGTATGTCATGGCTGACTACCTGACTCATGTGCTGTCTTATATTCTGTCTGTGTTCTGTGTTTGTGATGGATTTTTTTTTTCCTTCCATTGCTTCTTGAATCATTGTCCCAATTGAAACTCCACTATATTCTGTTTGCTAACACAACTATTCCCTTGCAAGAAGATACATCATAATGTAATATAATGGAACGTCTTTTGATTCCAGGTGTACCAAGAGCTGAATGGGAAAGTGAGGGATGCTGTAATTTCTCTGGTAGGGTCATATTCTTTCTACTAAATGGATGGTTTTCTGTTTCTTAACACATGGACAAAATAGTTAACATGATTGTCCTTAAACAGATTGATCAAGAGCGTGAAGGAGAGCAGATTGACCGAGCTTTATTGAAGAATGTCTTAGATATATTTGTTGAAATCGGAATGGGGCAGATGGATTATTATGAAAATGACTTTGAAGCAGCGATGCTTAAAGATACAGCTGCTTATTATTCTCGGAAAGCAGCAAACTGGATCCTAGATGATTCATGTCCAGATTACATGTTAAAGGTAAACTGGATATGCTCTGTTAATGAGTCAAAAAGAATTTTTGCCCTCATGAAATGGTTTTTAATGCAAATAGTTTCTAATGCATCTTGTTGGTGATTCCAGGCTGAGGAGTGTCTAATGAGGGAGAAAGATAGGGTTTCTCATTACTTGCATTCCAGTAGTGAGCCAAAATTGCTGGAGGTTTGTGGCTGATTCTATGCTGTAACTCTTTGTTTTAGTTGCTCATTAGTGGTGGTTATTCACACAAAATACTAGAAAACCGTGTAAAATGGGATATCCCAGTTCAGGTACTGGTTCAAACAGCTGCATTGCCTGGTTTGAGGCCTAACTTAAAGTTTTACCCTTGTTTTTATTCTCTCTGTTCTTTTGTTGTCGTGTCAGAAGTCATGTGTTCTTCTCTGCAGAAAGTTCAACATGAGGAGTTGTCTGTATATGCCAACCGGCTGCTTGAAAAAGAGCACTCTGGATGTCATGCACTGCTTAGAGATGACAAGGTTTTTATCATATATTCATTAGTTAACCATTTTTTCTGCTCATTGCAAATTAACTAACAGTCGTGTTCTTGCTTTGTTTCATGCTGTTTTAGGTGGAGGATTTATCAAGAATGTTCAGGCTCTTTTCTAAAATACCTCGAGGCTTAGATCCTGTTTCTAGTATATTTAAGCAGGTTGGTAGGCTTAATAATTTATTGGCCATGGGGAATCTGAAATAAGCATTTTGTTGGTTCTATCTTTTCTTCTTCTTGTTTTTTTCACCTTCATTTTTCTATGTTCTGAGATAGTTTCTGTTCCATAACACAGCATGTCACTGCTGAAGGTACAGCTTTGGTCAAACAGGCTGAAGATGCAGCAAGCAGCAAGAAGGTCGGTCCTATGGCTATTCTAAACTTTGCAATTTATGTAATTTAACTCCTGGGAAAATTCTCTTTCCTCATATTTGCATTTTATTGCCCCTCCCATCAAGCAAAAAGTAGAGTTTTTCTCTTAGATCTGTTCAATTTTTGTGCAATTTTCTGTGTAAGATTGTTTGGTTATGCACTCCTTAGTAATCTTTGAAACCGCTTTCATAAATCCCTTCCACTAAAAGTATTGTGATTGTGTATGAACTTTTAGATTTCATTTGTTGAGCAGTTTTCTCTATAATAATGATGATAATGAGGATGGTAAGATATACTTGGTGTGCAGGTTACGTGAAATGTTGCTGTCAATAATGTGGCGTCCCTGTTTTGCTTAACTTTGCTTTGAAATTGATTTTAATTCACCACCGTCCTGCTTAACTTATGGGGTATATGACCCTTTTCTGTTGCATTCACGAATAAAGCAAATTCAATTTCCAAAAATCAGCGAAAGCCTTGTTTAATATCAGAATCCAATTCCATCATCTATCCAACCCTGCAACCCACTGGCCCTAACTCATCAGCTCCCAAGACAAAATGGTGCTTGCTTTTGCACCAGTTCTAGTTTGCTAAGAACACTTTAGCAACTTTATTATTTTTGAAATATTTTATTCTCTATCCATGACAATGATAAACGTCATTCTTTAAAAGAAGAGCAAGGGTAGTCAAATATCCTAGCAAGCTTGAGGTTCTAAAGCTCTTGTGCACAGCATCCATAAATTACGTGCCCTAGTCATAGATCCTTAGATGCTTGTTGAGTATCAGATTTATCCTGGCATATCATCCTTGGAAGATTGCTTGCTAATCTTGGGTCTTTACTGGTTCTTCTTGTCTTTACAATTTGTGAGAAAGTAGGGTACAGACCATAAAAAACTGAAATGAATGACCTATCAGAACTATATTGGTATCTCTGCCACTGAGTATTGCTGAATAGTCCTGATGGTAGCCCAAAGCTTATCATAGATAAATTTTTCAGTCCCCACTACTTGAGGAGTTGAAGGGTATTTATGAGATGATTTTAGGCTAATAAATCAGTCAAACACATGTGGTTGTGGTCTGCTCCTGAGTTGAGATTTTTCCGATGATTGGTACAGCAGAGCTCTATTTTTGCATTAATAACGAGCTCTTCATAAAATTGGTTGCATGATACATTACTCTCACCAACATGCATGGTATATTTGTGAAAGCTTTTTTTATTCATGTTATTCTAATGCCAGCTTTTTTGTTACTTTTTTTTTTTATAAAAAAAGGCAGATAAAAAGGACGTGGTTGGCTTGCAGGAACAGGCAAGTCTCCATTTTTAAATCCATATATTGACTGACTGTTGAAATAAGTGGAAGCTGATTTTGGTGGCCTTCAGGTTTTTGTCAGGAAGGTGATTGAGCTGCACGACAAATATCTGGCATATGTCAACAATTGTTTTCAGAACCACACTCTTTTCCACAAGGTTTGTGTGGTTTATTTATACCCTGACATTCAAAGGTTAAATCCTTCTTGATCTGTTGTGTCTAAAACTTGTTCTTCTCCAGGCCCTCAAGGAAGCTTTTGAGGTCTTTTGCAACAAGGGTGTTGCTGGAAGTTCAAGTGCAGAATTACTAGCAACCTTTTGTGATAACATTCTTAAGAAAGGTGGGAGTGAGAAACTGAGTGACGAGGCCATTGAGGAAACACTGGAGAAGGTCTGTTGTGCTGCCTTTGCATGGTTCTGTTGCTCATGTTATTATCTAACTTCATAATTGAATTTGTCATTGATTTATAGGTTGTGAAGCTGCTTGCTTATATTAGCGACAAAGACTTGTTTGCTGAATTTTATAGGTGAATTATGTCATCTTCTGATGAATAGATGCTTTAATCGAACATTATATGGTGAACTTTTTAACTAAAAGAGGATTATTTTTTTGTTGCATGGTTTCTGGCAGGAAAAAGCTTGCTCGACGTCTACTTTTTGATAAGAGTGCCAATGATGACCATGAGAGAAGCATTTTGACAAAGCTGAAGCAGCAATGTGGTGGGCAGTTCACCTCAAAGATGGAGGGAATGGTCAGTTGCCTTGAACCATCATTTTCTAATTCAGAAGTTTAGATTGCTATGCACATGTAAGATTGGGATGCAAATTGCGATTCTTTCTTGAATTTGATTGTCGTCTAGGTTACGGACTTGACATTAGCTCGGGAAAACCAAACCAGTTTTGAGGAGTATCTAAGCAACAACCCAAATGCAAATCCAGGAATTGACTTGACGGTTACGGTTTTGACAACTGGCTTCTGGCCTAGTTACAAGTCTTTTGATTTGAACCTTCCAGCGGAGATGGTATGCTTATTAATTTGTCTTAGTTAAAATGTTCGTTGCTTTCTGGTTGATATGTGTGGTTTTTCTTTAGGTCACGTGTCACTAACGCATACCTTTCTCTGATTGTCTGATTGCCTCCGCTTTAGGTCAAGTGTGTTGAAGTTTTTAGAGAATTTTATCAAATAAAAACAAAGCACAGGAAACTTACCTGGATATACTCATTGGGTACCTGTAATCTTATTGGGAAATTTGAACCAAAAACCATGGAGTTGATTGTGACAACCTATCAGGTGTTATGTTAATGAATTTAACCGCATATGTTTTTATTTATTAATTCTGATTAGTGTAGAAGTGCAGGTTGTCCATAAGTTTCTTTATTTCTAATGTTGATTTTTTCCCGTGTTTAATAGGCTTCTGCACTGTTGCTTTTTAACTCCTCAGATAGATTGAGTTATTCAGAGATCATGACTCAATTGAACTTGACTGATGATGATGTTGTTAGACTGCTCCACTCTTTGTCATGCGCAAAGTATAAGATTCTAAACAAAGAGCCAAATACAAAAACAATATCTCCTACCGATCACTTTGAATTCAACTCCAAATTTACTGACAAAATGAGGAGGATCAAGGTGCTGAGAGCTTCTACAATGTCCTGTCGCTGTTCTGTATCATGTGAAAGCTAATGAGCCTTCTTTGTTCAACTTGCAGATTCCTCTGCCTCCTGTAGATGAAAAGAAGAAAGTAATTGAAGATGTTGATAAGGACAGAAGGTATGCGATTGATGCATCAATTGTGCGCATCATGAAGAGCCGCAAAGTTTTGGGTCACCAGCAATTGGTTATGGAGTGTGTTGAACAGTTGGGTCGCATGTTCAAGGTTTATATTGACATTTAGTTTCCTCTTGATGGTATGCGTTCCTTTTCTTCCCTCTATCTTAAATCACTGTTTTAATTGAAATGTGGATTTGCAGCCCGATTTCAAGGCAATTAAAAAACGGATTGAAGATCTGATTACTCGAGACTATCTTGAAAGGGACAAAGAAAACCCCAATTTGTTCAGATACTTGGCATAAAACAGCATGCTTGATCGTCCATGAATAATGACTTGGTGACCATTGTTGCTGCAAATCACACCAAAGAGCGACTGTATACGGTTGAAATAGCACGGGTGTGTATAAATGCTGCTAGTGAGTGCCTCTTTGGTGATTGATTGGAAGCAGGAGCTGGAACCCTCGCATATTTTTCCTCCAGAGCCAGGTATGAACAACTTCTATAGATTGTGTACCCACGATGGAGAAATCTAATTGCTTCCCTAATGTGAACCAATGCGCCAAGGGGACTATCATGTATCATTTACCTTGCTACATTGAGTCTACCACATGACTTAGTTGTTTGTTTGTTAATAATTGTGCTTGCTATTCCAGTAGAAGGGGGGGAAATGTAATTTAGTTCTCTTTACTTTACATTTTGTTTGTCGGATCCAGAAACTACCAGGTGAATGGTATGTCTTTGAATGCGAGCATCATTACCTGTGCTATTTTATGTTTTTCATTGTATCACCTGTAAGAGTAACTTCGAGTTTGCATTATTTAATTAGATGGATGTGCTGGTTATCAAATATTATTAGATTGTTCATACTTGTAAAAACTTTGAACTGCTTTAACTTGCATCATTTCACTGTCTCCAAAAAAGTTGAGATCAATTTTTGTATTTTAAGTCCATCCGTTTTCAAGGAGAGCTAAAAGTTGAACATCCCTCATTACATTGTCCCAGTTATTTTATTGATGGTTTTCTTTAAAAAATGGTTCAATTTTGAATATTTTGTCATCCATAATGTTTTCCCTTTTGGTGGTATGGTACAAGTGTCATCCGGCCATGATGCATATAATGAATAGCTCCCCGATTGTTTATGTGATGCGGTCCTTGCACTGCAAACTCTGCATGAGTTCTGCTAAAAACTCTCGTGAAGCTGTAATCTATAGCTTTTCTTCCATATGTTTTTATAAACTGGAACCACACGCCACATCTCTTTGGGGACCCGAGTTCTAGATGATACGACAGCTCCATGGCATCATATGGTTGGTGATTCCCAATTTTTTTTTTTTTTTGTAATCAGAATGTCCGCTTGCACTCACTTTTGATTCCTTAACTTCCTCTTAAATAGTTATGATTCCTTAACTCCCTTGTGATTCCTTAACTCCCTTTTAAAATAGTTATGAGCGCATGTTAATTGGTCGACTTCTTTCACTTGATCGCACCTATTTAACACGATCCTAACTTTTCAAATTTAGAAAATTAACTGCGTTCTCTGGTGGAATGAGTTCGTTTTCAAACTGTTTCATTGGAACGTGTTTTACAAACATTCAGCAGCACCAAACCTCAAAAGCTAGGGATGACATGGCCGGTCCCCATAGCTTAATCCACCCCCTTGATTTTATTAAATAGAAATAACTCAAGAATTTATTTTTTCGGCCTTTCCTATATAAACAACGGAAGCCTTTATGTTTTATAATCAGTTTTTGGATCGAGCCAGCTTGAAATGGCATTGTTTTTGTCTAACATGAACATGGCAATCCGGTTAAACCATTACAGCTCGTGTAAAAATGGGCGAGTCGATCGTTGCGGGGTTGCAATTGTTCTGTCCTAGAAATAGTTTATTTTAATGGAAGCAGCGTGGTAGGCTCTTCAGAGCAGCGTGCAGCTGTATTTGCTCTTGAGTCTAGATTCTTAACAATAATTTCTAGTTCATAGAATCTGAAGCTGTGCATCTTGCATGCTCTAATGGGAAGTTGTTTTCAACAAGATTCGTCCCCATAACGTGAAAGATGGAAATATTTGTGGTTTTGAAGTCATGCTGAGAAATGAAATGACGCTTGCAGTAGTTTGATTTGAATTGACAAGACCTATTATTCTATTCGATCAGACGTCAGACAAATATCTTCCTACTTTTGGCTTGCAAACACGGAACCTAGCCAAGTAAATCCCAGAAAAGTGGTTGACTCACTGCTTGGGATCATGGGATGATTGTTCGATCCTTTATGATGGAAATCAAAGCCGCCAAAGGAGTGCAGGAAGGAGCTTGCTGTTACTGCTAACGTAAGCGTTAAGCTTGGAGCCGGAGACTGAAAGATGGTATGGAGATTTTTCTCAGTTGAAGTCAGCTTGTAGGACAAGAGAATTCACGCGGTTCAGTCACAAATGATGTGCGACAATGAGAGTCGATGAAAGTGCGTGAAGCAAACATAGATTTTGCAATTTGGACAAAACAGGGTCCCAAAATGGACAAGTGAAAGGAGCAAAACCGACGGTTCTCTTTACTCTCCCAAACCAGGAAGCAAACACTAGGAAGCAATTGCGTCCTTCCATGAATTGTCTGCCTGTCCCCAACTTTAGTCCTTTTGCCATTAGTCTTAAGTTCCTATTCCTCGCCATTCTACTTATTATATTATTTTAATGACATTGACTTGCAACCTGTGGATTTCCTCATGCATTTGGACCCCATTTTGCTGAGATCACTCTCCGCAAAAACCCCCACTCCTAAAGAAAAAGAGTATCTTGAAAGAGGGAGGGAGGGATGATTCCAACAATCGAAAATGGTGATAGCAAGTTGTGGATTGCAATAAACTTGCACGTTTGGTTGTCCATCGTGGGTTGTCGAACGTCATCATCGAAAGCTTCTTCTCTCTTTTTTCTGAAGCAGATGATTTCTTCTGGCAAAGAGAATTTCTACGCGGTCCTTCTTGCTCAACTATGAAATCTTGCTGTTTAATACATCCTCTCCAGTTCTATCTGATGTGATCAAAGCTGGAGTCATCTGCTGCCCAGAAACTCTCAGCTAAATGATGTATTTTTTTTAATTGCTGGCTGGAAGAGAAATTTTATTTCCATTTTAGAGTTACAAGAGGCTTCACTTGATTGTCTTGCTTCATTCCTGAATAAGAGGAACAAGGAACATTTTCTATAGACAGAGGGCTCAATAAGATTTAGCTTTCCATGACCATGAAAGTTTTGCAGGTTCTTTGAACCAATGTTTGCTTTCCATTGCCTGTGATAGGTCGAAGTAACTAGGATTTTTGGTGTGAAAACTGAGAATAAAAGCTGGCAAGGTTCGTGTTATGATCCCAATCCAAACTTATGAGCGGTGCAGTGTATTTTGGATTTGCATTTTCAGCTTCAATCATAGTTCTTAAGAATACAATGAGATACTGATTTTATTCCCATGGCCTGGGGGATTGATGGAAGTGGAGATAATCATTCCATCACTTATTTGTTAACATGGTCAGAATTTCTCACGTTTCTTTCTTCTTTCTCTCCTTTTCTCCCCACTAAATTGATCGCATCATCTTTCCTTTGCTAGCTGTTCTCCTTGATTAAGTTCAAACAAGACATAATTTGTTGTATAAGCTTGTAACGGTGGATAGTTAGTATAAAATATTCCACTTTGCTGATTGCACCAGCAATTTTTCCAGGCTGTCTTTCTTGCCATCGAGTAAAATTTTCCTGCAGAATTGATTGCATCAGCATCCCTTTGTTTGTTATGCTTTATGATTGAGTTCAACACAAGACATGATTCACTTCAAAAAGCTCATTTATAATGGGCTTAGGGAAGCGATTTTTTTAAATATTCTACTCTGCAGGTTCCACCATCATTTTCCTTGGAAATGCGGTTCTAAATCTGCTGAACGTTTTCTTCTTTTTAGTTTTATTATGAATCTTGAGATTTCTGCCAATTATTTTTGTTTTACCTCACACCTTATGTCATGCATGCTGGGAATTTCTCTTGTGATCTGCTTGTTGTCACTTCAGCTTAGAATCACCAGAAGCCCAATTACTAGTTGGTTGCTTAGTGCTATCGTCACACCAATAATATATTAACAACTTAACAGTATGCATTACATGATACATGTGGGCTCTCCTCTTTCCTACCACTAAGAAAATGCTTTCCTCCCCTTAAACAATTGAAGACCAAAGATTTTGTCCCTTTTGTGTTTTGATTCTTGCAGAAATATGTAGTGGCAGTGTGGTTAGGTTCTCCCCACATGATTGTTGGTTTCTTTCCCTATCAGGAATCTGATACGGGGAATAGTAAAAGTGACATCTTTTTTCTGTTTTGATTCTTGTTTTCATTCCTACTTGCTGCTGCTGCTTACTAAACGCACTGGACAAGAAATGCTTTGGAAACACAAGACCCCACCGCCTTGTATTAATTGATGAGCTAATACAAATGAGTTTGCATAAGAATAGTGCATCCCATCAACTTGTGATTTGACCTTACCATTCTAAATAGAAACATAAACGACATTTTATACAAAATCTAAATATTGAGCACCCCAAGGTGGGTGTGTGTGTGTGTGTGGCTAAGTAGGTTTCTTGCTTTCAACTTTGGCAAATTCCAGGGTTTTCTTGCCTTGCAACTTGCTAGTTACATAGTGTTTACTGTACTCTCCATGATTGTATGTCCTATACTTGCATGGGTTGTTCTCATCCACCAGTTCTGGAATTGGTCCAAGCTCTATTTCATAGCTAGGGGCATAAAATGTGACAATAGAGAGCCTGTCTTTTTCCTTGTGAGTCACTGCTCTGTGTTCCACACTCTTGTATTTTCCATTTGTTAAAACCTGTGCATGCAGAAAATTAGTGAATTCTACAACATCGATTCATGGTAAGATGGAGAAAGGAAAGCCCATGATTTCCTTACTTCTAAAGTGTCGCCAATGTTGATGACAAATGCATTTGGAACAGGCTGAATAGGCATCCATTTGTTGTCTTTAAGGATTTGGAGTCCTACTGAACCACCCTTCCCTTGCTGCAACACTGTAAGGGCACTTCCATCTGAATGCGGACTAAGACCTAAAACAAGGTCCGGTCTTGCACATGGTGGGTAGTAGTTCATCCTTATGGCTTGCACAGCCACCCCAAACATCTCTTCAAAAAAATCTGTTCTCAGGTTTAGTGTCATGGCTATATATTCCAGTAGATGCTGACACAGCTTCCTCACTTCTCCTGAATAGACCTCTACAGTTTCACTGATGCAAGAATTGCACGACGCATTATAAGTAAATTGAAGACTTGTCCGCTTAAAATTCTGGAGGAAATAGAAATTGTGTTTAAACTGTTACCTGAACTTGAGTGGCTTTGCTGGCCATAGTTTTGGGACCCTTATAAAGTGGGGCTCAAGCCCAAGAGCAAACATGTTGCACCAGTCCAGCTTTTGGTCCTCAGAGAACACAAAGGCCTGTCCATATCCCTGAACAGTCCCTGGCAACATGGGATACTTCTGCTTCTCCTCTAAAGGCAGCACGAAGAAATCCCTGGCAACCTTCTCTATACTCTCCAGCAAACTCAGATCAATCCCGTGGTTAATCACCTGATAAAAACAAGAAAGCAATACAAACTTAGCCTTCGTGCTCATTTTATCCTGCACTAACAAAGAAAGAAGGGGGAAAAAGAAATATCAACTTGTACCTGAAAAAAACCCCACTCCTCGCAAGCTCTTGTCAGCTGCAACATTTCACTCTTGTATTCATCTTTATTGCCTTTAACAAGCCTTGAGAAATCAATGATGGGAACGGTATCAGGAGGCTGTAGAGCTGTGGCTAGTGTTGGTCTTTCTGTCATGTCCCTAACAAATCTTTCAGGGATTGTTGCTGGCCTAGCCTTTCTCAGTTCTTGAACATCATCAATATGACCAACGTTAATTGGAGAAATTGGAACAGGAGCCATGGAAACAGAATTTGGAAATGTGTCAAAAAATTAGTGAAAGCTAAGGAAGAAGTTTTACCTGATAGCTTCAAGCTTACACAACTCTGCATTTATAGAAGGAGAAAGTGCAGTTTGCATTGTTAAATGCCCAGTGGTCTTCTGTGCGTGGACCCGTGTCATGCACTTTATAATATTACCTTTCACGGCACAGCTAAATTCTTGTGCGAATCCAGAGTCTGTGTCAAAATTATTATTTGCTAGTCCTCCTCGAAACTCTTCTTCTCCAAATAAAGTCAAGAGAAACTTTTCAAGTTAAATGCCCAAATTAAGCCATTGGCAGGGATGAGATTCCCTTCTAATTAAAGACCGGACAGCCTCCTAAGCCTCCTATTATTAGAGACTTAACGTACATGCTCTTTATGGAAAGTGCAAGGACATTCATCATCTCAATGTCTTCATCAAAATTATGGATAAATTAGAAAATTAGCATGGAAAATAAAAACAAATGTTGAATTAACATGTCAACAAAAAGTTTTCGGTGAAATACCATATATTTAAATATCATGGTTCTAAACTACAATATTTAGTTAGATATCACGGTTCTAAACCACGACATCAATTAAATATCATGATTAAAAACGATGAACGATTTATAATAGTCAGTTAAACCGGTCAATCGATTTATAAAAGAAATCACAAAATTGCTAAAATCAAGGTCTCGAGTAGAGATTTTTGAAATCTAAAAATCCAGCACCTCTCCATCTACCACAAAATTTTGTTGGTGCAACATCCCTGCTGTCCAACCTTTATCACATGTTTTGACCACCAAAAATTCTTGACATGTTAACCCAAAAAAAGCATATACCATTCTGCTTCGATCACCATGACCCATCTGTCGTCACAATGCATAGAATAACCACCTATACTGCCTTCCCTCCAAGACAGTGTATTAAATCATCATTGTCAATGATTTTAACATAAGAGTTCATAAAATTATGATTTTTATATGGAACGGTTGATCGGTTCTTATAATTGGATTGTCCGCCCTACCAATTGAGCCACAAGATTGACAGTAAAGCTACATGTTAAGTTGTCGTTATTTTGAAGCGCGACAAGGTAAAAATATGCTATTTCTTCAAATCTTTTTCAAATGGTATTATTGTACCAAACTTTTAATCTATTGTGCTAATTTTTTTTTTAAATCCCAAGATTATAGTCTGTAGCTATACAAGGCACTTACCTGCCTTGAGCCATCTCAAATAATTTCACTTCTATTGAGCTGTTACTAGCACCTAGCTTCCCCGTAGGATAAGGTTGTAGTAACTCATAAACTCCTGTCCGCTTCACTGCTTGTCTTGTAAGAGAGGAAGTTATCCTAATGAAAAAGCACAACAGTCCAATTCCTTGGTGTGTTTTATTTTGTGAAGCATTTAACGGACATGAATCGGTGTATACCTAGACAGGAGGAGAGATCCTTTCACGTGAAGCTTGCTAAAAGCTCTTGTATTCCTTCCTTTGACAGTTTTTTTTATTATGCGATGAGGGGATTTTTGTCACGATACCAAAGAAATTGCGTGAATTTCATGTGATTATTTAACAGTTATGGCCATTAAAACTAACAGAGTGGTAAAGATGGAGATAAAAAAATAATATCAAAAATAGATTGGAGACCTAATTTATATGCCGAGGAGCTGATGCAGTGGGGGCCCTCCTCCTAAATCATGCCTGGTGTTATTGTCATCATGCATTTGTCCTCCACTTCTTCTTCGCTTCTTCTTCGTCCCTGTGTTTTAAGCCTCTGATCTAGCCACCTCCCGGGCCCTTGAGGATTATACTATTCAGCCATGGCTACCATGGAAGGTTACCACTGGACCACTAGCTAGTGCTTGTCTACAATCGTCAAGCCTTTTCTTGAGGTCTTGTTAGCCCACTCCTTCACTTTCGAACAAGTTATTTCGCTCCCTACTGCTATATAATTCGTCTCGAACAACAATGGACCAAAATCCTCTCATTCTACTTCGAACCATGCACAATTTGATGAGGATTTGTCTTTTCCAAAAAAAGGGGTAGAAATATTAGTGTACTGAGAATGTTAGAAGGAACGTCCTAAAAAGTCTTGGAATTTGAAAAATAGTAATGAATAGTAAAATATCAACAGCTTTACATTTTGATCCTTAATTTTTTTGAGGATTTTTTTTTTAAATTTCAAACTTATTTTTTTTATAATTTCATCATTCAACATTGGATTTACTGGTTGCTAGATTTTATAATTTATTTCAATTTATTTTTTATGAAGTTATCTCATCTCATAACCCGGATCACGAGTTTTATAGGTTAGTTAGGTTAATTGAGGTTTTTTTTTTTTTAATCATGATCACAAATGGTCATGATATAATGTATTATTGCTGATTATAAATAAATACATATAATACATAGGCATACATGGATGATTATAAATACACATCTTAGGTCAGCTACTAATGTAATTTTATATTAGCATACCTACGAGTTCAATTAAACTATTTCCAAGCTTTTGTCCATTTAAAAGTCTTGACATAGCTGGTCATAAGCCGTGCAGAGTTTAGTTCTGATTGCCTAAACAGATTCATTCACATCCTAGTATTTGTGAAGAATTGTTTTATTTTATTTCTAAGTGTTTTACATGATGATGGATCAACCCGACACTGTTTTTCCACGACAAAAAGAAAAGGGAGAAAGATACCATTAGACTTTAGGGTAGAGGTGAGCAAAAAAATCAAAAAACCGATTAAACCGAGAAAACCAGAAAAAAAAAATAACCGAAAAAACCGAATTGAAAAAAAAACTGATTAAAATTTAAAAAAAACCGGCCGGTTTGGTTTGGTTTCGGTTTTATAAGTAAAAAACCGAACCGAACCGAACACCACAAAAATAAAAAAAAAACCGAGCCAAACCGGACAAACAAAAAAAAACCGAGCCAAAACCGGAAAAAACCGAGCCAAAACCAAGAAAACCGAGCCAAAACCGAGCCAAACCGGAAAAACAGAGCCAAACTGGTTTTAACTGGTTTTTTTCCTAAAAAACCGAACCGAACCGAAACCGGTCGGTTTGACCTGGTTTCGGTTCGGTTTTAGTTTTTTTTTAAATTTTGGTTTGGTTACTTTTTTTGATAAAAACTAAACCGAACCGAAAATGATCGCCCCTACTTTAGGGTACATTACCAAAGGCAAATTTGGCTTTTTCAAGGGAAAAAACAAAAAACATCATACCTATCTAGCATGGCCCAGGATCTGGGAATCTTAAGCCCGACATGGTTTTCAGATTCAATATTTTTGAATCCATATAATCACAAAATCCAAGACTCTTTTCACCATAAACAATATTATTTACTTTATTTTAAGTTTATTATAAATTTAAAAGAAAAAAATATTAAACTCGGTTAAGTTCATAGTTCAAATTCACTTTAAATAAACTAAAATATATGAAGTGAACAATATACAAGTCCATAATATTTTTCTTATTTTTCCTTTATATATATATATATATATATATATATATATATATATATATATATATATTACCTGTTACTTATTACTTATAATTTAAAGTGTGTGGGGTGAATACTATGCAGTCGCACTGTTCACCCTTCATGTTTTATTGTGGACACACTGTTCATTTTTTTTTAAGTTTGCTGTAAATTTAAAAGGAAAAAAATATTAAACCCGGTTGAGATCATGGTCCGGGTTCACCCTAAATAAACTAAAGCATGTGGGGTGAATACTGTGTAGATACACTGTTCACCCCCGCATGTTTTACTATGGACGACACTGGTCATTGATTTTTTTTGAAGGTTTTGCTATAATTTTAAGGGGAAAATTTATGAGGTGAACAATATGCAACCACATTGTTCACTTCCTTATTTTTTATCATGGATGATATTATTTACTTTTTTAGGTTTGCTATAAATTTAAGGAGAAAAAAATATTAAACCTGGTTGAGTTCATGGTCCGGATTCACCCCATAAATTTTACTATGGATGACACTATTCACTTTTTTTTTGTTTATGAAAATATATTTTTCTTTTTTTTTGTTTCTATTTTTTTAAAATTAATCTTAATCTTATTTTGTTTTTATATTTAGATTAATATCCTTTCTCTCTTTTATGTATTCTAGAAAGCCTATATGAAATAATGATTGTTTTTTTAATTATGCATTTAATTTTTGAGGGGGTTTTTTTTATTAATCTATATTTTTTTAATTTTTTGCATAGATAAACTTTATTTTTAAAAATAAAAGGAAATTTATTTTCAAATAATATTTCTAATATATGTAGTATTGCATATTTTTTTTTATTCACTCAATTTAATGTGTGTGTCTATTTTTATTATCGTTTGATTGAATAAGAAAACTATGTTAATTAAACAATTTAGTAAACAACCGCATAAATGTCACGTCTTTCAAAATTAAATATATTGATCTATACATGTCTCTTAAATTTTCCAGTTTTTATTTTTGGTCATCGTTTATGATTTTTTTTTCACTTACTAACACACATAGTTCTCAATTTATTTGATTACATGTATGTATAAAATTTTTAATTTTTACTTAGAATTTTTTTAAATACAAAAACATGTTGGAAAAGTCTATATATAAATTTTTTTGTTGAGAAAAGAAATATCTAATCCGCGGTGAAATATGAGTAAAATATCTAGTATATACTAGATGAAGTAAAAGGATTTAACATACAAAAAGAAAAAAAAATGTTAATAAAAGACACGTGCCAACACCGTGCTTCTTACAAAAACCTAAGGAAAACATGCATAGATGTATTAAAATTTTGAGAATGGAACTTTGTGAAACTAGACAAAAAAAATTTCATGAATATATTTATTGGACTTCATTTTTTATTGTCTTTTTTAATTATTATTTTTCTCAATTTCATTCTATAACATTGAGTTGATTAAGAATTGAGTTTCATAATTTTTTTTCTAGTTTGTTTTTTATGGGATTATTATAGTCTCATGACCTGAGTTGAGAGTCTTGCTGGTTCGTCAAGTTGACTCGAGTTTTTTTTTTGTTTTTTAATTGAATAATTTTTTTTCAATTCCATCTTTTGATATTAAGTTGATTGAGAATTGAAATGTATATTTTTTTACTTACTGTCTATGGAGCTATCCTGGTCTCTTGACTTGGGTTTGATAGGTTAACTCATGATGATTTGGGTTATTTTTTTGTTTTTTTTTTAATTTTATCATTCAACATTGGACTGATTGGAAATTGACCTTTATATGTTTTTTTTTATTTTCTTTCTATGAGGTTACCATGGTCTTATGACCAAAGTCGCTAGTTCGGTCGGTTGACTATGATTTCTTTTGTTATTTTTTAGTTTAAACTTTTTCAATTTCATCATTCAATATTAGGTTGATTGAAAATTATTATTCATAATTTATTTTTGGTTTGTGTTCTATAAGGTTATCCCGGTCTCATGACTTGGATTGTTTGATTGATTTACTTAGGTGATTTTTTAATCTTTTTTCTTCGTTTTTGTTTTTAGTCTCATCTTTCAACATTGAGTTGATTGAGAATTAAGTTTCATTATTTATTTCAATTTATTTTCTATAGGATTACCCCAGTCTCATGACTTAGATTTGACAGGTTAACCTAGGTTGACTCAACTTATTTTTTAGTTGAATTTTATTTTTAATTTTTCATCATTCAACAATGAGTTGATTAAGAATTGAGTTTATAATAACTTTTTTTTTTATTTTCTTTCTATAGGATTATTAGGGTCTTATGACCTAGATAGTGGATTTAGTAAGTTAACCCAAGTTGATCTAATATGTTGTCATTGTAATATTTTTTTAAAAGATATCGTCTTAATTTGTTTTTAATCAAACTGTATTTTTATTGGCCGTTCAAGTTGTCTTTAAACTTGCAAGTTGACCAAGTCGTATCATGTCAATCTCCATGTAGTTTAAATCTTTTTTTTTTTGCTAAAAACCACATTAACAACATTTGCATATTTTTTTTATGTAAAAAAAATGTGATTTGACCCAAAACGTACTGCAAATAATGATTCAATGATATACTTAAAAAGTTGTTAAAATTTTCAAATATTAATCTTAAATTTAGAATTTAATAAATAAGAGAGTGTGTGTGTTATCTTTGTTTAACCATTGTACCTATTTATGCAATATAGTATAAACTAGTTAGTTGCTTGCGTGTTGTCGTGGGGAACTTTTCAACAATGCTATCAAATCTAGTCAAGCCCAATGAGTCATTGTGGTGACACGTCGATCCATTCACTAGGCCCGATCTAGTTTTAAAGAAAACTATGGGAGCTGACCAAGTGTAGCCAAACTGATTTGGAGGGTGCTCCCATAAATAGTTCATCCTGGTAAAAACCCAACTTGATTTTGTTTAAAGAAAATATTATTTTAAAAACAATGTTGATTTAAAATTTTTTATTATTATTAAAACGATGGTGGAATAATGATTTTTTTAAGTTACTTAGTTGAAATGTGTAAATCTGCCTAATGATTGATGTAAACCTGTCCAACCTATAAATCCATAGCCTATGTCCTGGCTCTAGTTGAGTTTAATAATCTTGCATTTTATAAACTATTTTAATCAAATAAATAATTATAAAAATATATATTTACAAGAAAAACAACGAAATCCAAGATAAAAATAGACATTCCTTTTTCTCTTCCTAATTGGGCCTTCATTAGACTCAGTTAGGATGAAATTCAGGTCTGAATTAAAAAGTTAATAAAGAATAAGAGACTGAATTGAATGAAAGAAAAAATAGTTTTTGTCATGTGTAGTGCATGTGCCAACATGTAAGGAAGGTTGCCACTTTAAGAAAGCACGTCCAACTTCCTTCGAGCTCTAATAACAACCTTTTTTGATGTTGTTTGAATTGTCTTGGTGGAGGCTCCATTTTAAGGCGTTGCATGGTAACTATATAGATCCAGTGTTGTTTTCGGGTCAATATAGATCCAGTGTTGTTTTCGGTGACCCATTCTTATCTCTCTCTCTTTCTTTCCACTCCTCTAATTGGTTCTTTGAAAAAGAAAAGGGATGCATTTCCCCCTCAATTTCAATTCTAGCCCCTTTACTTTCAATCATTTAAAAGATAGAAATTCCCAACTATTTTTTACAAAATCAAGCATCATTTAATATCAATATTTTTTTATACTACAAGAACCTTATACTAAGTAAATCAAATTAAACCACCAATCTCAATCTCAATTTATCTTATTTTGAAAGAATCAAACCAAAAAACAAAATACTAACGTGATACGAATCAGCCTGTTAACACAAAGGATGGTGAGAATCAACAATCATTACCACATGATCCTCTAGAGTTACTAATTGGGCCATAGCAAGGTCAAGGGCCAATAAAATTAAAAAGGCATTGATTGGGTTGATTCAAGATGATTAGGCCAAAAAAAGTGTATAGACTTCAACAAGGGATGAACATACTTTAATTAATATAATCAAGGACGGAGATGATAATAAGAATTAAATAAAATCTAAAATAAAAAATGGGAGTCAACAAAAAATAGATTTTATTGAGCTGTGGAGTCTTTATAAAGCCAAAACACAAAGCTGACAACCTCCTTTTTAAAGGACACTTTTGGCTGCAGGCTTGCTTTGAATTTTAGTCTTTATTAATTTAATTATTATAAAACTTAATTTATTGTATTTATGATGCTATGTTCAGACCATTAAGTTTTAGTTCTTTGGCACTATAAATATCCTTTTAAAAGGGAGTGTAAGGGTTTTAGACTTTGATGAATGAAATATATATGTGTTTGAGGGTATTATCCTACTTTGGTTTTCTAACAACATGCATCAACTTATTGAAAAAAAAACTGTCTTTGTGGTGTCATCTTATACTTCTCGTTCACAAATTGCTATTTGTTGGGTAGGGATTTTATAGTCTAATAATGTTGATGCTTAGGTTTAAGGTCATCTCTATGTTACACTTCCAAACTTGATTTCTTAGCTTTCTAGGAGTTGTATCTTTTGCGTGTGGGTTATGAGACCACATGATTTGATATCAAAGTTTGGCTCTATTAATTATGTTATATCCTTCTGTTAATTTTGTTTTTACTGTTGTTTCGTGTCAAACTACTTGTTCTAATCTTCTTCTCTTTAATTTAGTAACAACATCTTCTTAGTAAAAAGAAAAGTATTATTTTTATTTGTTACTATCTCTCAATATATCAATATCATAAAAGTAAAAAAAAGAAAAAAAAGATCAGTTTCAGATTTTACCATAAAAAAACTAAATAAGGAGAAAATGGATCAATTCAACTTGGAATTAGCTCAAACTTGATATTCTGGTTACTTGAGTCCTAATCACATTATATATTAAATCTGGATTCATTTACACATTGTTTTCTTTAGGTTCCAAATTTGGGTATTAAAAGAGCTATTTTGCGTCAGTTTTTATTCCATATATTAAAATGACTCAGAATTAACTCAAACTTTATGTTCTATTTATTGGGATCTTAATCACTATATATTAATTTTAGGTTCATTTCAACATTGTTTGCTCTAGGGTCCAAATTCGTGTTCCAGCTTGTCATAACGAGTCTATTTTGCGTAAGCTTTTAAAACTTGTTTTGTTTCTTTTGATTTTGTATATATTAGTATTCTATCATCATATTTGGCATATTTAGGTGTTATTCACATCATTTTCATATATTTCACCTCTATTTTTTTATCTGCCTTTAAGTCTTTCATATTTCATACAGATTCATTTACTACTCGTGAGACTGTAATCACAGTTTTGTTTTTGCTTGTTTTCATTATTTTGTTGCTTCAAAATTCATATTTATTCATTTGGATTATGATACTAAGTGGTTCTATTTGGTGTTGATTTTAGTTTAGTAAGAGCTAAAAAAAATTGAGACGAGAGGAAAAAGGCGTAGCAAGCATATTAGAGTGGAAAAATTTGATATGTCAGATCAGAGCAGTACACCAACCCCTTCTGAGGGTGAAGTAAAACTTCAAATTAAAGGCATAACACATATGTTAACAAATATACAAATGATGTTAGGACACATGAGTGACAGACTTAAGAAGCTTGAGAACATGAGGATGACTCTAATTCTAATAATCATGATGTACGTAGAGGAGGGGTTGAAAGGAGAGTGAACCATAACAGTAGAGCTAAACGGCATGTAGAGGCTGATTTTCATGATTTTAGAGAGGACAATGATGACTTTGGGGATGAAGGTTTTAAGGATGAAACTTTAGGACGGAGGGGAGGTTTTCAGCAGCCTAGAAACTGAAGAGATTTTGGGTTTAGACAAAGAGGCCAATTCAGTCAGAGGGGAAATTTTTGTAATGTGGAGAACATAATGATGTGGATGGGGACCTAGACTCTATTAAACTGAAAAATCCTTAATTTCCAAGGTAAAAATGATCTTGAGGCTTATTTAGAGTGGGAGAAAAAGGTTGATTGGGTTTTTGATTGCTATAGGTATTATGACCAAAAAAACATGAAGTTGATGGTCATTGAATGTATGGATTATGCATTGATATGGTAGGATTAATTTTTAATCACTATGAGAAGGGATGAGGAGCGACCTGTAGAGACATGAGGGGAGATAAAAGTTTTGATGAGAAGGAGTTTTGTTCCTAATCATTATTATAGGGATGTATATATGAAGTTACAAGGTCTGACTCATGGTTATAAGATAGTAGATGAATATCACAAGTAGATAGAGATAACAATGATTTGGGCTAATGTTGTTGATGATAGAGAAGCCACCATAACTAGATTTCTTAATGGGTTAAATAAGAACATTGTTAATGTTGTGGAGTTACAACATTATATGGAGTTGAAAGACATGGTACATATGACAACAAAAATGGAGAGATAAATCAAGAGAAAGAGGTAGCGTAAGACTATATATCAACTTGAAGGCCAAATCTGAAAAAAGAGAGGGTTGCCCAATCGAAGTCCTGTGTGCATGTTAAGGCCGAACCACCTAAGGCCAAGAAGGAGACGCCATCTAATGGGAAAGGTAAAATCAATTCACAACCAATATGTAATTGTGATATAAAATGCTTTAAATGTTTGGGGAGTGGACACATTGCTTCTCAGTTTCTAAATAAGAGAAAAATGATTATGAAGCATGGTGAGACTGAGTTTGAAAGTGACAAATCTAATATTGATGAGATGCCACTCTTGGAGGATTGTAGTGATGTGGAGATTGTATATTCAGTTGGGGGGAGGCCTTGGTTATAACATGTGTTTTGAATGCACAAGTTAAAGAGGATGATGTAGATCAATAAAGGGATAACATCTTTCACACTAGGTGTTATATCCAAAATAAGATATATAGTATGATAATTAATGGAGAGATGCCACTCTTAGAGGATTGTAGTGATGTGGAGATTGTATATTCAGTTGGGGGGAGGCCTTTTTTATAACATGTGTTTTGAATGCACAAGTTAAAAAGGATGATGTAGATCAATAAAGGGATAACATCTTTCACACTAGGTGTTATATCCAAAATAAGATATATAGTATGATAATTGATGGAGGCAATTATGCCAATATCGCTAGTATTACTTTTGTTGGAAAATTGAATTTGAATACTATGAAGCATCCTAAGCCTTATAGATTGCAGTGATTGAATAAATATAATGAGGTGAAGGTCACTAAACAGGTGCTGATTTCCTTTGTTATTGGTAGATATTCTGATGATGTTATGTGTGATATGGTCCCTATGCACACTAGTCACTTACTTTTTAGTCATTTACTTTTAAGGTGTCCATGATAATTTGATAGGAGAGTTATTCATAATAGATTTAGAAATAAATACACTATTGTAAAATATGGTAAAATCATCACTCTTATAACTCTATGTCCAAAACAAGTCGAAAAGGGAATGTGAGGTTGAAGAGAATGAAAAATCATGTAAGGACAAGGATGAGAGAAAACCATCAGATTCAACCAATTCTTAATCAATAATTAAATTATTTAAGAGTGGAGGTAAGACTAGAGGAGTGAATAAAGTAAATGTGAGTGATGATCATTGTGTGGAAAAATTAAAGAAACAACAAAATTTCTATGCAATAGAGGGTGAGATCAAATTTGTGTTTTATACTAACAAGCCAACGATTTTACTTATGTATAAGAAGACTTACTTTAATGGTAACAGTTTTGATCATGTTGTTCCTAATGTGGTTGTTTCTTTATTGTAGGAGTTTGAATATGTATTTCCTGAAGACATTCCTAGCACATTACCACCATTAAAGGGAATAGAATATCAAATTGACCTTGTACCTAAAGCTGTGATTCCCAACCGACCAGCTTATAAAAGTAATCCTGAGAGACGAATGAGCTTCAAAGGTAAGTTGATAAGCTGATGATGAAGGGTTACATTCGTGAGAGTATGAGCCCTTGTGTTATGCTAGTTTTACTTATACCTAAAAAGAATGGAATATGAAGGATGTGTGTTGATTGTTGAAGCAATCAACAAAATAACAGTAAAGTATAAACATCATATACCTAGCTTGATGATATACTAGATGAGTTACATAGATCATGTATTTTCTCTAAATTTGATTTGAAAAGTGGGTACCATCAGATCAGGATGAAAGAACACGATGGATAGAAAACTGCATTTAAGACTAATTAGACATGTTGTTTGGACTTACAAATGCACCTAGTATGTTTATGAGGCTAATGAATTATGTGTTGTATGTATTTATAAGTAAATCTATGGTTGTGTATTTATAGGCAAGTTGATAAGCTGATGATGAAGGAGGTACATTCATGAGAGTGTGAGCCCTAGTGTTGTCCTAGTGTTACTTGTACATAAGAAGGATGGAACACAGAGGATGTGTGTTGATTGCCAAGCCATCAACAAAATAACAGTAAAGTATAGACATCTTATCCCTAGGTTTGGTGACATGTTAGATGAGTTATATGGATAATGTATTTTCTCTAAAATTGATTTGAAAAGTCGGTACCATCAGATTAGGATGATAGAAGAAGATGAATGGAAAATTGCATTTAAGACTAAACATGGTTTGTATGAATGGTTAGTCATGCTGTTTGGACTTACAAATGCCCCTAGTATATTTATGAGGCTAATGAATCATGTGTTTCATGCATTTATAGGTAAATTTATGGTTGTGTATTTTGATGACATTATGATATATAACAAAAACTTGAATGAGCATCTTGATCATTTATTTAATGTACTTAATTTACTCTGTAGTGAAAAATTGTACGCTAATCTTAATAAATGTACCTTTTTGCATGGAGCAAACTATGTTTCTTAGATATGTTGTAACTGTAGAAGGTATTGAGATGGATAAAAACAAGGTTAAGGCCATTCGAGATTGACCTACACCTAAATCTGTAATTGAGGTGCGAAGTTTCCATGGTTTGGCTTGTTTTTATAGGAGTTTTGTTAAGGGTTTTAGCACATTAGCTGCACCACTCACTGAGATCATCAAAAAGTTAGTTGGTTTTAAATTAGGGTATTGACCAAGATAATGCATTTAACTTGTTGAAAGAAAAACTTTGTTCAACACCTTTATTAACTTTACTTGACTTTATAAAAGCTTTTGAGATTAAAAGTAATGCTTAGGAATAGGTATTAGAGCTATTTTAATGCAGGATAAATGATCTTTTGCTTATTTCAGTGAAAAGCTCAATGGTGTAGCGTTGAACTACCCTACTTATGATAATGAGCTTTATGCTTTGGTGAGAACTTTGGATACGTGGCAGCATTATTTATGGCCAAAAAAATTCATGATTTATTCAGATCATAAATCATTAAAGCATTTGAAATGACAAGGTAAGTTAAATTGGCGACATATAAAGTGGGTGGAATTCATTGAAACATTCCCATATGTGATCAAATATAAGCAAGGCAAGAAAAATATAGTGGTTGATGTGCTTTCATGAAGGTATGCTTTTTTATCTACCTTAAATGCTAAGTTGTTAGGATTTGAGTATGTGAAGAAATTGTATGTGAATAATGATGATTTTTCTAATGTATTTCATGTATGTGAGAATTAAGCTTTTGAGAAGTTCTATAAGCTTGATGGATACTTGTTTAAAGAAAATAGACTTTGTGTGCCTAATAGTTATATGCGTGAATTATTTGTTCATGAAGCTCACGGAGGCGATTTAATGTCGCTAAGACTTTGGATGTATTAAATGAATACTTTTACTGGCCTAAAATGAATTATAATGTGCAAGGAGTGTGTGATAGATGCATTACATGTAAAAAAGCTAAGTCTAAGGTCTTACCACATGGTTTGTATACTACTTTACTTGTACCTAAAAAATCTCGGGTAGATATTTTCATGGACTTTGTTTTAGGTTTACATAAGTCGAAGAGAGGAAGGGACTTTATCTTTATGATTGTTGATAGGTTTTCTAAGATGACGCATTTCATAACATGTCATAAAATTGATGATAGAACCAGAATTGTTTTTTTACTCCGAGATAATATGACTTTATAGGTTTCTAGGAACATTGTTTTAGCTATTTTTGGAAATTTTTATGAGGAAAGTGGGGAATTAAGTTGTTATTTTTTACTACTTATCATACACAAACTGATGGTCAAACAAAAGTAGTAATATAATTTTAACTATACTTTTATAATTGGGCAGCTGGAAAAAAAATGGTGTGTAAATGTTGGTTTTAAGGCTCCCTTTCCACATTATTTTCTTCTCTTCAACTACACAAAATTCACCCTTATTTATAGGGGATGAAATAGGGGTATGAGGTGTTTATCTGGTATGAATCTTAGCCCTTAATTCAAACAGGAAGGATCCCAACCATTAACTAAAAGTCACCATCACAGGTTGTAAAGGCTGGTTGAGTTAGCTTTTTTGGGTCAACTTTGTAACAGGTTTAGGGCTTCCAAGAGACTACTTTTTTTCTTAGGCTCGGATGCAATGACAGGTCATGAGAGTGATATCTTTTTTTTCTTATATGGTGAAGGTATGAGAGAGAAGGAAGGCTTGAAAGGTGGCATCAAAACTGCCATTTTTGTTGCTATCCATTGAAAAAAATAAACAGTGCCAAATGACACATTGTCTAGAACTATTTTTTTTTATCTTTATTGATCAAAACGATATCGTTTTAATTTAAAACATGTTGTTTTGGTCAAAATAACACCAAAACATGTTGTTTCATTTAAATGAAATGGTGTCGTTTTGGGGTTTTTGATTTTAGCCCCTACTAATTTATTCAATTTCTCCCCTGTCAAGTTTTAAAATGATCCCCTGAATT
The DNA here is from genome assembly GCA_019202695.1 of Populus x sibirica. Lineage (NCBI taxonomy): Eukaryota > Viridiplantae > Streptophyta > Magnoliopsida > Malpighiales > Salicaceae > Populus > Populus x sibirica. The sequence continues at coordinate 1,452,378 of JAGMVL010000152.1, forward strand.
CAGCGTCCTTTTCAACTTGGTTCTTGATCTTAAATATTTTTAATTTTCCCCTAATTGATTTCTAAACTTCTAATTTCTTTGATTTCACCCTGTTTTCAATTGAATTTGGCCCATGAATCCACGCCCCTTTTGCGAAATGGTCTTTGGTTTCAAATTTTTTCAATATGGCCATTAATTGACCCATAAACTTTGATTTTCTTGTAATTTTATCCATAATTTCACTCAATTTGAGTTTGGAAAAATTAAATTTAATCCTTTAAAATTCTAATATTCTCAATTAAGTTTAAATTAAGCTTTCAAACTTAATTTTCACCAATAAAATCCTTAATAAAGTCAATTTGACCCATTAATCTAATTAAGTCCTTGCATTTAATTGAATCTTTTAATTTAATCTAAATTAATTCTTAAACTTAATTAAACCTTTAATTGGGACCATGATTAAATTAAATTGACCTATTAAAAGTCTAATTAAGAACCCAGATTTAATTTTTATACAGATTTGTCCAATAATCATTTAATTTGACCTTGAATATGCATTATCTTTTTAAGTCTTGGGGTACAACAGGGTACTATTAGGCTTCTAATTTTGTCCAAAACTTCACTTTAGTTCCATCGTGTGTTTGAAACCCTTCCTAACCTATTTTTTTGCTAAGTTTCCACTTTTTTTTCATTGCTTTTCAATTATTTTGTTTTTTTTTCAATTTTAAAAGAAAAAGGATACTTTTAGGGGAAACCCAAAATTGGGTTATGACAGTTGCAATCTTTTTACAATGTTTACGATAGAAAGTCTCGTAAGGGATTTTAGATAGTAAGCTTGTAAAGAAAAAAAGATGAGAGATTATGGATATACTAGATCAAGAAATGGTTATTCATTCCAAAAGTGCTAGAAGTAAGGGCTTGAAAGCGCACTAAAAAAAGAAATGGATAGGGCTAAAAAGTGCATTATCCAGTATGCGATGACTAGAAAGCACACTCGAAAGGAAAGAGATATGGCTAGAAAGCATAATATCTTATGGGTAAGGGCTAGAAAGCCTATTATGTGGTATGCGAGGGCTAGAAAGCACACTCAAAAGGAAAGAGATAGGGTCAGAAAGCATATTATCCAGTATGTGAGGATTAGAAAGTGCACTCAAAAGGAAAGAGATAGGGCTAGAAAGCACACTATCTAGTTGTGAAGGCTAGAAAACACAATAAAAAAGTGTCAAAGATGTTGTCTCTAAAAACTTTACTGGTTTTTAAATAGCAGGAGCCTTGCCGGGCTCTCGCATCTTGTTGGGTTTTTTTTTTTTTTTCTGGAAAAGTTTGAGTCCATCAAGGATTCTTTCTTTGGACTCCCTTTAAAGGTAAAAATACAATACGTCGTGATTAATATGCATGTATTCTTACATGAGAAATATAGATCCCCTTTCTTCATGGACTTTTTTTTTTTAAAACTTTGATCCTCATAGCAAACTTTCATGGCTTTTTCACTTTCTCTTACCCGAGCCACAACTTGTGATATTGACCTCTAGGAAGGGATGCTCATTGGATGATCTCAGATGATATTGGCAAACCCCATTGTCTAAAAACCTTTATCTCAAAGATTATTAGCCTTGCCTCCCATTCTTTGTTTTCTTAGAAGAGGAATCGTGAAACCAGCCCTATTGTGTTTCTTGAGTTACCCCCAGTCTGATCATGCCCCTAGGTATTTTATCTTGCTTTGTTTGCTTGGATTTTTATAGGGATGATGTCATGCAGAAGAGTGTTTGGTTTTTTACAAGAGGTTGCTTTCACATGAAATCTTCAGAATTTCAAATCCATTTTCAAACACAAAAACCATTTTGATGTTAATTTAAAACAAAATTGTTTAAAAAAGAATTCAAGTAATTCCCATGGATGGGGTTCATTAAAGTTGAATTTCTTCATGGGTTTTTCTACTGGTGACAATGTGAAGTGACCTTCTATTTTCCATCTTGTTGGTCAGAAAGGTTCAAGTTTTGACATGATAGTTTCAAAGGAAAGAAAGATTTTTAAAATATTCATTTTATTTGTATGAATAATGAAGCATAACTAAAGGTTCTTGAATATCTTATTTTACATGGGAAAGCATTGCTTACCAATCCAAATTGCTTGCCTTTAATTAGAAATGGTTTTATTGAGCACGTAACATGGGTTTTAGCTCTTGACCATGAAAGAAAAGGATATCTGTAAGCTCAAAAGGTGTTTAAGGGATCTCAAGACTAAGGATTACTAGTGCTCGTTCCTAGACCTTTTTTTAGTCAAGGGGACTTAAACCTTAGGATTGACTTTGTAAAATTGTCTGATATGCCTCTAGTGTCGGGATTTGGACTTTTCGTCTTTGTTTTTTTCATTTAGTTTTCAGTATCATCATCATCATATCAACAACCGAATCTTTGAATTCCTTTGTGCCTTTAGCTTTGCTTGGGCATCTTTGATCATTAAAGATTATTTTATAAATTCTTGCAGTCAAATTGCTTTTTTAATCATCGTACTTGCTCCTAGTGTGGGGTGCGATCCTAGTCAGAATTGATTTATAAGAAAAACTTATCAAGCTTAAATGGAGACCATAAAGGATATTTTTTAGTATTGTGAAAGGATTATCAAAGATGACTTTTTCTTATTTCAAATACATGCATTTAAGATTAAGAAGCTTTTTCTTTCTCTCATTTTGTCCATGCAAAATTGTTTTTCATTATGATTATGAATCATTAGTCATTCAATTAAAACTTAGCTTCAATGTTATTTTATGATGTTTGATTTTTTTTTTAGGTTTGTAAGCATTTGGTTACCTCATTAGGAGATCACTTGAATTCCCAAAACTCATTTGTTAAAAAATCACCAATTTAACTTCTGTATTTGTACTAATAACTTTGATTTCCCAAAAACCTTGGTGAAAACACAAAAACAATGTCTTTTAAGTTTATGAGATCATACAAAGTTTTTTTTAGAAAGAGAAAATACACCAAAGAATTCTTGGCCAAACTTCAGTTTTTATTGATTTAATAGGCAAAGTATTTCTTTACAATGTTAGAGTTAGGTTTAGGCAGATCATCTCCATTCATCTTGTTAAAATTAGAGCTCCTTAAAAAAAAAAAACCTTTTTCTGATCTTCTCTCGATATAGGCAAGGTCTTTTTCAATATTAGGTCTCCCTCTTTAAATACTCTTGGCCTAACATTCTTGTTGTATACCTTATCCACTCTATTTTGGTATAACTGGTGGTGACAAACGGTTGTTAGTCTATTTTCACTTATCAGATTAAACTATTTGAATTTTAGCTTTTCCCATTCTAATTCTTCTAGCTCTACATCCATTAGAACCCTCAATGATGGAATCTCCATTTTTAAATGCATCATTGCTTCCATCATGTATATCAGAAAATAAGAGGTTACACTCGTTGAAGTTCTAACTGCAGTGTGGTATGCATGAAGTGTGTACGGAAGCACCTCATGCCAATCCTTATAGGTGGTCATCATCTTCCGGATGATCTTCTTAAGATTTTTATTGGTCTGTCTCGACTGCCTCATTCATTTTAGGTTTATAAGGAGATGAATTGAGATGATTAATTTTTCACTTAGTGCAAAGCTCAACAATTAGCTTACTGTTAAAATTATAAGCGTTATTAGTTATCATTCTTGTTGGCATGTTATAGCTAAAAATTAGATTTTTCTTAATAAACCTTTTGACCATATTTTATGTCAGATGCACGTAAAAGCTGGCCTCTACCCATATAGTAAAGTAGTCAATGGCTACCAAGATGAACCTATGCCCATTGATAGCCTTTGATTTGATCGCTCCTATGACATGAAATCCCCATATATCAAAAGGCCAAGGCAATGTCATATTGAACAACGATGCTAGAGGTGCATTTATCCTGTCACCATGTGTCTAAAACTTGTGACATTTTCTAACATAGTCTTCACAGTCCTCTCCATAATCAACCAAAAATACCTAGATCTCTGTATTTTCCTTGCCATTGTATGCTCGTTAGCATGAGTGGCATAAGTTCCCTCGTGGATTTCCTATAATGCTTACACAACCTTTCTTATTCAGACACTTAAGAAAATTCCCACCAAACAACCTCTTATACAAGACATCTACATCCAAGTAATAATCAATGGTCATTCTCCTCAAAGTCTTTTTATTTGCCTTTAATGCTCCTGAAGGATATTCCCGGAGCTAGATAAACCTCTTGATGTCACTATACCATGGTTTTCCATCTAGTGACTCTTCAAGTGAACATAATGAGCTTAAAGATTTCTAGTTTTGATGCTTATTAATTGCTAGGGTTGCCAAAGCATTAGCAAACTAATTTTTATCTCTACTCATATGAGTGAATTTTATCTCTTTAAACTCATTAGCTAACTTCAAGAGATAATCCTGATACGACTTCTAGATCAATGATGCAGGCTTTATACTTGGCTGTATTATTGGTGCATTCAAACTATAATCTTATTGAAATATGGTATTGGTTATTTTCTAGGGAAATTATCACTCGACCCCATTTCTTAATACATTCATTACTCCATCAAAGTGCATGGTTCGCTAGTCATTCATCTCACCACCATCTTCAACTATTAGCACATCCACATCGGGAAGGTCAAAATCCAATGGCTCATAATCTTCCACAACATGATTTGTTTGATGGTCAGCAATTACGATTCCTTTTACATCCTTCCTTATCATATTAATAATGTTGTATTCTACTAACAACACTTGTTATCTCGCTATCCAGATTGACAAGTAAGGCTTTTCACAGATGTATTTGAGCGAATTCAGTTTTGAAATCAACCAGGTCGTGTTGTACAACATATATGATTGAGCCTTTTTGTGCCCCAAACCAAGGTATAACATAGCTTTTCGATGGCAGTATACCAGGATTCATAATCATTAAACTTCTCACTCAAGTAGTAAATATCTTGTCCTTTCATCCCCGACTCATTGTGATGGCCCAACACGCATCCCATAACCATTTCTTTCACTATCAAATATAGGATCAAAGGACTTTCTAGTTTAGAAGGCACTGTCAATGACGAGTTTTGAAAATACCTTTTGATCATGTCAAAGGCTTCTTGGCAATCACTTTCCCATACCTCAAGATTTTTCTTTCTAAATAAATGGAAAATCAACTCGCATGTTACCATGAGATGAGATATGAACCAGGCTATGTAGTTCAAATGCTTAAGAAAACTTTTTACTTCTTTCTATGTCTTAGGCGCTGACATATCCTGAATTGCCTTTACTTTATTCGGATCAACTTTTATTCCTCGACTGCTTACTATAAAACCTAATAGTTTTCTATTCCTTACCTCGAATGAGAATTTTGCGAGATTTAATCTTAATTTTAATTTTTATAGCCTTTCGAACAATTTCCTCAATACTTGTTCGTGATCTTCTTCTTTCTTTGATTTGGCAAGTATATTATCCACATAGACTTCCACTTCTCGGTGCATCATGTCGTGGAACAAAGTGACCATTTTTCTTTAATAAATGGCACCGACATTCCTCAATCAGAATGACATCACTTTAAAGCAAAAGGTTCCCTAAGGCATGATAAAGGTAGTTTTGTCCTTGTCTTCCTCCCTCATTTTAATGTGATTATATCCCAATAACCCATCCATGAATGAGGATGGGGCACTCTCCACAGCATTATTGACTAAGACATCTATATGGTGTAAAGGAAAGTCATCCTTCTTGGGAACTACAACTATATTAGCCACTCATTGAGGATAATGGACTAGCTCTAGGAATCCTGTATCCTACTATTTCTATATTTCTGCTTTCACCTTAAACAGCATATTCGGGTGCATTCGTCTAATCTTTTTTTTAACTAGAGTATTTTCTTCCACCAAGGGAATCCCGCGTACCACTATGTTAGTGCCTAAACCAGGTATATCTGTATAAATCTAGACAACACAATTTGTATATTCATGTAATAAAGAGGTTAGGCCATCTTTTCCCTCGATCATAATAAGGGTACCAATTTTCAATTTTTTCTTTTCTTATTCAATACCCTAATTTATAACTTCTAGCTCTTCATTAGCAGGTTTCTAGGGTTTCTCAGAATTTTCCACCAAACTAGTAAACTCTTTTATTTCCTCTTTTTCCCAGTCTTTATTACCCGTTGCAATTATATTATCAAAGTATGGTCAATTATTCTTAATGTAGTGGATTCGTAAATTGATGAAACTTTTAGGGTTCCTAAAAGTGTAAGGTGTGCTCGTGTAAGTGTGTTATTTGCATAGAAGATAAAAGAAAAAAAGATATCTTTTGGACACAAGAAAATGCATAAGCTCATTAAAATAAAAAAAAAGGCTCATTTAACAAAGAAGATTTTATGGCATTATGAGCCAAACTGCTATCAAGACTAAAAATAGATAGAAACAATAAAACAGAACAAGACATCCAAATAGAGGTAAAACATCAAAACAAGACAAAACACTTCAACAGATATGGTCAAACAAGAATAATTACTTTTTGAACACAATAGGAGTAGGCTCCTCTTCTAATTCTGGTATGCCTCTCCCTCAGCTAGCTTGTTTACGAAGGCTTTTGTCGGGAAGTCATTGATGGTGTGAACAAACAGCTGCGGTAGCACCTCATTTTCTTTTTTGACCTTCACTTCCTCAATTTGTTCCTTATATTGACATTCTAAAGCACTAATATGGAGGTCTATCGTGTCAGATCTGATCACCTCCACAAACATTAGAAAGGTCATTCGGAGTGGCAGGATGGCAAGCCTTTTTTTTCTGGTTCTCGTCCTTCAATCTTCATTATTCTAGCTTCCCTTTTGCCCCTGATGACCCGCTTGTAATCTGGTTCCCAAATATCTGGTTCGCACATTTCAATTTCATCAAATTAACTCGCTCAGGCATTCTAGTTTCAAAATCATACTGGAAAGGAACCTCGTGCTTCAAAAAGTAATTAGGAGTCATCCTTGCAGCTTCTAAAACTTTCGGGTTTCTCAATACCGCACCCTCAAGATCCCATTCAACATTCATGATTTCAAAAGCATGAATGTTCTCATATCTACAATCTTAAGTCTCAATGAATGGTATAACCATATTCTTGATCATAGAAACTGTTTTCTCAGCATTAATAGTTATCAGCATCTCATTCATAATATATTTCAGGCATTGGTGTAATGAGAAGGCTACTGCTCCAGCCGCATGGATCCATGGTTTTCCTAACAATATGTTGTAAAATGGATGAATATCTATCACCTATAGTTTTATCAAGAACATTTGTGGCCCTATGTTTTCCACTTTCAAGGTCCTAATTATCTACCTCGATGAGCCATCATATGCTCTTGTCATCATAGTACTGGGTCTCATGTGTGACTCATTGATGGACATTCCTTTCAACATATGCTTGGGCAGCACATTCAATGCAGAACCATTGTTGACCAATACTTTCCCGATCAAGATGCATTTACATCGCACCATGATGTACAGTGACTTGTTATGCCCAGTACCAACAGGATCCAACTTATCCTCGGTGAAGTATAAATAATTCCAAGCATGGATCCTTCTTTCTAGGTGCTTCATAGTTTCCTGGTTGATATCCCGAGGTACATACACTCTATTCAACACCTTTTATAGAGCTTTCCTATATGGCTCAGAACTCAAAATCAATGACAACAATGATATTCTAACAGGAGTCTTTTTAATCTGCTCAACAACATTGTATTCATTATGTTTCATAAGCTTTAAGAACTCATTGGTCTCTTCTTTAGTGATAGGTTTGTTCACCTTTTTGGTCAGGTCAACTACCTCTTTTTTCTTTGCTTTCTTTTGTTTCTCAAGTTTTTCTGAAATGAAACATCTTTGGCTATGGGTTAGGCCTTAAACTTCTACTTAGAAAATAGGCATTGGTTGCATGCTCTGAAAGGAGTAACCTTAGTTATACGATAAGGCATTGTAGTTTCCTTTACTTGTCATTGTAGGTTTTGACAGAATTAGTTTGGGTAATCCTCATTGTTTCTGCTAGACTCATCTACCATTGACACTTCTTTGTCTATTACCCTCTAAATTATAATAGTTACTTGAGTTAGCATTTGTATCACCTTAATGCGAAAGCTTTCATACTAATTAATTGTATGGCCTTTTTCACAATGATACTTACAGAAATTCCTGCTTGTTAGTCATTTTTCATAACTACCCTTCTTGTATTCAACTTTCACCAACATTTTATGAACTCTATCTAGCGACATCCTTAAGCTCCTTAGGCCTTCCATCTCTAATGCATTTTCCGACCTACTACCTGAGGCATGATTGGGTAGAGGTTTTGTATTTACATTCAGGGTCTCCTCAAATGTTATCCACTTGACTTTAATTAACTGTATGAGTGTTTTTTTTAACGCATTTCAAGTATGGATATTATGTCCTACAACACCAGCATGGTGCTCATAAGTGAGGTCTGGCTTATACTAATTGGGAAATGGTGGTTGTAGAGGCGCGAGTGGTACCAAAGTTACTTGTTCGATGCTTAGTAGCTTTTGATACATCTCATTCAAGGGTAATGATAATGAGGGTAATGGTAATTCTTTCTTGGTATGTTTTCGGTTTGGTTATTGACTTTGTTGGTTTGGGTTTTAGTTTTTCTAGTAGGGAATGGCGAGTTAAAGTTGATGTTAACAATCTAGGATGAGGGGATAAGGTACTATAGTTTTAGGAGTGGTTTTTCTTGCCTCTATAGCCATCCTTGATGTGATCGACATCCTTATTCTTCCCTCTAAAGTCCTTTTTCACAATGGGTATGAAAATTCTACCACTTATTATCCATTGCTCTTTACACTTAGTCATTGTTACAGCGTTAGTGAATTGTTGAGCCGAACTACCCATCATGTGCTTGTAATATGACGCCTTGAGATGGGTGACGGGACACTGGGTTCCAATGTACTTAATGAGATTAGGAACACGAAACTTCTTTGGTATAACCACATTCAGGACTAAACACATTTATACGGCTTGTACGAGATCATACAAATCCACTCCCTCGATAGCCTTTATTATGGCTTCCAATGTTGCCATCTTATTCTGATCAATACCATCAAATGATTTTCTCTTATGAGATTCATTTACGAATGCATCTACAGGTGTAGAGGCTAGTGCTGGTATTTTTTACAACACATATGTTGCATTATATTAGGGTTCCTAACCCTTTTTTCCCATCCTTTCTTTTAGTTGGATTTTTGCTTAAGTCTAAGAGAAAACTATGGGTCGATTAGTTGGGCCTTTACCATAGGTATTTCTGAGCGTTTTCTCGAGTAAGCTAAAGGTGTGACTCATGCTAACCTTCAGGGAATGCAACTCTTATTGGAAGTGGGCATCACAGTGAGCATGTTTTTCATCTTCCATATTTCTCTGTCAGGGTTGGGTATTGTAAACTCTACGGATTTGAGCTTTTTAGGGACCTATATTTCAATATGGAATGCACTCATGACATTTAAAATTTATAACATGAATGTATGCATACTTATAAATGCAAATACATATATACATATATCAGGTATGGATTAACCCATTCAAAGAGATAATCCATGACTTTCTTGTTGAACACAAGAAAAATATATAGTCTACTAGATTTGAAGAGATCCTTCCTAAGTCCTCGAATTGGTTGAATTCTATAAACATTATAAAGTACCATAAAACAGTGGGTTTATGCCCTTTTTATTCATCAACAACAAGTAGTTCATACAAGGAGTTTACATTATGGAATAAGACTCCTATACATCTCTACTCATTCTAAAATGTCACCCCTCTATTGGCTATATGTATGATAAAGGTTGAAACCTCACTTAAATACTCTTCATACTTGCCAACATTACTACAGATCATGAAGGCCTTCACTCGTAACTTATTTTCCTTTTAAGCCATCATATCAATCAACCTGTTTATTAGCTCATTCTTTTAGTGGAGCAATGTGTTGTCTTAAAGCAGTGTATCGTTGCTTACATCCAGCTACTTGTTATTCTTATTCAATATCTGAACTATCCTTTCTAGTTGTTGAATCTGGTTCTTAGCCCTCTGAAGTTCTTCTCGTTTAATGTCGAGCTCATATATCTTCATGTTCAGATGTACATTAAAGTGACCAATGTGATCTTGTCACTCCTTGAATTTCTATTTTAACTCACTCAGCTCTTTTTCAAACTCTAGATATTGCTCTTTTAGCTTATTCAGCTCCTCCTCTCAGAACTCTAGCTTAGATTGGACTATGGAGACCTAATCTCTCAAGGCATTTTCTCTATTTTGATACTCTCTCATATTTGACTCAAATGCCCTTCTTGCTTCTTTCCCATCATTATCTTGAGCCTTATATTGAGCCCTTAAGCTTCTTTCTTCCTTAATATTAAGAGTAGCCAATCTATTCTTCTTCTTTTTTTTATCTCCAGCCTTATTCTATTATGATCCCTCTTTTTCTTCAAAGAAGTTATCAATCCCTTGTCAGCATGTCTCCTATCCTTAAAACCTTTTTTCACAATTACCAGTTCATTTTTCAACATCACATGCTTGTTTACTAAGTCATCATACTTGGCCACTCTTTCCTTCAACTGCTCTTGGATCCCATGCATATTTTCCTTAGACTTCATAATCATTTCTTGATAGTTCTTTTCCTGTTCTAAGTCTTGTATTAGAGTGGCCATCTATTATTCCTTCTCTTTCAACTACTGGTTTAGAAAGGCCTTCATCTTTTCTTTTTCAAATAGTTGGTTTTCTAAGAATTTTTGTTGACTCCTACTGTTAGTTAGCTCAATTCTCAGCTTATCCAACACATCTCACAGCTCTTGTTTGTTGTTGACCCTTTTTATCTTAGGTTCTGTAGTGATAGATGACCCCACTTTGCTAACTACCATTTGGCCTTGCATTCCTATGCTTCCAAGAACCCCCCAAATAATCCACCACTTCTCAATACTGAGTAATTAGGGTTGATTGAGGATTCCCCCTCCCGTTCACCTCTATAGACTAATACAAGATACCCTCAATCACATCTGATGGCTTCTAACTTTACTAAATAATCATAATTTTTAAACAACGCAGTATACTCGGCTAAACACCAATCATTGGCATGTGTTGAATGCATCCAAACTACCTAACGACTAGTAAAAGTGAGTGATTAATGTAACAAGTTAAATCAATCAATGGGACCCATGTTTTATCTCCAAAGCTTATAAGTTACTCTAAAGGAGTACTTGGTATTTTTTTTACCCATGCCTTCTCATCTAGGTTGTTCCAATCTTCACTTAAAATCAGCTAAGGGCCTCATATTAAACTACAAGAAATTATTGAAAACTTCTCTTGGGGTTTTCAAGTGACTAACTATCCATATGAATAATAGAGAAATACAACACCGCATTGCTCCTTTTCAATGCATCCTACAGTGATTTAATGATAAGAAAGTTTTAATTATGACAACTAAAGAAGGGTTACTCCTTGTTCGTTCATATTCAACAAAGATATTGGCGGCTTCGACACTAATGATCCCAGCAGCTTCTGAAAGAAACAAAACTAACCCAAAGATAGCAAAAGCAATTGCTTGGTATCTCTTTTCTCCTAGCTTTCCCTTATCTTTATCTATTTTTAGCTTAGTCTCATTAAGTTTCCACTTGAACCCACCATTGGTTGTCCTGTATTGATTGAATCGATCTAGGTGCAGTAATTTGGTAACCCCGGCAGTCATGTCTCCAATCTGTTGTCTAAAGTACACCTTATGAGGGTCGTTTGGAAAGTTTAAGATTTAAGCATACTTCTTAATGATAGGGGTCATGTCAACATCCCCAAATGAGAAACATCTGTAATCTGGATCCTAGAAATACATCAAGGCCTTAACTATAAAAATCTGCATTGGGAGCCTTACCAGATAGGCTATTCTCTCATACCTTCTCTCGAAAAGGATCTCATTCATATAACCTTATATTGACATAAGCTTATCTATATTATCCACATAGCAATGCACTTTGATCATGGTAATTCCCCGACCTTGGTATTTGGGCAATCCCTTTCAATTAATTTTATCATCTTAGATTTTTACTCATACTCGGAAAAAGCCATTGAAGTCATAGTCTTAACTCAAAAATCCTGTAGAGTTCAGGATTTTTATTAGGTCTCGCTTTGATGCAAAATACATTATTAGGGAGTTCATATCCTAAGGGCAGGTTCCAAGCCACTATATGAGGGGGGAACTTACTTCATGGTCTCAAAATGATCTATGATCTGCCTAGTGACCACCTTTCATGAAGGTAATATAAGGGTGTACAAGGAATGATTAGGGTACAATATGACCACCATTACCAAGTAAATGCCAGCTTATAGTTGGAAGTTTCACAAATTTGAACCCCGACTGAAAGTCATGAGACAGATCGCTACTTTTCACCTAACCTAGAATTAGGTTTATTCAAAAATTAAAATGCATGAAAGCATTAATCCATACCCGATGTACTTATGCATGAGAAGTATGTAAAGAAAATGCAAGAGTAATATATAAAAAAATGTGTGCTAGAATTAATTTCCACAGACCAACAAAAATAAAAAATCAAACAAACAAAGCTTAGTCCAACTCGACAAGTCCCTAATGAAGTCGCCATCTTGTTGTGACGTGCACGGTGTCAAATGGTAGAGTTGTTAGTTCAATATGCTCTGTAATTAATTAGTTGGTTACACGTGGCATTATTATATTCATGTAAATACATATTTATTATTAATAAATGCTTAATTTATCTTTAATATCATATAATATTAGATATATGAATATTAGATTAATGAATCTAATATTTTATTTATGAATCTAGAGTAAAGATAATGTTCATGGGACAAAAATACTTTGCAAATGAAATTATAAAGTTGTTATAATTATGAGATTCTTATTGCATCAAAGCAATGTTTTTAAAATTTTCTTGGTAGATCCTCTCTTAAATACTGGATATTTATCATAGCCGTAGAAACTGCTACATATTATGTTCTCTTATTTATAAAAGGAAACAATTATTCTCATAAATTGAGGTATAAGGGATATCTAGAACTAATATGTAGGTCCTTGTCATAAGACATGTACATTAAACTGACCTATATGAGAATTCAATATGGAGAGATCATTTATGTCTATGGAAAGGCACACGCGACGGTTGTGTAAGTGATCTTTAAACTTGAGATCAATAAGTTATCTCATATAGAGGATGTTATGTTTTGATCCTGTTATATGTTATCTTAATCGAGATAATAAAGGGGCAAACATTGAGTATAACATGAACTATATAAGGTACTTGAGTGATCAAAAGAGGATTCATCACTTTAGGTGAATTAGAAAAAAATATTTCATTTGTTCTCAAATAGTATTGACTGCGAAATCATTTGTCAAGGTGAATGAAATTTGAAAAGAGTTTCAAATCTTATTCAGACGATAAATTATTATTATGTGGGGAACAAACTTGATTTAATATGGCAGACATACTCCATGCTTTAATGTTAAATCGAAATATTATTGATGAAATGATATTAATTACACTAAGAAACCAGTCACTGAAAGCTTAAGTCAAACAACTAATAACTTTTTTAATATTTGGGAGATCATGACATGTTGTTAGACGAAACACCTGATCTTCAAATATAAAGTAATCAATTGTTGAATCTTCAAATATAACTTTTCTAATATTAGAAATCTAATGGGTCACACACATTAAGAACCATTAGTCAGAAATTAAGTTGGGATGATTTAATTTAGTATGCCTTGATTAAAATATATTTTAGAAATTAAGGACTAGAATATAATTAATACATGGATTATATTTCTAGACCTAGAAAAAATAAGTAAAGACTTGATTGAGTTAATTTCTAAAATTATCCTGAATTAATATATAGATATTATTCAAGGGAAAAAATGATATTTTGCTAATTTATAGGGTTTTTTATATTTCCTTATAAATAGTAAGCTATGCCTTTTATTTTTAATGGTTGTTTGTTAGACAGAAAATCTATGTAAGTCATAGAATAAAAACGTAACACTTTAGGCATAATAATCCTTCTCACCTAAATAGGAATTTAGGAAATTTCTTGTCACGACCCGAATCCCGGGTCCGTGACCGGCAACGCAGGAGCGGTGGCGGAAGGACACCCCTCCCGCGCTAAGCCTCAAAACGGACATATCAAAAGAATAATTTATTCAAAAATACGCAGCGTTTTATAATCTTCAGAAATATTATATTATTCAAAACTCGATGAAACCAAAAGATAGTTTAAAACTCCTCATCGTAATTAAAACCAAAAACAATAATAAATAAATACTCATTACATTGTCAAAATCCAAACTTAATTAAAACAAAGTAATAGTGAAGCGTCTAAGACATCGAATCAAAACACCTTGAAAAATAAGCAAGGCATACCGACCCAAACCGAAGAAGCGAGGAACACACAACAAAGTCCAACCGCTATCGTAAACTAAGAACCCGAAATAATATTAAGAACGAGGGGTGAGTTCAACCAACTCAGTGAGGGAATAATATTTAATATACATTTCGGATATTAATAGTTGCAAGATGATTTATCTTGATATACATATACATATACATATACATACTAAACATATTATCATAACGTAGTGGAAATTTATCCTCATATACATATACATATACATATACATACTAAACATATTATCATAAAGTAGTGGAAATTTATCTTCATATACATATACATATACATATACATACTAAACATATTATCATAAAGTAGTGGAAATTTATCCTCATAAACATATACAGATACATATACATACTAAACATATTATCATAACGTAGTGGAATTTATCCTCATAGACATATACAGATACAGATACATATACATACTAAACATATTATCATAACATAGTGGAAATTTATCCTCATATACATATACGATACGGATACATACTAAACATATTATCATAACGTAGTGGAATACATGTCAGAGATCAGATGACACCCGAAGGTGACCAGATGACACCCAAAGGTGACCAGATGACACCCGAAGGTGACCACTGTGGGATGATCAGTCGCCACGGCTGATGCCTCTCTCACCGCCTAGGTATACATACGAGAATACTATGTGCACATAGGCTAACTACTCTCCGTTAGCATGGAGTTACCGACAAGTCCGATATCAAGGCATAATAGATATTTACGGAATCATCGAGAAACGTATATCATATCAAATAGAATTTACTTTGACAGATTGCGAGTGCAAATTCAAGAATAAATGAGTACTCGGAAAATAAGTAACATATATAATTATTCAAGAAATTAACGAGTTGTACTCATTGTATAATCAGAATACATATTTACTTATCATATATGCATATTAAAGATTATCCCACTCACCCGGAAAATATAGAACTAAAAGGAATGTCGGATCGAAAAGACCCAGAAATCCTATTGAGGATTGTTAGGAGAACCTACAATAAATATATGAAATATACTCAAAAGCAACTCAAAGCAACACAAATAAAAGATCCCAATGCATAAAATAAACCCAGGTTTAGTCTCCTAAGTTTATGGACTAAAACGACAATTTTCCAAAACGGGGACCAAAACGTAATTTTACCAAAATTGGACCAATCTGGAAAATACATAACTATACTGAATTTTCACCCATAAACCATCCTTAATTCTGTCTAGAACGAACCAGGGACCGAACTGTAATTTTCATAAAGTTCGGGGACTAAAATGTAAATTCCCAAAATTGAGGGACCAAACTGAAAATATTCCAAATCAATTATCAAACTCAGATTCATCATCCTTATCCTCATAATAACACTGTCCAGAATCTCAAAATACAATTAGGGGTCAAATTATAATTTTCCCAAAGTTTAGGGACTAAACCGCAATTTCACAAATTGAGGGACCAAATTGAATTTTCGTCATCTTCAACCTCAAACCCAGAATTTCACAGATTACCTACTGTCATCTTCTAATTTCTAATACAATTTCACCATTCAAATAAAATCATAACTCAAAATCATCATCTTTACCTCCAATCTCTCAAAATCAACTAATTAACCAATTACCCACAACAATCAACCCATAACCTTCCAATTAATTCATCAATCAAACTCAAAACACAATATTCAAAACCCTAACATTTATCAAAACAGAAATTAAGGCTTAAAGAACACACATTTATACATAATCTTACCTTTAAACTTATTTCCTCCAATTCTCTTCTCCTTTCCTTATCTTTCCCTCTTTTCTCTTCTTCTTCTTCCTTCTCCCTTCTCTCTCACGGTTTGCTCTAAAAAACACAGCTCCCTCTTTTTGTTCATTTTGTTTTTATTCTTTCTATTTATATTTATCAACTATTTTACAATTACCACAATACCCCTCATTTAATAATACTTACTCTTTAAGCCACTAAGGGCTTTATTGCCTTTTACCTACTCATTAAATTTCAAAACATCACAATCTCCCCACCTTATAAAAGTTTCGTCCTCGAAACTTAAATTTAAGAACCAAAGTCTTACCATCATGATCAAATAAATTATTTAAAACTTATCTCTATAATTGTGTTTCTTAAACTATCATTTAAAGTCCACTTCAAAAATCAATAAATAGCACCATGCTTTCATTGCGCACTCTGATATATCCACTGAAAAAAAATATCCCATGCATAACTTTTCTTAATTCATATCCCTCAAAATCAAACAACACACCCTTCAATTTCTCTTGAATCAAATTTTCTCAAACAACTTATCCCAAATCATATCTCTTCAAAAATCAACTTGGAAGAAGCTTAGCCGGATGAAAAGTTGTTATAGGGTTTCTAATATTACCTCAAATGATAGTGCTTCTCTTGAAATTGAAGCGAAAACATGTTCAACAAGAAAGAAAAAAAAAAAAAAAAAAAAATCAAAGATAACATGGGACTTAAGATACCCTACTTAAACTTGACATCTCAGATTCCGATTAATGATCGTGAAAACATAACGAGGGAGCAAGTAGCTAAAGAAAACATAGATGCAGATGATGCCAGGAAAATGAAAAGGCTTCAGATGTAATTTAGGAATCCAAAGATCATGGTATTGAAGAGCTAATCATAAGCAAAATTAAAAGAGGAAAATGAGAAATCCTCAGAAATAGTTGAATCTCTAGGTCTTGAAGCAACAATAAATGAAGTTGTTATTGGCTAGAATTCTTGAGAAGTCATACAAAAGAAGAGCAAGGAATTTCAGCAACAACTAATAGAAATGTAGAAAATAAGAATGTGGAGTATCTAGAAGATTATTTGAGAAAAACAAAAGACATATCCTTGCAAGAAGATGATCGTAGGGAATATGACATCTCTCAATTAAAGCTTTAATCTAATAAAGATATACAAAATCAGAGTCCAAAGAAGGTACTACAAGAAGAATGTGGAACTCCTGATGAAATTAAAGAAGAAATCGAGGATGATTCAAAATTTGTATCCATGACTAATTCTCAAAGTTGAAGCATTAAAAGAAGATGAGAGTACTTCAAGTCAAATTATCCCGGAAAAGAAATTAGAAGAGCAAAATTAGACACCGGCAATGACATTTCTTTATAAGAAAAAGGATTGTAGGAATGAAATGATTATTACGAATATTGAAGATTATGTGTAAGTGAAAATACTAGTCGATCCATAAAATCGATCTCCACCAAAGATAACAGGAGATACATGTTTGCATAAGGATGAAACCAATAATCTTGAAAACTCCGGATTTGAGGTTGAACTCAATACGGGCATAAAAAGGATAGTATAAATGAAGTCCAAGTAGAAGAAAGCAAAAGCCCAATAATGCCTCAAAATTACGAGACTCAGAATATGAAACAAGCAAATAGACTTTTGAATCTATTTTAAAAGTTCATGGCCACAAAGACTTCATTGCATTAGAAGGAACTGACGTTAAGGAAAATCATCTAGAGGTAGAAATAACCGATTTGGTTGCGGAAGAGAATCGAGTAAGAAAATAATTGATACAACCTGAAATCATACTTATAGTTCGAAGTTAAATGCAATACGGATATGCAGAAGAACTATTCAAATGAATTCGATAAGGAAGAAGGCGAGAACACAAGATGAAGATTCAACACTACAAGCCTCAATGATGCGAAAAAGAGAGAGTAAAAGATAAAGAATATCTACCGAAGTAACAAAATAACGGAAAGAAAAGAAACATAAGCTTTGAAGATTTTTTTTTTTCCAATCTTAGGGTTGAGACGAGTGAAGATGGGTGTCATACCCCAAAGCCGTACCGACACGATCGACATATAATCGAGAGGATCACCATAGACCATGATAACCATGTAAACCCCTTACATACATATCATACCTAACCCGAAAGGAAAACTTCACAAATAAATTTTATTAATCAAATATCTTAATCCAATATTTCAAGTAAGTCTGTACTAGATTGTACATATAATATTCATACCATCAATTTACCCAATTCAAGATAACCATATTAATCACCATATAGATCATAATCAAAAGCCTATAATAACAACCTTAATAAGAAATTCTCCAATAACTGTCTCATCATCAATAACTGTCTCATTATCCATAACTCGATTAATCATATTTCAACTTTCTCTTACATTCAAAATCTATTTTTTCGAGATAAAAATATTGCGAAAAGAGATGAGCTTCCATGACTCAAAGAGTAATCAAAATAAATACACCCAGAAAAATATTATCAAACATATATATTTCATAGAATATTTCCAGCCATATATATATCATAGAAAAAGATTATTAGACATATTTTTCAGAATACTTACCAAAGATAACACATATAGATATAAATATGATAAAAAAATCAACTTTAAATAAAATAAATATTATAAGTTGTTCAAATACAAAAAAAATGCATACTTACATCCAATATACTCTCACTAACATTATTCGTACATATACATACTTTTAGAGCGCTACGAGTCGAGAAAATCGGACATAGAGTATTCAGATCTGTTTGTAACCTTTCACACAAGTTAGTGTTGGTATTCTAACTTGTTTAACTCAAAAATTCATATCAGATTTATATATCAAAATCACTAAAAATTCATATCATATTCATATTTCAAAGTCACAAAATGACAAATCAGATATATAAACGAATCATTTTTATTTTAGATATAATATTATTCTTCTAATAATTCAAAGTACTTTTAAATAATACTTATAATAATTACTCACTCCATATCACACAAACATATCCACATACACATATTTCATAAATACTTACAAGATATTTTTCATACTCATATGCATATATTATACAAATACTTCCAAAAATATACTTATACCAAATACTTATGCTTAAGTATTTCCAAGAAATATTATTACTCAAATACATATATTATACAAATACTTTCAAATATATATTTATATCAAATATTTTCACACACACAAGTATTTTCTCACACGTATGCAAAACACATATACCACATATATTATATCCAAGAATATACTTATATCAAATATTTACATACATTTATATTTCCTCACATGAATATCAACACAACAATAAAAAGAGTTCAAAACAAAAAGACAAAGAGGAATCACAACTAGACGAGAAGGATCCTAAGCTCCACATATTACGGGGGTTTTAACAAACCAGATTACAAGGTTTTAGCAAAACCAGGGTCCAGGGTTTTTAACAAACAAAATTACGAGGTTTTAGTAAAAACCGGGCTCTGATACCACCTTTGTCACGACCCGAATCCCGGGTCCGTGACCGGCAACGCAGGAGCGGTGGCGGAAGGACACCCCTCCCGCGCTAAGCCTCAAAACGGACATATCAAAAGAATAATTTATTCAAAAATACGCAGCGTTTTATAATCTTCGGAAATATTATATTATTCAAAACCGATGAAACCAAAAGATAGTTTAAAACTCCTCATCAGTAATTAAAACCAAAAACAATAATAAATAAATACTCATTACATTGTCAAAATCCAAACTTAATTAAAACAAAGTAATAGTGAAGCGTCTAAGACATCGAATCAAAAACGCCTTGAAAAATAAGCAAGGCATACCGACCCAAAACTGAAGAAGCAGGAACACACAACAAAGTCCAACCGCTATCGAAACTAAGAACCCGAAATAATATTAAGAACGAGGGGTGAGTTCAACCAACTCAAGTGAGGGAATAATATTTAATATACATTTCAGATATTAATAGTTGCAAGATGATTTATCTTGATATACATATACATATACATATACATACTAAACATATTATCATAACGTAGTGGAAATTTATCCTCATATACATATACATATACATATACATACTAAACATATTATCATAAAGTAGTGGAAATTTATCTTCATATACATATACATATACATATACATACTAAACATATTATCATAAAGTAGTGGAAATTTATCCTCATAAACATATACGAGATACATATACATACTAAACATATTATCATAACGTAGTGGAATTTATCCTCATAGACATATACGATACAGTATACATATACATACTAAACATATTATCATAACATAGTGGAAATTTATCCTCATATACATATACGGATACGGATACATACTAAACATATTATCATAACGTAGTGGAATACATGTCGAGATCGATGACACCCGAAGGTGACCAGATGACACCCAAAGGTGACCAGATGACACCCGAAGGTGACCACCGTGGGATGATCGGTCGCCACAGCCGATGCCTCTCTCACCAGCTAGGTATACATACGAATACTATGTGCACATAGGCTAACTACTCTCCGTTAGCATGGAGTTACCGACAAGTCCGATATCAAGGCATAATAGATATTTACGGAATCATCGGAGAAACGTATATCATATCAAATAGAATTTACTTTGACAGATCGAGTGCAAATTCAAGAATAAATGAGTACTCGGAAAATAAGTAACATATATAATTATTCAAGAAATTAACGAGTTGTACTCATTGTATAATCAGAATACATATTTACTTATCATATATGCATATTAAAGATTATCCCACTCACCCGGAAAATATAGAACTAAAAGGAATGTCGATCTAAAAGACCCGAAATCCTATTGAGGATTGTTAGGAGAACCTACAATAAATATATGAAATATACTCAAAAGCAACTCAAAGCAACACAAATAAAAGATCCCAATGCATAAAATAAACCCAGGTTTAGTCTCCTAAGTTTATGGACTAAAACGACAATTTTCCAAAACAGGGACCAAAACGTAATTTTACCAAAATTGGACCAATCTGGAAAATACATAACTATACTGAATTTTCACCCATAAACCATCCTTAATTCTGTCTAGAACGAACCAGGGACCGAACTGTAATTTTCATAAAGTTCGGGGACTAAAATGTAAATTCCCAAAATTGAGGGACCAAACCGAAAATATTCCAAATCAATTATCAAACTCAGATTCATCATCCTTATCCTCATAATAACACTGTCCAGAATCTCAAAATACAATTAGGGGTCAAATTATAATTTTCCCAAAGTTTAGGGACTAAACTGCAATTTCACAAATTGAGGGACCAAATTGAATTTTCGTCATCTTCAACCTCAAACCCAGAATTTCACAGATTACCTACTTGTCATCTTCTAATTTCTAATACAATTTCACCATTCAAATAAAATCATAACTCAAAATCATCATCTTTACCTCCAATCTCTCAAAATCAACTAATTAACCAATTACCCACAACAATCAACCCATAACCTTCCAATTAATTCATCAATCAAACTCAAAACACAATATTCAAAACCCTAACATTTATCAAAACAGAAATTAAGGCTTAAAGAACACACATTTATACATAATCTTACCTTTAAACTTATTTCCTCCAATTCTCTTCTCCTTTCCTTATCTTTCCCTCTTTTCTCTTCTTCTTCTTCCTTCTCCCTTCTCTCTCACGGTTTGCTCTAAAAAACACAGCTCCCTCTTTTTGTTCATTTTGTTTTTATTCTTTCTATTTATATTTATCAACTATTTTACAATTACCACAATACCCCTCATTTAATAATACTTACTCTTTAAGCCACTAAGGGCTTTATTGCCTTTTACCTACTCATTAAATTTCAAAACATCACATTTCTCATTGGTGATTCATGTAGATTACCGTTGGAGGCCGGACAATTGAACGACTTGTGGTTTGCAACAACCCAAACCTTTAAAGAATTATTCAAAGCCGAAGAAGATTAAATCTTTAGGTAATAAATCCTTAGACAAATTTAGATCTGTCTAATGGGATCCTAGAGACTCTTAAATAATTTTGTTTTACTATTTTCATAGCGTGTATGATATTCGGGAGGTCAACAAGAGCTACCTCCTGGAGTGAAAGGGTTTTGGGTTTAATCATAAAGTTGTGATTTGAAGAAGTTGCCACCTAGTATCATGATCACAAGGAAACCTATGGTTTGCGAGAGTCTGGGTAAAGATACTAGTTGTGTAAGGAAAAGACGCATCACCTCAGTATACCTTACCTATGGTAAACTGCATTGTTGATTAATTGTTAATCTAAGTCATGTTTCTGTTTGTTGGTTTCATCCAAGGTTCAAGAAAGATCTCCATTTGTAAGGAAGTCTCTACCTTATCAGATTAACTTTTAATTTTAGTATCACTTTTATTTTCTATTTTGTATCTTTAATACCCGAATGTATACTTTACAATGTAATTTTATACCCTCAAATATTAAAGTATATAGTTAAATTCTAATACTCTGAATATTAATTAAAAAAATAATTGTTTTGAGATTTTTGGTATTTTGACCAATTTCTAATGGATAATTATAAACTGGTTATGATATTCATTTTATATTTTTAAAATGTGATAAAAATACAATGTCGTTTATTAGAAAATATGCATGAAAAACCTTTAGAATTTAGTCGTATGGATGAAAAAAAACATATTTTTTGTGTTTTTGAAATGAGGAAATTTTTTAAATGTTTTTGGATTTTTTGAAATTTCAGAGAAAAATATGTATTTTTAATATCAAGTCTGTATCTTACAATGTGAGTCCACAGTCCGATATTAAATGAAATTCTTGAAGAAAAAAAGCATATTTTGTGTTTTCTAAAATAAAGGAAATGTTTTTAAATATTTGAATTTTTTTTGAAATTCCGAAGAAATATCAGGTATTTTTAAACCGGCATATCTTATAATGTAAATCTACAGTCTAATAGTAGGCAAAAACTATTGGAAAAACATGTGAGGTACCCACAAATAATTTCAAAATGGTCCCTGAATTTTTTCAAAATTTTTTGAAATTTTTAAGGGCCTATTTGGCTAGACCCCAAAATAAGAACAAATTAAAACTAAAGGAAAAAACTTAGGGCGTGTTTGCCAAACATGCCCTTAGCCTAAAATCAGAGGCATTAAAAATGCCTTAAGGTTGTGTTTGATAAACACGCCTTAAGTACCCAAACAAGATCTTATTTCCTTAACAAAATTGTTGTGAGCCAAACATGCCCTTCGCTTTTGGGTTAGTCTTGGCCCAACTAAATGGACCGGGTCTTTTGGGCCCAAGGCCATGTTCATGGGTTGAGCTGCGGCCTAGCCTAACCAGGTTTTTGATGGGCTGATAGTTGGCCCAACAAACTTTTCTCTTTTTATTAAATATGGATTGGCTTGAGGGTTCAGCCCTTTTTTCTATCACTAGCCTAACCTCGTGATAGAATTTTCTTAGCAAGAAAATTTGCCAAAAAAAATGAGTGCACTCTCACTTTAATCCATGAAAAAACATCATGTAATGAACCATAGGGAAGAAGAAGCTTACCTGGGCGAGAGGTGGTTCTTGATTGTCCGATGGTGGCTCTTTCAGGGTATTGGAGAGGGACAAAGGTTGCTAATTGGGCAGTTGAAAAAAAAATGGTGTGTAAATGCTGGGTTTTTGGCTCCCTTTCCCACCTGATTTTCTCCTCTTCTACTCCATGAAATTCACCTCTATTTATAGGGGATGAAAGAAGGATATGTGGTGTTTATTTGGCATGAATCTTAGCCATTGATTCAAACAGGAAAGATCTCAACCGTTGGCTAAAAGTCACCATCACTGGTTGTAAAGGCTGATTGGGTCGGTTTCTTTAGGTCAACTTTGCAGCAAGTTCAGGGCTTCCAAGGGACAACTTTTTTTCTTAGGTTCAGGTGCAATGGCAGGTCAGGAGAGTGGCATCTTTTTTTTTTCTTGTATGGTGAAGGTACGAGAGAAAATGAAGGCTTGAAAGACAGCATTAGAGTTGCCATTTTTGTTGCTATCGGTTGAAGATAATAAACAATATCAAATGACATGTTGTCTGGCACTGTTATTTTTTTACTTTTATAGACCAAACGACGTCGTTTTGATTCGAAACATGTCGTTCTAGTTAGAACAACAACAAAACGCACCATTTCATTTAAATGAAACGGTGTTGTTTTGGGATTTTTTATCTAAATTAGATCATTAACCCTTTTTTTAATTTTAGTATTTAATTTTTTAATTTATTTAATTAAGTCCTTAATTAAATTTTGATTCTAAGAATCAATTGTGAACTTTGCAAACAACAAGGATCAAAATATAAAAAAAATATATAAAATACACAGTGAATAATAATAATAAATTGTGAGTATGGAATGGTGATTTTGTAATAGTAAAAGTAAATGTTGCTTTAGTTTTGTTTGTTAATTACAATGTTAATTGTTAATAATTATAATTATATATATAACAATCCATTAGCTTTTGTGCTCGTTGTGATGACGTGTTGTGGGGTGATTTTAATTTTTATTTAATTATACATTGATTACAATAAATTTATTTAAATATTTAAATTCTGGAAGAGAAATGCAATTTTTTAACCAAAACCCCTTTTGTTATTTATTTTAAAAAAATTCTACGATATTCAAATAAATATTTGCAGGTATCTCAATAACTTAAAAAGAAGTAAAAACACTTATTTATGTAGGTAAAAAAATCCCATTTTTATATTAACTTTTTTTTATTTTTTTATTAGTAGTATGTTTGTTTTTTTAAGCAAAAACTTGATCATAATGTTAAAAGCAAGTTTTAAACAAATTTAAAAAAAAATCAATATCTTTGTATGTTTATGTTACTATATGAAAACATATCATCAAATAATTAAATTCATCAAAATCATATAAAAAATAACGATGAAAAGATTATTTTATTTCTATTAAATATTAATATGCAATATTTTATAATTCAGTGTATATTAGGCTTATATGTAATTGTTAAAAAAATAATTGCAAATATAAGCATAAAAGATATAATCTCATTTTAAAAATATGATTTGTTAAATAGCATTATAATTATTAATTAAAATAAATATATATTTAAAATTTAAAAAAAAAAGTTATATGAGTCTAATATACTAGCACACATGTTAGGCCTCCAACAAGCAAAGGACATGCTTGCTTCTTTTTATATAAATAAATGATGTGTGGGATAATTTAATTGGTCAGATTTTATATTTATTTTTTAATAGTTACAAGTTCGAGTCTCCTCAGGAATATTAGAGGTTTATATAATTGTTAACTTCAAGGCCCGTAAAATTAGTCGAGGTATACACAAACTAGGCCGGATATCCATATTAATTAAAAAAAAAATCAAGCATCATCTGCTGCTATAATAATTTTCCGGAAGTCACTTCCACCCATTAATGAAGTTGGAGCTACTTGCTTCCGCGATCTGGTTTGTCATGGCTAATTCCTTTACCCATGTGTTATCTTATGTTCTGTCTGTTCTGCGTTCGAGAAGGAAATTTGTTTCTCTTCTTCTATTGCTTCTTGAACCATTGTCCAATTGAAACTCCTCTTTATTCTGTTTGCTAACATGGCAATTCCCTTTCAAGAAGATACATCATATGATCGTCTTTGATTCCAGGAGCTAAATGGGAAAGTGAGGGATGCTGTAATTTCTGGGTCATATTGTTTCTCCTAAATGTTTGGTTCCCTTTATCTCAACTCATGGACAAGTTAGTCAACACGATTGTCCTAGATCAGATTGATCAAAAGCGTGAAGGAGGGTAGATCGGCGGAGCTTTATTGAATCAATAACTTGGATATATTTGTCGAAATTAGAATGGGGCAGGTGGATTACTGTGAAAAGGGCTTCGATGCAGCGATGCTTAAAGATACAGCAGCTGCTTATCATTCTCAGAAGGCATCAAACTGGATAATTCCTGTCCAGATTACATGTTAAGATCAAGCAGGATTTGTTTCCGTTTACGAGTCAATGAACTTTTTCCAGCTTGTTGGTGATTCCAGGCTTGTCAATGAACTGTTGAAAGGATGCAATTTTCAATGCTTGAGTTTTGCGACGTTGGATTGTGAGCTCCAAAACTAGCATTGGCATGGATGGCTTGACCATAGTAGATATCAAGCTTCTAATGGGCTACCAAATGATCCACAGATGGATGACAAAACAGGATAGACAAATATTTATAGTTAATTATGGCTTTATTAACTAACAGAACAGAACAGAAATGGTTCTCTGTAATCAAATCATCTTTGTCGAGCTCTTCATTTATCAAGCATTTGTTTTGCTAAGTTATCTCTCCATTCTCTTCATTCATTACTCAGCTCCACAATTGAAACAGTCTTCTCTGATGGGCATATGCTCAAGTGACATTGGAGTGAATTCCTCTGGGTTTGCTTTGCAAGCATGTATATTCTAATGAAATTATGGAGCAAACAACAAGCTATTATATGTATATTCTAATGAAATTATGGAACAAACAACAAGCTATTATTATCTGACCTTGTATTTTAATCGGATAAAATGATGGACCGTTTAAGTTACTCATGGCTTTATGAGAAAGCCAAAACATCTTTCGATAACATTTTGAGCATGTGACTGCTATTATTATTTTAGTTTTTTTTAAAATTGATTTTTTTTTAACTTTATTTATTAACATAGTTGATTGAAAATTATACTTCATAATTTATTTTGATTTTTTTTATATAGAATTATTCAAACCTTATGACTTGGGTCACGAGTTGGTAGGTTAACCTGAGTTAACTCGAGTCGTTTTTATTTACTTTCTATAAGGTTATCTTCGTCTCATGACTCGAGTCATGGATTTGATATGTTTACTCGAGTTATTTTTTTTATTCTTTTTTAATTGATTTTATTTTCAACTTCATTTTTCAAACATTAGATTAATTAAAAATTAAATTTTATAATTTATTTTTACTTTAAGTTACTCATGACTTTACGAGAAAGCCAAAACATCTTTCTATAACATATTTTGAGCCTGTGAGTGCTTTATATTGAAGTACTCTTCATGATTTTTAGGTGCTCACTGGTTCATATCCTAAAGAAACCGAGTCAATGACAGAAAAAGATTAATAGCTAGAAATCAATCAACAAAACTAGAACTTTCTATTTGGTTCCAAGAAAATGAAAAAAAAAAGTCAAAGAAAGAAAATAAGAAAGAAAAGGAAGAAAAGTCAAAGATAGAAAGTCAAACTTGGCTCCTCTTTCAAAGTAAAAGAGGACTTTTTTAAAGTCCTGCCAAGGCTATGGCTTATTATATGATACAATTTTAAATAGTATCGTGTTCTTTTATATGATTTAATAAAACCTTTTCTATTTGTGTATTTCGCATCAACTTTTGCTAACTGGTTCTTTTTTTAAATTTATTCTTCTTCTTTCGTCATATAATTTATTAAAAATTAAACTTTATAATTTATTTTAATTTATTTTTTAAAGGGTTATCCAAGCCTTATAACTAAGATTGTGGATTTGACAAGATAACATGGTTGACTCAATTTTATTTTTTTTAATTGATTTTTTTTCTAATTTCATCTTTCAACATTTTATTGATTGTGAATTAGGCTTCTTGATTTATTTTGGTTTATTTTCTATGAGGTTATTATGGTTTTATGACCCGAGTCATGAGTTTGATGGGTTAACTCGAGATATTTTTTAGTTTTTTTAAAATTGATTTTTTTTTCAATTTCATTCATCAACATTGAGTTGATTGAAAATCGTGCTTCATAATTTATTTTGATTTTTTTTTATTTGAGGTTATTCAAACCTTATGACCCAGGTCACGAGTTTGGTAGGTTAACCTGGGTTAACTCGAGTCATTTTTTATTTACTTTCTATAAGGTTATCTTAGTCTCATGACTCGAGTCATAGAGTTGACATGTTTACTCGGGTTATTTTTTTGTATTCTTTTTTAATTGATTTTATTTTCGACTACATCCTTCAACATTGGGTTGATTGAAAATTGAGTTTCATAATTTATTTTGATTTGCTTTATATAAGGTTATCCTCATCTCATTACTTGTATCGCAAGTTTGGTAGGTTAACCTGGATTGACTATGGTTTTTTTTTTAATTGATTTTTTTTTAATTTTATTCGTCAACATTGTATTGATTAAAAATTAGACTTCACAATTTGTTTTGATTTTCTTACTATAGAGTTATCATAATCTTATGACAATGGTTGTAGATTTAGTAAGTTAACATTGGTTGACCAGGATCTATCTAAGAAGTTGTTTTCTCAATATTTAAAAAATAAAGATGTCTTTTTGAATTTTTTTTTGAATCACTATATTTTTACAGGTCATCTAAGTTGTTTTTATACTCACTAAGTTTACTAGTAATATCGATCCAACCCCACATGGTTTTTTTTACTAAAAAAAGTTAGAAACATCTGAATATTTTTTTATGTTAAAAAAATTTTGATCCAATCCACAACATTGTATGGCCAATGATATAGTTCACTTGCTATGTTAAAATTTGTTGAGGTAAAAAACCTTAGCTATAATATTAACATATACTAAAAAGTCATGGCATTTCATTGTAGTAGTAAATAGTGAAATGCCAAGGTCTTTTTAACTTTTGTCCTCAAATCTTTTAGGTTTTTTTTTTTTAATTTTATGCTCTAACATTGAGTTTATTGGATATTGTATTATAATTTATTTTAATTTGCTTTTTATGAAGTTATCCGAGTCTCATGATCCAAGTCGTAAGTTTTGCAAGTTAGTCGTGTTGACTCGAGTCTTTTTTTATCCTTTTTAATTAATTTATTTCTCAACTTCATCCTTCAACATTGGGTTGATCAGGAATTGGACTTCATAATTATTTTTTATTTGCTTTTTATGGATTTATCACGATCTCATGACTCAGATCGCAAGTTTTGTGAGTTAGCTATGTTGACTTAAGTTTTTTTATTCTTTTTTAATTAAATATTTCTTTTCAGTTTCATCCTTCAACATTGAATTGATTGAGAATTAGACTTAATAATTTATTTTATATGGAATTATCTTGGTCTCCTGGCCCGTTTTTGGCAAGTTGTTATTTTTTGTCCCTTTTTTATATTTGTTTTCGATGTAATCCTTCAATATTGGGTTAATTGAAGATTGGGCTTTATAAGTTTTTTTTTTATTTGCTTTCTATTAGGTTAATTGAAGATTGGGCTTTAGAAGTTTTTTTTATTTGCTTTATATGGGGCTAACACAGTCTTACGACTTGGCGGGTTAGGTCAGTTGACTCGAGTTTTTTTATCCTTTTTTAGTTGAATCTTTTTTCAAGTTCATCCTTTAATATTGGGTTGATTGAAGATTAGGCTTCATAAGTTTTTTTTTTGTTTTTTTTCTATGGAATTATCACAATCTTATAACTCAGATCGCAAGTAAGGTCAGTTAACTCAAGTTTTTTATCCTTTTTTTAGCTGAATATTTTTTTAATTTCATCCTTCAACATTGGATTGATTGAAGATTGGACTTCATAAGTTTTTTTATTTGTTTTCTATGGAATTATCACAGTCTTATAACTCGGGTCGCAAGTTAGGTCAGTTGACTCAAGTTTTTTTTATCCTTTTTTTAGTTGAATTTTTTTTCAATTTTCTCCTTTAATATTGAGTTGATTGGGAATTAGGCTTCATAATTTGTTTTGGTTTGCGTTCTATAAGGTTATTTTAGTCTTATGATCCGAGTCACGAGTTTGGTTGATTGACTCGAGTTGACTCATATGGTTTTTAGTTTCTTTTTTTTAATTGATTTTTTTTTAATTTTATCCTTCAACATTTGGTTGATTGGGAATTGAACTTTATAATTTGTTTTGATTTGTTTTTTATAGGGTTATCCCGGTCTCATAATCTAGGTTTGACAAATTAATCTAAGTTGACTCGGCTTATTTTTTAGTTGAGTTTTATTTTCAATTTCATCATTCAACATTGGATTGATTAAGAATTAGGTTTAATAGAAAAAATAATTAATTTGCTTTCTATAGGGTTATCAGAGTTTCATGATCTAGGTAACAGATTTAATAAATTAACCTGAGTCGATCTAATATGTTGTCATTTAAATATTTTAAAAAAAGAGGTCATCTTGATTTTTTTTAGTCAAATTATATTTTTACCAGACGTTCAGATTAATTTTTGACATGTGAAGTCGACCAAATCACATCAAGTTAATCCCTATATAGTTTAAATTTTTTATACTAGAAACACATTAACAATACTTGGATTTTTTTGTATGTCCAAATTTTTTATATCCAACCCATAAGATAACATGGTTAATGATCTAGTGCGTGTGTATTGTCATGACCCAATTTTAACTCCTTTTCTTTTAATTTAATTTTAAAAAATTTAAAGTTTTAAATATCAAGGACTATTTTTTTTATTAAGGGTGCAATTTGATAATGTACAAAAGAATTAGGGATTATGGTGTGTTTTTATTTCATCATTCCATGCACCGTCGTCAGTGGTGGCACGTTTTGTAGGATAGAAGAGAGAAATAAAAGAGAGAAAAAAAAAGGATTACTGGCGTCAAACCGACTGCTTAGAGATACCATACATCACCAATAAAAAAAATACGAAGAAGAACCAAATGAGAAGACGAAAACTTATTTTTCACCATTAAAAAATACCGCATATGCACAAAGTTAATATGAGCGTATGAGGTTTAATGTGAGAAATGTGCCTCTAAAAACATTTAATAAACAAACTAATCTCGATTTGCATAAAATTGTTTAAAAAATATTGTTATTGAAAAAATAAATCATATTTGTTATACATATATTGCAGAATTTTGTGAGTGTGTGTGGAGTGATTAAGGAAACAAGACGGGGACAATTGTTTAACAATTTTCTCAAGAACAAATGGTATTTTGTCGAACAACGGAAACAAGGAATCAAACTCTCATAGTGAAGCGGAAAGAACACCAAAAAAGTTTTTCCACGGGGGGGGGGGGGGGGGGGCCCTTGCTTTATTGTAGTTGTCAAATGGCTTGGCGTCAGCCGCACGAGTTAAAGATTCCAAAAAAAGCTAACCCCCACCCCCCAAAGATTCCAAAAAAAGTTAACCCACCCGCGTCAAAAGGAGGTTTTTTTCCCCTTTGCTACACGTTCTTTTCATATATAATATTAGGATGCTTCTGCTTTTTTGTAATTTTAATTATTACAATATTAATAAGTTGATATAAAAAAGGCTGACACGTGTGTTATGCACGTGTAAGTATTTATCCAGTTTGGTCCTAATTCTTTTTATTATTATTTTTTTATCCTTTGCATTGATTTTTTTTTATTTCATCATTTAGAATTTAATTTAATTTGTTTTGTTTCCAATTTTGGTCCTCATTTTTTTTATTTCTCATTTTTTATCCTTTTCTTCATTTATTTTGTTTTTCAATTTAATCCCTAATTATTTTCTTTCAATTATTATTTTTGTGCATGACTTAGTCCTCATTTTTTTTTGTTTTTTTTTTAATTTTTTATGATTGAGAATTTTGCTTCATTATTTTTTTGTGTTTGTTTTCTACAATCATGACCCAGTCCACCAGTTTCGATGATTAGGTCGGTTGAAGTTTGGTCTTTTTTAAAATTCTTTTTAAAAATTAATTTTTTTTTATTTTCATCATTTGACATTGACTTATTGGGCCTTAAGCTTCGTGATTTGTTTTGATTTTTTTTTTATGAGGTTATCCTTACCTCATATCTCGGGTCATGGGTTATTAAAGTTAAGCTGGGTTAACTCGGATCTTTTTTGTTTGATCATCCGATATTTTTTCCCACTTTCGATGGGACTTTTCTAACTTTTTAAGACTAATACGGGTTGTCTTGAGTTTTTTTTTTTTATCTTTCCTGGATCTACCTCTTTTAAAATAATTTTTTATTAGATTAAATTAATTTATTTCATCCTTCAATATTAAATTAGTATGGTATTAACTCGGTTTTTTTGGTGCTCTATGTTAGATCTTACTCTTTTAACAAAAAAATCTTTTTTAATTAAATTAATTTTCTCACCATTCAACATTGAATTTGTTTTATATTGAGTTTCTTAGTTGAGCCTAAATTTGAAATTTAACGGTTTATGACTTTAGAAAATTAACTTAGGCTTAGAAGGTTCACCGAAATTTGCATGGATTTCCCCTTTTCTTTTTTGGTTTCATCCTCATAAGTTTTCTTACCTTTTTTTTCAATTCCTATGAGATTTTCCATTAGTTTTGAAAAAAGTATGTGTTACCTAGAACTTTTTTTTGTGGGTTTTGTTCAATTTAGTTTTTTATGAGGATTTTTTGTTTAATTAAATATAAGCATTACATGTTTTCCATCCTATGTTCCAATTATTTTTAAGACCCAGGGCGACCTGGGTCATGAGTCAACCTGTCAGGTCGAGCGTTTTGAGCATCCAATGGTGTATTTTGATTTTGATTTTTTCAATTTTTCTTTTTTTCCAATATGGTCCTCACTCACTTGATTTTTATTTTTGTTTTGGATTCTTTTGTGAATTTGTGGACTTGGAAATTTTCAATTTGGCCCATTTCAATATTTGATGGTATTTTAGGTTTTGGCCCTCGATGTTTCGGTTTTAAATTTTTATTCTTGGCATATTTATCAAATTTTAATTTGTTTTTGATTTTATTATTTGGATCCATAATCTTGATTCTTTTCAATTTCATCCCCCTGGCTTGCTGATATTTTTGTTTTTTTTACTTTTTTTGGTTTTTTGATTTTTTCCTCATTTTATGTTTCATCGTTTGAATTTTTAAGGATTGACAACCAATTTTGTTTTTTCATTTTCTCTTTTTATGATGCGAAGCTGTTATTTTATGTATTTTTTAAAAATACATTTACAATACTTTGTAATTTTTTATTTACGCTTCAAAAAAATTAGACCAACCCACAACAAAACGAGTATAAGCTATTTAGTTTACATTCTATCTCGTGGCTCACCAAACTATTTTTCATGATTTTCCTTTATATTTCCGAGTCAGGATGCACATACTTATGTTGGTGATGCTAATCATTACCATTTTATTTAATTGATCTCAAGTTTTGAATTTAAAAAAAAACGAAACTTAATCATCCCACTTCTTAGTTACGACCTCAATATTCCATGAGATTTGCATATATTTTTCCTCGGCCTAGTTTTCAATATTGGAGGAGAAATTCACTTTTCTCCGACTAGAGACTAGCAACAACAGTTATATATTTTTTTCCTGATTGGACAATAAGAATGTTTTTGAATTAATTTATATTAATTAAAATTAATTTCTTTTTTAAGAAATACACTTTGACATAAATTTAATATATTAAAAAAAAATTAATAAGTTTTTCTATATATTAATCTTAAAATTTAAATAAAAAATCTTTAACCACTTATAAATCTCTTGGAATTTAACAACATAATAAAAAAGCTAAAACAGAAGGTAAATTTATTGTTGTTTATATATTTTCTATTCACCTTTATAGTGTAATTATTATTTTGCCATTCACAAAAAAATAAAATGTCCACATGTTGGGGGCATTAAAGGTCTTTTCACATGGTCTATTAATTATTAAAGGATTGACAGGGTATATCTATCTTTTTCAAATTTTTAAACATGGTAAAATGATAAAATTATTTAATAACCCTCCAATTCAATTTTTTTAAAACTAGAACACAAAGGTATTTATGACTTTTTTCATTTTTTTTAAATAAAGTAAAATTACAAGTTTACCTCTTCAATTGAAAAAACCAAACCATGCGTCAAAGGCTTTTTGGTCCTTTAGCCGTTTTTTTTTTTTGTTATTACCAGGTTCATTGAAGGCATTTTGGTCTTTTAACGAGGATTAATTTATATTTAAATAAAAAAAGTTGTTGGGGCATGGAAGGTGCATGCACATTTTGAGCGGCACGTACAACATTTCTTAGTGGCAAAAAATACCATTTCGCCATGTCGTTAGAAGCTTCGCTGTGCTCTCTTCATGTTGGTATGACGCATGTTGGTTGCAGAGGAGCGGTTTATGGCTGGTGGATCTTTTTTTTTTCTTTTCTCTCTCCTCCCTAAAAAATTATAAGTTAGCCCTCTTTGTTACTGATATTTCAACTCCAGTCATTATTCTTTTGATTTTTGATTTTTTTTCTCTTTTATAGAATTTTAATTTGTTTTTAATTTTACCTTTCAACCTTAATTTGTCATATATTTTCTTTCAATTTGGTCCTTATTTTTTTTATTTCTAATTTTTTTTCTTGGTCATTTTGTAAAAGTTTTATTGGTTTTTAATTTCATCATTTAATCCAATTTTATGGTATATTATTTTTCTAATTTAGTCTTCATTCTTTTGATTTTTTTGTCCTTTTGTTAAAGTTATTTTTCTTTTCAATTTCACTCTCCAATTAAAAATTTGTAGTTTCCCTTTAATTTATTTTTTATTTTGATTTTTATCCTTATTTTTTTAATTGCTATTTTTTGGGATCATTTTGTGTGATTGTTTTTTTTCTCTTCACGATTTCATCCTCTAGTGTTTGATTTATTGAGGTTTGGACTTCATGTTTTTTTTCTCTCCATATATGGTGCTTTAGGTCTAATGACCTAGATTATGAGTTTTGTTAACGGGGTTTTATATTCTTTTTTGGCTTATTTTATTGTTTGGTTTCATCGTTCAACATTAGTTTATATATATATAAATCAACTTTGTGGTTTTTTTTTATTTCTTTTCCATTGGATTTTCTCAACCTCATGATTGGAACACGAGTTTAGCCGAGTTGGCTTGTTTCTTATTGTCTAAGTTACATGACTTTCATTCTAACTTAGGTTAACTCGCATTAGTTTTTTTATAATTTATTTTTGTTTACTATCATCATCTATTTTATTTTTATCTTATTAAAATAAAACCAATTTATTTAAAAAGCCAGGGTTATAAAATGAGTTGTAAAGTTTTTTGTTTTCTTTCTTTAAAACATTCATACAAAACCTAAACATTATTAATTTGTTTTTTTAAATAATCTCGTATAGTTTACACTATATAATACACCACACCAAATAACAATAACACCAGCTACTTTTTACACCAATTTCAAACAGCAATAAAATTTATTTATTTTTTTTAAATTTTTTTTTTATCTTTTTGTTTATTTATCTTGTTTTCCACCTGGAATAATAATATAAAACAATAGCACAAAAACAACGTTAATATTAATAACAAGTGGCGACAATACACATCGCTATCAAAGTTCCTGTCTGTCTGTCCTTTCTTTCTTCTGTTTTTTAACTTGATTTCATTATACATTTTATTTTATATTACTTCACTAGGGTTTCAAAAATTAGATTCGATCATATCGATCCTTTCTCGATCTTAACCCCCTTTCAAAATTTCTTGTTTTTGGAATTTTATTTCTATTCATTTTTCTAACCCCCTAGGGTTTCTATTTATTTCCCCCAATTTCCATTCCCATTGTGCCTGCGTAGATTTCAAAATCCCCTATCCGAAGCTTCTTTAGAGCTTCAATCCTGGTGAGTCTTTTCTCTTTAATTTGAACAATTAGGGGTTTTCCGTACATTTGAGTTTGTTTAGGCAAGTTCTGAACTGGGTTGTTGCAAATTTTAATTTTTTTTTTTGCTTTGCAGCGAATAAATTTCAAGGTGCATAATTTAGAAAATTTGCATCTTTTTTAGTTGTGAATTTTGGTATTTATTGAATTGGGTTGGGATTATTGTGTGCTTTGAGCATGGAATCTGTGAGAGAAGCTGGTGGTGGAGTTACTGGTGCCGTGTTAATGAGGTTTGTTTGGACTCATGGAGGTCGAAATGTATTTCTCAGTGGTTCTTTTAATAGGTGATGATACTCAATTTTAAATACTCTTTGTCCGAGGTTAATTGTTTTAGGAGCAACCCAATTTTCTTCATAGTGGTACTGATTGATAGGTTGTGTGTTTTTTGGGTTTTTGTGAAGATGGGGTGAGCTTATACCTATGTCGCCAGTTGAAGGTTGCCCTAATGTATTTCAGGCTATTTATGGTATTACACACGGAAATCACCAGGTAGGTTGGTTTTGTTGGGCTTTTGATCAATTTGAATTGGTGTACATGTAGTTCAATTTATTCTATTTAAAGAAATGTTTAGTAATTGCTCTAGGATGCACTAGTGTGGTCAACGATATGCTCATACTTGTGACATGCTTCTAGAGTTTACTACACATTGTGAGTGCTAAAAAAGAAAAGAAGAAAGAACAAGTCCAGGGTAGCACATAACTTTTTACAAACTTCATTAGCAATGAACTCGTCTTGAAGGCTACTTATAATGGAGGCATTTTCTGTATACAATAATAACTATCATTAGCTTATTTTGTAATGAAAGCCTTTTTTTTTTCAAAGTATGCTCTTATATGATAGGGTTGAAGTACTTTGACTATCATTAGCTTATTTCCTACTTATAATGGAATTGTTTGGATTCAAGTGATCTCAGAAAGATTTAAACTTGACTAGGAAATGCTTTTATGAATATGTTCTGTGCCTGCGAATGGTTCTATGTCTGTACTGATATATATATGGATATTGCAATTCATGCATTTGATATTTACATGCAGTACAAGTTTTTAGTTGATGGAGAATGGCGACATGATGAACTCCAACCTTACACAACAACCGAATATGGGATACTGAATACTATCCAGTTTAACATGGAAGCCAATTTTAATCCAGAGATGATTCCAGGATCTAGTATGGAATTGGATAATGAGGCCTTTACCCGTTTGGTGAGATACATACTACTTCTATAATAGACATCATGACTGCTGGAAATTGTTCTGTTTTGTTAACGTAATTTTGGTCATTCAGAAATTAAGATTTCTTCTCACCAGCTGCCAATTATATGCATTCTAAGGATCATGGATCTGGGGCTTTCTGTTCCATCATTTGAAAAACTTGAAGTGTCTTCGTATGAAAACATTTGTTTTTGGTTGCTTATATTTACGTGGCTGTCTTACCTTGTCTCACCTTACTGTTACAATATTCTAGTTTTCATCAATACTTTTCCCTTTTACAAGTTTTGGAATGTAACGAGGATTTTATTTACAATGCAGGTCAGTGTATCAGATGGTACGTTGACTGGTGGCGTGCTAAGCATATCAGAGGCTGACTTACAGGTCTCTCGTCACCGGATTTCTGTGTTTTTAACTACACACACTGCATATGAGCTACTTCCCCAGTCAGGCAAGGTTTGGATCCTTTACCAATGGTCTTCATTGTGGCACTCATATTTTGGCTTTTTACTTGGATTTGAAATCAGCAAATCTATATTCTCCTAATTTAGAAAATGCAACTTACAGGTAGTTGCCTTGGATGTTGATTTACCGGTAAAGCAAGCCTTTCATATTTTGTTCGAGCAGGTATCAAACCTTTTTTTTGTATGCCTTTACCGGTAAAGCAAGCCTTTCATATAATGTTACATGCCTTTGTGATGGAATGCATAATTGGCATGTTTTAGTTGTTGCTTTCATGATTCAGTTCATCATGTATTCTTACCTTTCGGTGCTGATTGTGAGTTTGTGACCATCATTTCTTCTTTTGAACTAGGTTTGTAATTTTTCTTGGTAGTTCCTTCACTTGTTTTGTTAGGATATCTAACTAGATCATCATAGAATCACTCGGATCCGTGAGCAGATCAATAAGGCTTTAACTATACCACACCTTCCACACTTACTCCACCACCCACAGTAATCTCCGTATGTTAGCATAGATATATATTTCCTTCGCATGTTGAAGCATCCATCTTTTATGACATTTCTAAAGGAATTTATCAGCCTGAAATAACAACAGCCAAAACTACTTAATTTCTTTCATGTTCTCCTTGCCAAACAGAAAGGCAGCCATCTCTGATATTGTACCCAGCTTGCCTGCTCCAGAATATCAACACCTGTGGTCAGCTTATTATGATTCCTCTTTTATAAAATGAATTTCCTTATTTAACCCTTCTCAGCGAGTAAGATATTGAGCACTGGATCAGGAAAAAGATATCTTACTCAGCAAGAAACAAATGTCAGTTGGGTGCCTAATTTAAGATACAAAGTAGATGTGGCTGTGATTACTTCAGTTCTCATTTATTGAACCCTTCTCAATGAGTAAGATATTGAGCACTGGATCAGGGAAAGACATCTTACTCAGCAAGAAACAAATGTCAACAGGGTGCCTAATTTTAGAATAAAAAGTAGATGCAGCTGTGATTACTTCAGTACTCATTTATGGAAATCCAAGGTGTTAATTTCATACTTGTGCTGTTTGCAATGCAATGCATTTTCCAATCTAAAAGGAGAAGGAAATAAAAAATCATGCTGCACATGTGCGAAAGTAAATAGTCAGTTTCAAGCTGGCTTAAGTCCTGCCTTCAGGCTTAGTCTGTTCCATGATATGAGCTTTGCATACTTATTATTTACAATTGTTGGTTGTTATGCATATTTACTTGTTGCTGATTAAGAGCTTGGGTATGTATGCCTTCTAAGTTAGCTGTTTCCAGGGAATCCCTATGGCTCCTCTTTGGGACTTCTCTAGGGGCCAGTTTGTTGGAGTGCTTAGTGCCTTGGACTTCATATTGATATTGAGAGAGGTATGTGCATCTAAAATCATGTCTTCTTTCAGCAGTGAATCTTCTAAATACAAATATTTATTCGTTCATTGATTTTCGCTGTGCAAATTTGTATGCATCAGAGATGCATATAGATAAACAATGCAACAACACAAGGTTCATTTTCCTTTAGGGTAAAAGTAAACAAATTTTTATACAGCTTTGTTTTCCATATGGCATGATATCCATTTATCTTCTTTGAAGTTTGACCCCAAATGTTTGGGGATAGGTTTTGATTCGGGGACAAAACCCAAATGTAATTGATGGCTTTTGGGATATTCATGGATATTGGGAGAAATTTACATGCTTTCTAAAACAGGCAAAAAGCTTGAATAATTTATGTTTGGATGCTACTGTTCTTGATAAGAAGTCTTTGTGGACATAAATATACTGTTTGCATGTTTCTATAACACTGATTACTTTTACTTGCAGCTTGGAAATAACGGATCAGATTTTACGGAGGAAGAACTTGATACACACACAATATCCGCTTGGAAAGAGGGAAAATCATATCTGAATAGGCAAATAGATGGACATGTCCGGGCTCTACCTAGACATCTCATACATGTAAGTGATCTCTCAGGCATGCTTGTATCTGTAGCATGTAAACGACCCCCTAATTTGTTTTTCGCCATTCATGCATCAAGTGGAGTGTAATTATTCTTGGTGCTTCATTTTTGTGCTGCACTTATAGGAAGCATTCAAATGGCTTTATCTTGAGTTACTATATATATAACAAAAATGTTTGATGTGGCTCTTGTCCATTGATCTGGATTTTGGCTAATGTGCAGGCTGGGCCATATGACAACTTGAAAGAGGTTGCTTTGAGAATATTGCAGAATGAGGTGGCTACAGTTCCCATTATCCATTCATCATCAGAAGATGGTTCATTTCCTCAATTACTGCATCTTGCCTCACTCTCTGGAATACTGAAATGTAAGGCTTTTTGGTTAGCTTGCTAAGTAGCTACACATAGTTTATTACTAACCATAGGATGTTAATTTCCAGGTATTTGCAGGTACTTTAGACATTGTTCTGGCACCGTACCCATGCTCCAACTGCCGATTGGTGCAATACCAGTGGGTTCATGGGTTCCAAGTATTGGAGAGCCTAGTGGGCGCCCCTTGGCCATGTTGAGACCAAGTGCTTCTCTTAGTTCAGCTTTAAACTTGTTAATTCAAGGTATGTTTGTAATTTCTGTAAAGTGCAGACAGAAGGAAAATAAATTATCAACAGAAGAATTCGCGTATGTTTTGGAAGTAGAAGTTCAAATTCTTAGTGGCAAATATTTCTAGCAAACTACTTGAAACTGCTTTACATGTATTACACTTAAAAGTTACACGGAACTTTTGAAAATCTTATTGATTGGATGAGGTGCATATGAGTACACACTATTTGATAAATTTCTTGAATTGCCAAAAATTGAAATAAAATTGACGAGGATCTATTTTATCAACTAATAAATTATTCATTTTTTGTGTATAAATTTCTTGAATTGCCAAAAATTGAAATAAAATTGACGAGGATCTATTTTATCAACTAATAAATTATTCATTTTTTGTGTCTCCTATTTTATGACTCACCTGAACCTCCCTCCTTTTGGATCTGATGGCTGGGCCCTGTGATTGGGTATTTTTCCTACTTAAACCCCTTACCACTGGTGTGCCTAAAATTGGATTCTATGTTTCTGGTATGATGCCCAGAGATTTCATTGGCTCAGGTAGTTATGTGGGGGATAGTTTAGTCGTTTGGACCAAATACATTGTTTCCTTTTGGGGTAGTTTTCTATGGTTTCAGCTAGACAAGAATATACTTCAGCTATACATCTTGATCTTCTTGTAATTTTAATCCCTGGTATTTTTTTATCACCTTCTGTACTTGCAGCTCAAGTAAGTTCAATACCAATAGTTGATGAGAATGACTCGTTAATAGACATATATTGTCGGAGGTAACTTGTTCTTCTGGGTTTGATATTCTTAAAACCATATTTTGCAACTCTTCTTCGATTCCGAGGCTAATTATGTGTTATCATTTGTACAGTGACATAACAGCTTTGGCGAAGGACAAAATTTACACTCATATTAATCTTAATGAAATGACTATTAATCAGGTATCTTCTCTTTCTGTGCCCCCAGCTCTTCATTTTCCCTTGAACATGTTTTATGAAGCTACTTCGTGGTACTTATTAATTGGAAAGTAATGGCTTTAGTTTGTTGATATTTTTAATAGGATGGCATGAATGTCTTGATTTTTTTATCATTATTTATTTTTCATAATTTTGTGTATGAAAACTTTGTGTCATTGTGGGCATGAAGAGGATATTAACTCTGTTGTTGTAAGAATATTTGATACAAGATTGAGGGTTTGATGAGTAGATGGATAGAGATGGTGGGGCACCATTTGGTTTTAACTTTAAAGGATAAAGAGAGATGGGACACGGGGGCTGGATCTTTACAGAATGCTTTCTTGTTGAGATTTAAAAGACTAGCTGAAAATGGATGTAATGATGATAGTATAAACTCCTATATAATTTTAATTGGAATTGTTTTCAGTGTGGAAGTGACTCGTGATGTTATGGTCTTGAAGGTTACCTCTGGGTGTTATCTTGTTGCACTTGGACCAAGTGAATCCTTTTCACTTCACATGTATCACATCAAAGTGTTAATCGCTTGCTTGGGCAGGCTACATAAAATTATTTGAAGTGTTTGACTTTGTTTAGTGTATATGTTGCCCCATTGTTTCAAAATGTAATTTATAATTTAAAAATGTTGCTTGACGTTCGCTGATCATGGTTTTTCTTAGGCTTTGCAACTGGGACAAGATGTCTATTCTTCTTATGATCTGAGAAGTCAAAGATGTCAGATGTGTTTGCGCTCTGATACATTGCATAAAGTGATGGAGCGATTGGCAAACCCTGGTAATCTGAATTTCTCTCCTTTACTGAGAATGAAGATCCTGTTAAATATCTTCCAATATGACTTTTTGGAGTGCCTGGTTGTTGAGTAGGTTGGAAATATTATTTTTGTAGTATGTGTTGGTCATTAGGATATTAGTTCTTTTGATTTACTTTCCTCGTGATCACCCAAACTGCAGTTCCCGTCCTTTGTCTTTGCTTCTTTCAAGCAGCCTGAGCTGTCATCCTTCAACTTTTGTTGAATAATTTATTTGTAATGTTAAAGTGCTTGGAGGACTTTTAAAGAACCAACAAAGCCTTTGCCAAAAAAAGATACTTTGGTTACAAACAGCCCTGTTAAATATGATTGTGGTTAAATTTTTATCTGAAATTATGTCTCTGTTATTGTTGTTGTTTTCATAGAACTTTTGCATAAGCTCTTTTTTTTTTCTCTTCTGAAAATTCACGTGGCACATTTTTTAAAATTCATTCGCCAAGTTTCACCAAGTTAATGGTCCTCAATCCCTGGGTTTTCAGGTGTTAGGCGTCTTGTCATTGTGGAGGCTGGCAGTAATCGTGTGGAAGGCATTGTGACACTGAGTGACATTTTCAGATTTCTACTTGGCTAGTTTGAAGCGGTAAGTTATTAATGGAAAGGGATGTATGGAGTGGTTTTGGACAACCTCCACCCATGTTATTGCAGTATCTACAGCCCTGTTCCAATGTTACTCCAGCACTTTCCATGGTCATATGACCCAGTGATTTGAAACCTACATTGGATTATTTGAAATCTCCAGCCTGCTTGGCCTCCTGTTTTAGAATTTTAGGCTAAAAAGAAAGGGCTAATTCCCAAATTTGTTAATTTCCTCCCTTCCATGTATTATGAATAACTTCAAGCTGTCGTAGATTCCATGTATATGAGGAGCATGGTATCTGTTATGTACTATGATGCCACTAACTGAGAAAGGAGATGGGGAGGAGGTGAATGCTTATTGTCTGCTACAGCTTCATTGAGCTGTGATTCCTCAGGAAAATCTGGTAAAGATGGCATTTGATTCATGTTGTTTCATTATTCTAGTTTAATACATGCAAGAGAAAATCTATTCAAGTTAAATGGCATTATTGTACCTGAGTCAGCAGATGGAGAACCCTTGATTGAGAATGACCATCCTAGAAAATCTGATAATTTTGGCTTTTCGTTCTTTCTGCTTTTTTTCCCCCTCATCGCCCTCCTCGTTCCCAACAACCCAGTTTTTTTTTTCTTGGTTTTTTGTCCTCTTTATCTTTCGTGTTCTTGTTTATGTTCTTTTACAGGAATTCGTCTAGGGTCTTCTTTATTAATTTGTATGCATCAGGTTAGCTCATCCTGGTGGACCATTAAAGACTAATAAAGCTGTAGCCTTGGCTAAATTTCTTGACAGAAAACTTCAAGATCCAAATGGGTTGGCTTCCATTGATCCTGGTATTCTTGAATTGGCTGCCAAGAATGCCAAAAGACACTGACTTGCTAGTAATAGCGAGCTCTGTTTGCCTGTGCTCTGCTGCCGGTACGGATTCTAAGTGTTTTTATGTGTTTTTTAAAGTGTTAAAGCATAACCTGATCAAGTCAACCCAGTTGGAACCCAGTTTGATGCTACAACAAATGTTCATGTGGTTGATGTTTAAAAACCTGTTTTTTTCTCTAAATTTTGAGATGATGAGGTTAATATAAGTAACTTTGTTTTTTATATTAACATTAGTTTAATTATTGAATTTGAATAAAATAAAATAAATTATATATTATGAAGGGTTAGTAAAAAATAGGGACTGCTAATATTTAAAAGAAAATGATATATTCTTATTGAAAAATACTAAAAAGTTACATTTTTAGATAATTCATAAAATGATATTATCTTATTGAAAAATATAAAAAAGTGACTTTTTTAGATAATTCATAAAAAAAACTAATTAATTTGTTTTAAAGAATTTTAATTAAAATTGAAGACAATGTTAGGGCGGGTATCCCAAACATATTTTTATTTAACTTATTGAATTTAATTTTAATTTAAAACTAAAAAACAAAAATAAAGTTGACCGGCTAGCAAGTCTAGACTTCTTGTATTTTTTTTTTGGCATTTCAAAGGGGTGGATTGCATTCCCTGTGTTTAATCAGAGGCGGTTGAAAAATTAAGCAAAGTTTTTTAAATCTTAGAATATTATTTTTTAATTTATTTTAATTTAAAAATACTTTAAAAACACTCTTAGAATCTCAAGAAAATAATTTACCAAGTCAAACACCTTTAAATTAATCCAAATATACAAAATTAAATTGAAACAAAAGCTTCCCTTTCAATTTTGATCTACTTTTTTCTCTAACATGAAAGTTGAAAAATCTCAATGGAATTCCTCTTGTTAAATGAAGTTATTGACACAAAAAAATAAGTATTTTTGTGGGCTCGATAACCAATCATTTTCTCTCTCCTATAATATTTATCATCTATTGTTTCTCTCTTCCTTCCAACTAGGGACTTCATTTTGGATCAAAACATATAACCTTCAAAGTAAAAGGATTAAAATAGATTTTTAACAAAGTTAAAAGGCAATTTTTTAAAGAAAAGCATGGACTAAATAGTGCTTAAAATATCATCCATAATGTTTTCCTTCGTTTCAATTTAAGTCTTTCTATTATTATTTTTCTGCAAACAGTTAAACCTTTATTTTTTTAACAAAATTTACTTCAAACAAATATCGGGATATTTTTTGATACTTCAAGATCCCCGTACTAA
Source organism: Populus x sibirica (assembly GCA_019202695.1). Lineage (NCBI taxonomy): Eukaryota > Viridiplantae > Streptophyta > Magnoliopsida > Malpighiales > Salicaceae > Populus > Populus x sibirica. The sequence continues at coordinate 1,496,826 of JAGMVL010000152.1, forward strand.
CCTAATTGAATCAAACTATCAAGTTGTATCTCAAATAAACTCAATATGAAAGGATCAGAATAAATAAAAAAATAAAGCTTAATGACTCAAAAATAAATTGGATTAATAGTGTTTTTTTTAAGTCTTTTTTTTTCCTCATTAGATTCAGTTTTAGTCCCCCATTTTGAATTATCCGCAAATTATAAAATTAAATTCTTTAAAGGATACTCGATGGTCCAAAACTAAATTAAGAAAAAAATTCAATTACAATAACAACTACGAAATCGACTGACGAGACTCGAATAAGAGACCTCAACTCTTTTTTTTTTTTTTTACGAGAACCATTGATCTATACAGGCTCACTGATAATTTGTCAAAATATTAAAGGGCATCAAATAAATGAAGTTCCATGACATAATATTATGCTCTCCAACTTCAACATGCTCAAAGCATTACAAGTGCCTAGTAAACATGAAAACTAAGAGGAATTATAGCTTTCATAAAAGAAAAAATGCTCACAACTCCAAGCATCATGAACATCTAGGCTCCTGCAATAAAGAAATCAAATGAATTTTAGATCATGACATTTGCATAAAGGTAATAATCTGCATAGCATTTTGGATCCTGAAAAGGATATTTTTAAACAGATATGGTTTTTGGAATATATGGTTACGAGATTAATAGGATAAACGCCATGTTTGTTTTTGTATTTTAAAAGTATTTTTGATTTTTTTTGCTTCAAATTAATATTTTTTTAGTGTTTTTATATAATTTTGATGTGTTATGTTAAAAATAATTTTAAAAAAATAAAAAATATATTATTTTAATTTATTTTCAAAAAAAAAATATTTTAAAAATTAACCATTATCACCCTCTCGAACACTCCCTAATGAACATACATGCATACTAGAGGACAAAAGGCTTGATACTCATAAAGGAAACTCTATTGACTGTGTAAATGATAGAGAGTTCTGGTGAAATTATAATCATTTGATTAAATTATTTATTTTTTTATTTTTTATCAATGCTTCGGCTATAGCTATCGGCAGAAAGGCAAAGACAAAAATCATTTCTGTTAATGAACCCTCAAGTAAGACGTGAGTTATTTGTAAGCAAATCTCCAGTTAAATATAAAATATATTATTACTCATCATTTCAAGAATCCATAATTTTTACAATCAAGTAATTATTTAAAGTGCACATGCCTTGATTCGTATTAAGCCTTTTGACAAAAATAAAATTACGGATGTTTGATGGAGAAAATTACGTTTCGATCCAAACAACATCAAAAGATTTATTAAAAATTATAATCGATTCAATAACAAGATTTAGAGTTAAGAAATTCAAAGAGGTTTTCAATGAACTTATTTAAAATACATAATAAAAAAATATTAGATATTAAAGTAAAAGGCTTCATTAATTTAATTCATGTTAAAAAATAATTATATGTGTCATTTAAACATTACAAAAAGATTGAAATGAGAAGATTTGAATCTGTCAATTTTGACATTTTACTACTATTTTACTTATAACTATAGCTACAAAAAGAATTTTAATGTGATATCAGTTGTATTTGAAATTAAACATTCATATCTTTATAGTGATATATGACACGCCTTACAATTTATCAATGTAACAGAGAACCATGCATTTAAAGTTAAATTTCAATTTTGCTAGCAAATTACAAAAATAAATTTATTTTTATTTAAATTAGTTGGACTATTTTTTTATTTATTTTTTAGTTAGTATTATGTATTTTAGAGATATTAAGATATTTATTTAAATTTAAGTTCATTGAATTATTATTATTTATTAAGTTTATCCATATTCATTAGGGATATACTATTAGATTTAGAATTCTATCTAGTATAAATACTTTTTATAAAGACTTTTTTAATAAAAAAATATCAACATTATTGTTATTTTTTATGAGGTTGAATAATTCTCAAATTAAATTTTTAATTGAACTTGTAAATTTTTTGAAGAATTAAAATTGTATCTGTAACTAGAAGTATTGTGTCTCACTATAATGTTAAATTCTTAGATATTTTTAAAAGATTTTATGAGAAAAATTCAAAATAAAATTATTATTTTCATCTACTTGTTATCCACATACAAATAGATAATTAAATTGAATTAATTAATAGAATTTTATCTATTAAAAATTATCATTAAATTTTTTTTAAAAAAACTAGAAATATTGTTCATTCATTTATTAAATTTACTTATAATAATAGCGTCCATTCTATTACTAATTATTTTTCTTTAGAAATTATATATGGTTTTAATCGCTTAACTCCTTAAAATTTGTTCTCTACATCTATTGATAAAAAAAATTCGTCCTGATGATAATAGAAAATCTTATGCAGTAAAGGCTATGCATGAGAATAAATGGCTGGGAAACTTTGGGGTTTGGTTATAATTCCTTGAATGATGAATACAAGAATGTAAGATCCCTTGTTGCCACAAAACTAGTAAATACCATTCAAGTTTTCTCTCTAAGAACCAGTGTATGGAGAATAAACAACAAATCTGCTGGTTTCATGATTGGCGATGAATCTCAGCCAGCAGTTCACTTGGACGGTGGTCTTCACTGGCAAGACTGGCGATTTAAAGATAAAAGATGAGAAGTTGTTTGACTCGATTCTGCGTTTTGATCTGGCAACAGTGATATTCAGTGAGATATCAGGTGTTTGAGAAGAGAAGCAGATGGCTGTTCACTTAGAAAACACGTGTGATAATTCTTAAATTAAGAGTTTTTTGTAATGATGTTTTAAAGATAATTTTCTATATATATATATATATATATATATATTTTGATTATGGAGTATTAAATCATTATTTTAAAAAATTTAAATTGGCTATCAAAATCGAAACTTAACTACTAATGCGGCCATCTATGCTCAAAAGTAAAGAACAATTTTTTTTTTTTGTTTTTAAAGTTTCGCGGTTATAACCCCCAATTTTTCCATCTCCCATTATCGCGAGAAAAAAAAAATCAACTTCTTTGTCTTCGTAGCCGCTTGATCGATCGATTTCTGCTCTTCTTCTTCTTCCTCTCTTCACAGCCAGTGAAGGATTTCATTACGATGAACTTACAATTAAATCGGTCAGTTGTTCAAATTTCACTCTTTCGTTTACTTAATCTCACCCTTTTCTTCTTCGAGAATTTCGTGAAATTGAGAATCGCTGCGTTGAATTCTCTCTCTTTTTTTTGTTTTTTTTAAGGTAATTGAAGAAGTGAGTGATGGCTCCGTCGAGAAAAAGAAGTGTAAATAAGCGGTATTCAAACATTGATGAAGTCTCGCCTAACAAAAATGCTGCAGAGATTGCTAATAAAAGCAGGCCGCGGGTGAGTTTTTTGCTTCTTCTTTTTTGTTTATTTTGTAGACGATTTAAATTATTATTGTGATGTTTGTTGGTGGATTATTATCTTATCTATGATTTTAATTAAGTGATGTTATAAGTTAAGGTACTTGATTTGAATCAGTGACCAGATAGTGATTTCTTTTCTTTTCTCTCTTTTTTTTTTTTAAAATTATGTGCAGAAGAGGAAGTTATCTAAAATGTTAGGGCCACAATGGGGTAAGGAAGAACTAGAGCAGTTCTATAAGGCGTATCGGAAACATGGGAAAGATTGGGAGAAGGTTAGTTAGTGCATACCAGCGCCTGCTTGCCAACTTTGTTTGCTTTTCAGTTATGGTGGCATGTTCATTTTACTAGATTCAGTTTGCAAGGCTATATCGTATGAAAAGTAAAGTTTTGTGGGAGCAAGTGATCTGACATAATGTATTTGGAATCAAGCCTACTGCTGACATTGATCATTGCATCATTACCTTACCATGTTCTTCTTTTCTTTCCCCCTATTGTTTCCCCACATTGGGGCTGATAGGTAGCTGCTGTGGTGCGGAACCGATCTGTGGGAATGGTAGAAGCCCTTTACACTATGAATAAGGTAAGTGTTGAATTCAATATCCAACAAATATTTGATCTTGATTTGAAAACCTTCTAGATTTTTTACTGCATGAAATTTGCTTGATCATTTCTGTCTTGTTACATTGAAGTGATATTTTTACCATCTTTATAACTGTGATTTTTGTTGGCTCTCGTTTGTTGAAGTTGGTAATAGATATGTGCTGTATTTTCAGGCTTACTTATCTCTTCCGAAGGGCTTTGCTTCTGGTGCTGGACTAATTGCAATGATGACAGATCACTACTCTAATCTGGTAAGGTTGGGAAGGTTTTGTAGAATTCCATATGTATCTTAATTCTGGAGTGCGCTTTTGAGTAATGCTCAAAATGGATGCCACATTATTCTATCCAAAGTTCTGGGAGAGCAAATTGGTGATTGGAAGCCAGTCTAGCTTGTTGCAATCCATGAGCATTATAACACAACAACGATTCCGCTCCTTCCCAATCTGTTTCTTTAAATGTGCTGATTCTTTTCACTGGTCAATCACTCGGCTAAAATAAATTAGAACCCCTAGTTAAATGAGGCAAACTATTGACGGATAGATAATAAATGTAAAATAATAATTGAATAGAGGTAGAGGCGTTTATTTGTTAATGCATATACATACAAAATGGAGTTTGGGCGGATTTTAGAGCATAAAAATATTGAAGTTCTTTATTTAGTCTCATTTATATGATTACATGATTCATAATAAGGATGCTTTTAAGTTTGTTTTTTGGATATTGGTGATTGTCTCTTTGTTTAAGTTCATTGATATGTATAGTGAGACAATGAGGTAAATTTCTTTCTACATGTGCTATTTTTATCTATTATGATTTTAACTCTCATGCTTATGGACAGGGAGAGAGTGACAGTGAGCTAGAAAGCAATGGGGGCACAGGACCCTCTCAAAAGCCTCAGAAGCGGGCTCGGGTAACCAAAGGATCAGAGGCACCGCCAGTTCTAGATCTTTTACAGTCCCAGCCAGCTGTATCAAATTATGGCTGCTTATCATTGTTAAAGAAAAGACGCTCTGGTAGAAAGATCTCCCCCCCAGACTCCCTGTCTTTGTATGCTTGCATGGATATAGTAGCTTACTACATATGTATACACCGCTCTTTCTTTTCTTTTAATGGGTAGTGCTTATGACATTGTATCATCGTTTTTCCATGCTTGAAATTGGTGGCAAATTTATGTGTTCCTTTTCTTCGCACTTTGGTTTATTCTTTTGTATGCTTGCTCATAAACTGCTTCTCCTTGAGACACATACACGTGCAATGAGAAAAGCATTCCATTATGAATGTGTTGTTTAGAGTTCATTTTGTCTACTTATTTGGATTTCTTTTAGGAAGCAAGCCTTGGGCTGTTGGGAAAAGGACTCCTCGTGTACCTGTTACATATTCCCATGATAAAGATAATGAGAAGTATGTTTCACCAATTTGGCAAGGTATGAAAGTAAAGGCTGATGCTGTTGATGATGATGTTGCTCATGAGATAGCATTGGCCTTGACTGAGGCTTCACAAAGAGGTGGATCTCCCCAAGTTTCTCAAACTCCTAAGAGGAAAACAAAGACACCCTCACCTGCTCAGCATGATGAACGAATGGTATTTCATTTATTTGGTGGCTTCTATTATGTTTTCTGATTGCTATATAATTTGTTAATTAATCGATTGTGGTATTCAGCATGCTGAATCAGAGATGATGAGTGCCAAGCTTCGTGGCAGTGAAATGGACGAGGTGGGTTGTGAATTAAGTTTAGGCAGCACAGATGCTTACGGTGGAGATTATGCAAGAGATAGAATCTTTTGGAAGGGAAGGAGATACCATGGAAGGAGGTCACTAGAAGTCGAAGAAAATTTAGACAATCATTTGGATGATGTAAGAGAAGCCTGCAGTGGGACAGAGGAAGGGCAGAAACTGGAAGCTGTTGAAGAAAAATTTGAAATGGAGGTTGCGTATTCAAAACTTGTGAGGTCCTCCAAGGGTTCAAGAAAGAGAAGTAAGAAGGTTCTGTTTGGGGAAGGTATGGTAGTGATTTTATCTAAACCAAGTTCCCCTGTCTGCTATCTGTTCTTCTTTCACTCTGATATCTAGGAAAGCTTTAATTTCCTTGAAAATGCCCATTCTGGCAGTTTTTAATCTTTCCTTTCTTTGGAATATCTCATAATTGTGCAGTTTAGCTGTTTATTCATTAACTTCCATTAACATCAGCTGTATGATTTTTTGTAGTCTTCATTTGGTTGAGCAGATAGAAGCTTTATTATTATCTGGAAGATGTTAATCTGCAATAACATATGTCATTGTACATAATTACATTTTTGAAGATTGTGTAAAAACATAGTCTTTATATTCTGGAAGCTACTGGAAATGGAACTAAGAAGAAAATTTCTGCTTTTGGCTGTAACATTATATGGTTTCAAGCCAGAGATGATGCCAAAGAAAGAAAGAAATTAGAAAATATATCATTTTGTGCGATCTCATATGGAAAGCAATACGGTGTCTTAAGATGATAATGAATCTCAAGGCATCTGGTCTCAAATCATGCATGCTTTAGCAGATATCCGCTTAATTGTAATTCTATTTCAATCACAGATTCTGGTTTACTTCAGCAGATATCTATGAGAGCGTAATTGTTTCTAACTATAACTGTCTTTGACCAACCAAGTTTTGCATCAATTACTTCCAAAAAAATTAAGCCTCGTCGCATCCTCCCGCTGCAGAAAAATAGGAAAAAAAAAAAAATCTCAGGCTTTAATTGCTTTTCTATACAAGTCAATGAGATGTTCTGCACTTGCATCCTTTTCATATTTCCTCGTTACGTGTATAATATCCACTCTTATTCGATATGATTTTGATTATTTTCCTGAGTATTATAGCAAATGCATCAATTTTTTAAGCTAAACCGTTATGTTTGGCATGTTATTTCCAGGGTGTACTGGGAGATACTTAATGTTTATTTGGGAATGCGAAACTGAATCAAAATGACCTTTATGATAATACCATTAAATCCCATTCCTATCAAACTTATCATTTCACCCTTACGCGTATAATCAATGGCATCTTAACGAGGAAATGCAAATTTGGAACACTTAAAATACTGAGTGGTGCCATATGTTCAGAATAATAGGAAAACTTGAAGGAAACATATACATCAAACAGTGATAGTCCTTGAAAAGAGATATATAAAAGAAATTTAGTGGGTGGGGGGGCATGGTCACCCTGTCTCTGTTCTAGGCCATTGCTTAAGTTCATGATGATCTATTTTTCTTTCTTTCTCTACTTTGATCGAGCTTCAATGTTGACCTACTACCCTCCTTTCTGTTGAGTCATGCTATATCCGGCTTCATTTCTCTTGAATTCTCTGTGTAGTTGAAGACACCGACTTCGATGCCTTAGAAGCACTTGCTGATTTATCCTTGAGGTTGCCAGAAACATCTGTTGACACGGGTAAGACTCAAACATGTTTTGTATAAGATATTTAAGTTTCTTCACGTGAAGTCTGACTGAAACAGATGCTCCCTGTTCTTGCTAGGCCGCCCCTTTTATTTTCATATTTTTTTTCTTTTTAAGGTGCATATTCTTTGCTACAAGTGAAACTTGGATGTATTTTGAAGTTAGTTTGATGTTGCTACATGCAAATATTACATACTGACATATTGTAGCTAGCTAATACTATTTTGTTGAAGTTAGGACAAGGAATTTAATTGGATGATGTATCCCTATTGTTGAGTTACAGTTGTAATGGTCCAGAATGATATCAGTTTTCAGATTGCTTGGACAATTTATGGGTTTGTGATATTTTAGTATAAGCCCAAAGCAATAGTCACAACACTCTGGCAAACAACACTGATTTACCATCCAAGAGATCAGGGTAATTTACTGGTTTACTCATGCATCATCTACCCATATATATATGTAATATATGCTTATAAGCTTGTATGCTGATACAGCAGCTAATTTCACAATCTGAAAATAAAAATGTTCGCCATTGATTTCTACATTTTTATTCAAATTTACAAATGCTTTTTTAGGTGTTCCTTTTTATGCTTTGTGATGTTTCTTCATCAAAAACGAACTGACCAATCTTCAGACACAACTTTGTGGTGATTTTGACAATGCTTTTTGGCGTATCATGCATTTCCTTCTTTGTTTCTTCCTTGCTGGCATTAGTAAATGCAAGGCAGGCAACAATACAAACGTGATTCTCTTGATCATAGATAAAAATTTTATGCATTAAAAATCAACTATTCAAACCTGCCAATAACAAAACTTGTTAATTATTTTGCAATCTCTTCAGTAAGATGCTCCTCCTCTCGCATTCATGCGGGGCCCTCATGTAGTAACTCATTTGGCTCCACATGAATGTGAGAGAGGGATCATTATATTACATGCAATGAATAATATCTCCCAGACTGTTTTAACGTGAAAACAAATATTCTTACAATTCTCAAGCTCTTTGAAATCTTTCTTTATTTTCCTTGTTGAATGGTTAAATGCACAGGATTACATTCTATGTTATATCTCTGTTTTTGGTGAATTTCCAATCCAACTTTTTGTTATCATGTGTCAGGGCTGTCTGCTCTTGTTGAGGAAGAAAAGACCGGGATCGTTGCCAAATCTAAGCTGAAAGGGAATCGTTCTTCTCCTGGTGTAAAACCTATCTCCTTCAAGAACACTAAACACGGAAAAGTATTCACTCATAACGTTACTTCTATTCCAGAAGCAAAGGAAGCACCCTATCAGATCAGTCCTGTGATGCGGAAAAGAAGACAAAAGCCCTCGCCATCTAAAGTAAGGATCTTTGTAACCATAGCTGATGCTATTTTTCTTGTTTTTACTTTACTTGCTAGATTTTTATACTTCATGAGTTTACCAATCTGCAAGTTGCTTACAACTTGCAGATTTCAGAAAATGAAAAGCATGCTGATTCTCATCTGGGTGAATCTCAAAAGGTTGAGGTGTGTAGTTCTTTTCCATTTTAATCAGCAACTGCTATGAGTTATTTCAATGCTTCATGCTATGGATTACAATCTTTTGGATAATAACATTATGCATCTGGCACCCTGACATAATGTTCTTGTGACAAATTCAACCCATTTATAGAGGATGTGTATTTTGCAATTTATGAATCTGGAACCTGCATTCAGTTCTGAAGTTTTATCATGACTTGTATTATTATAGTTGTACTGTAATTATTTGGATTATTCTCGTAGACAATATTGTTATAATTGTTGCTGCTGCTACTTTGTTATTTGTATTCTTCTTCTTTCAGTAACGGAAGTGACACTCAGCATGTGTGTCTTAAATTAGGGACCTTACTTCTGCTAGGTCCTACCAAAACTATTTGTGGAACAAGGAGAGCACTAAGAATTGCATTTTACGCACTTATCTTCCTACTTGCTTACCTATATTTATTTGTAGGAGGAAATCCATTAGAATAGATAATCATCACCTTTTCAAAAAAAATATTATGTCAGTGGTTGTCAATAATTAATTTTCTGTCTTTCACCTGGGCTCTTATTTTTTGCAATTGATAATTGGAAAACTGGATACTGGTTCTTTGTTTTTTATGGCTCCCTATAGTTATCATTATATTCATGTTGTATCTCACAACAATCATATGTTTATAATGCATCTTGGAGGGACCTTTTAAGTTTTAAGGGTGGTCCTTTCCGTTTCTTTTCATTTCTTTCTTTCTTCCTTTTTTTTTCCTGCTGTGTGTAAGTACTGATTTTGGATTACAAATATCATTTGATGCAGCATATAGCTAAGATAAAATTAGGGTTCTCAAACCTTAAGCTTACAAACCTAACTATAGAGAATTCTCTAGTATTTTTATTAAATCCGAATAATAGTACGAATCTCCATAAAATAAACTAGAAATTCTTATTTATATTAGTCCTAAAATTCTTTATAGAAAAAGATTCATAATTAAAACTTGCCTTCTTAATAGACTTAATCTAGCATTAAGATTTTTAAATAGTAAAATACTAATTAAATTAAAATTTCTAAGCTAAGTAGGAAACAAATGAGTAAAATCCAAAATTAATTAGGAAAATAATTAAAATAGAAAAAACTTAGGCTTCATATCAAATGCTTTCGGGTTTCTTTGTGGACTTGTTTTTAGGCTTGGCTTTGTCAATCTGATCCATAAACTCTTGAGATAATTGTTTTACATCAGTTTCCTCCACTTGAGAAAAACTCGTCCTCTGAGTTAAGTTCAGTATCTTGTAGATACCATATTTCTTCATCTTCAACTTATTATAGGTGCCTACTGAAAACCTCTCCTTGCATAAGAAAATCATGACCACATCTCCTCTTTGAAACAATTTAACTCGTTTATGCTTGTCTAATGTGTGCTTATTTACGGAAGCTAATTCTTCCGGTTTCCTCGTGATCTCTTGATCCACAGCTTGTACCTGTTCAACTAAATTCTCTGGTGACTTGCTAAACCCAACAACTTTGGACAGTGAATTTAGATCAAGTACATAATTTGGAGGTTTCATGTACACAATCTGAAATTATGTCTTGCTAGTAGCACTACGCTTGGAATTGTTATAAGCGAACTTTGCATGAGTCAATGCAACGTCCCACTTTTTAGGCTTTTCTCCATAAACACTATGAATTAGATTGCCTAAAGTTCTGCTTAGAGACTTTGTTTGGCCATTAGTTTGTGGATGAGTAGGTACAACTAAACTTTAAAGAGGAATTAAACATCTTCCACAAAGGTAGTCATAAGTGACTAAGGAACCTAATATATCTATAAGACGTGATGGATTTTGGAACACCATGCAACCTCGCTATTTGAAGCGGTGTATAGCGAAGAAAAAACTAAGGTTACGAAGCCCTAAGATTACATGCCAAATTGTAAAGAAAACTAAAGAAAATTCTACGGTATTCTATTGAATATGAATAATAGTCTTTTTTCTCCATAAAATAAACTAGACATTCTTGTTTATATTAGTCTTAAATCCATTATAGGAAAGGATTTCTAATTAAAACTTACCTAATTAATAGAATCCATCTATCATTAGGATTCTTAAATAGTAAAATATTAAGATTAGAAGTTCTAAGCTAAGTAGAAAACAAATAATTAAAATCCAAAATTAACTAGAAAAATAATTAAAACACGAAAACAATTACTTCGAGGCTTGACCTCGTCAATTTGGTCCATAAACTCTTAGGATAATTATTCTATGTTAGTCTTCCCCACTTGAGAAAAACTTGTCCTCGAGTTATACGTTAGAAATCGAACCATTCCACTCCAAATAAACAACTACTTTTAATATAATATTGTAGCTATCTTATTCACAAAGTAGCATATCTTTGACATGTGAACTTTAAAATTTAATTTATAGTGCGTGTATAACAAAGAAAAATCAATATCTGATGTTATACTCTGTTTCTATGAAGTCCACTTGTAGTTCCTTCCTACATTTTTCTACTTCAAACTTGAGTTCATCATCATCTATGTCCTCCAATACTGCGACCGTTGTATTTAAAAGAACACTAAAATAATATTCCATAATATCTCCAGAAGACTTGTCATAAATTAGTAAGTCCTTCATTCATGTCCTTGTTTGCAAGATCTTCACCATTATATAAATCCTCTTCATCATCTCCATCGAGGTTCGAATAAAACATCTTGTCATTGAAAGGTTCTTGCTCATCTCGACATTCAATCACATTGATCGATTTTTTCCTCTCTGGTTATGGTTGTTTGTCTTGATCTGACAAGGTCCCACAACCACCATTAAGTATATTTTCACCATCACCTTTTACATAGACAAGTGATCGTCCAAGTGGAATTTCAGACTAAGATAAGTTTCTAAGCATGTTTTTCTTCTCTTTGCGATTCCTGTTTGTGCCTCCCATTAGCCAAAATAGATATTCTCTATTAGATGAATACCTGTAGTTATAGTAACCACGGGGATTTTTGTGAACTGGTCCAATGACAGGTTGGTCGCAGGCTTCATCCTCGTTGTGTGCCTCTCTTCTTTCCCGGTTCATGTTTGTGCACAACCCTAGTGTCTTAAGTGTGGTTATAAGGTCATAAAATCTAGTATTGATGTTGCCAAACCCAGTTTGCGCTCACCCTTTAAAGCTGCTATCGCTATTGAATAACGATCTAGCTAATCCCAGACAACCTGCATCCCCTGATCACCATCACGAGAATGGTTGCCACCAACTACTCCATGATTCTTTTCATGGTTCACCATTGATTTGGATGTTGACTTGCTTTGATACCTCCTGACGCAACAGTATAACGAAGATAAAACTAGGGTTTTCAAACCCTATGGTAATATATTGAATTGTAGAAAAATCTAGAGAAAACTCTTTGGTATTTTATTAAATATGAATAATAGTCTTTTTTTTTCCATAAAATAAATTGGATATCCTTATTTATATTAGTTCTAAATCCTTTATAGAAATTTTTTTTTAATTAAAACTTACCTAATTAATAAAATCCATCTAGCACTAGGATTTTTAAATAGTAAAATACTAATTAAATTAAAAGTTTGAAGCTAAGCGAGAAAAGAAATAATTAAAATCCAAAATTAACTAGGAAAATAATTAAAACAGGAAAATAATTAAAGCATGAAAACAGTAACCCAGGCTTGACCTTGTTAATTTGGTCCATAAACTCTTGGTATAATTGTTTTACGTCACTATCTCTTGAAAAAATAGCCTAGCCACATTGATCGTATCCATAGTCTGTTTGCAAAATATAAAGTGTGTCATCTTTGAATATCTGTCCACAACATAAAAAATGTAATTCATTCTTGTTGAATTCGTGGAATACTTAACACGAAATTCATGGAAATATTTTCCCAGATATGTTCAGGTATAGGTAAAGGCATGTATAAACCAATGTTTTGTGATTTCCCTTTAGCTATTTGACAAGTAAAATGGCATTGAATAAATTTATTTACATCACACTTGAGTTGAGGCCAATAATACTTATCCTCCAAAGGCGATATTGTTTTGTCTCTTCCTTCATGACCTTTTAATCGCCACCATGCAAGTCTTGAATCAATTTCTTGTTTAGGGATTTGCGATGGATACACAATCGATTACCTTTCATTAAGTAACCATTATGTGTATGGAAATATGCATAAGCTTAGAACACTTTTCTCATATCATCTAAAAACTAACATCTTTAGCTTACAACTCCTTTAGACACTCAAAACCCAAAATATTGCTATGAAAAGTGATTGGTCAAGCAATTCGTCTACTCAATGTATCAGTTACTTTGTTCTAAACTTTGGCTTTGTGTGTTAGACTAAAACTGAACTTTTGAAGGATGTAATCCACCTGGCCATCATATCTGTACTAATTTTCTTCGAATATTCGAGTTTTCGAGCTTCATGATTTGAATATAAGATAAAATCTGTATTGATCAAATAATGCTCTGAAATTTTCAAAGTCTTTACCACAACATAAAGTTCTTTATTCATTCAATTTCCCCTTCTTTAAACATTTAGTGATCGGTGCCACAATACTACCAAAATTCTTAATAAATCTCCTATAAAAAGTAGTCAAGCCGTTAAAACTTTAAACATCACTAACTGTCTTGGGCATGGGCCAATCATGAAGTTCCCTCCATCACTTTCTCCTCATCAACTTCAACTCCATCAGTTTCTACTAGAAAACCCAAGAATAACAACTTTACGGTCATGAAGCTACACTTATTCGATTCATATACAAGTTGTTTTTCAACAACACCTTTAGAACACTCAAGTGCTTAATATGGTATGCTTCATTATGACTAAACACAAGGATATCATCAAAATAAACCACAACGAATTTATTTATGAAAGGTCACAAAACCTTATTCATCAGTTTGTATGAATGTGCTCGATGCATTTATTAACCCAAATAACATGACTAACCACTCATACAACTTATCTTTTGTCTTGAAAGCCATTTCCACTCATCCCTAGTCGAATCCAAATGCGATAGTACCAACTTCTTAAGTCAATCCTTGAAAAGACTGTTGCACCACACAAGCGATTTAGCATGTCATTCAATTGTGGAATTGAAAACTTGTATCCCACAATGATTTTGTTGATGGCGTGGCTATCAACATATATAGGCCAACTACCATCATTCTTTGATGTTAGTAAAAAAAGGATAGCACATGGACTTAAGCTCTCTTGAATCAACCATTTCTTCAACAATTATTCTATTTTCTCCCCTAAGATCTCCCCCTTTTTTGGCTTATTCTGTAATGAGGCAAATTTAGAAGACTAGCCCTTGGTATCAAGTCAATCCGGTGTTGGATATCGCACATAGGAGGCAACTCATCTGGTAGCTCATTTGGAATAATTTCCTAAAACTCCTGCCCAATAGAGACTTAATAGCTTCGGTACCTCTATTGCCTTATCGGTTTCTTTGGACAACATGGACTTCACAATTAAAGCATGTATTTCTTCATCTCCTTTAAATATCTCTGAATTTCTAACAAAGATTGGGTAGTAGTAAGGAATGCTTTTCCTCCGACCTTTCGAGCTTTTGGTTGGGAATTCCTCTTTAGAGGCATCAAAATAAAATTAACATTATCCTTAGCAAACCTATAGATGTTTCCTCGCCCCCCATGCCATGTATTTACTTCATATTGTCATAGCCTACCAAACAACAAGTTACAAGTATTTATGTCAATTACATCACAATAAACTTCATCCCTATACTTGCCTATAAAAAAAAGAACTTTTAATCTTTCAATTGTTGTTACTTTTGGTGCCTCTTTAATCCAACCTAATGTTTAAGGTTCAGCATGTTACTCCATATTCAAACCCAATTTAACAACGGTTTCTCTACCAATAATATTCCTGATGACTCGCTATTAGTAATAAGGTAAAACATTTGTTGGTTTACCGTGCACCCGGTATGAAAAAGCTTGTGATGTCATGTCTCATCAACTTTTGGTGTCACTAATAATCGTCTCACCATATACGTCTGACTAACATACTCACTCTCACCATCAAATTCACAACATTCCTTTGGATACAATTTTGTACATTTTCTATACTTTTCGTCCTCATGTTCAACCACGCTCACAAGCCTCCTTTGAGGAGATACAATGGATCTATGCCCTTTCAGATTGCATCTATAACACTTTATTGAAGGCGGCTTGGCATAAGGATTATCTCTCTTCTGGTTATAGCTTGCTTGGATGGATTGATTGTCTATGGCAGTTTACTCTTCTCAACAGGTGTAAATCAAGGCTCTATGGTAGGAACCCTAATTTGATGTTCAAATCTCGTATTGGTTCTATCCTACATCAACATCTTTGCCCTTAAAAGCCATATTTCATGCATCAATAACATTTAGCAGCATCTAAAGCTCGATTCTATCTCTAATGGCAGGTTTCAATCCTTTTACATATCTAGCAATCCATTGCCCATCAGTTTCACGCAAATTATTTCGCTCAACTTGGTGTAAAAATTTCGTTGTATATTCATGCACGGTTTAGGAACTTTGGGAATACCTCGATACTAATGGAGCAGGTGATCATTATCAAGGGGCAAAAATCTACCTCTCAACAATTGCTTCATCCGCTCCCAAGTTTCAATAGGTCTTTTACCCTCTCGCCTCCAATAGCTTATCCCACCAAACTAAGGCCATATGCTTCAATTTAAACCCAACAGTTTTTACCATTTCTCGAATATGAAATTCACTTATACTCATAAAATCAATCACACTCAACTAACCAATCAAATAACTCCTAAATCACCAAAAAAAAAATTATACAAAAGTCTTGATAATACCTATTATTTCTAGCAACCTTACCTCGATCTTCATCAGATCCGTATTCATATTGACCACAAGGATTTGCACAAGCTGATTTAGGGATAGGTTGGTTGCAGGCGTCATCCCTGACGCGTGCCGTTTTCTTCCTCAATTCTTGTTTCCATGCAACCATGCGCCTCAAGCCCGATTGTAAGGTCATCAAATCTGGTGTTGATGTCACCAAATCGCTTACGAATGACAATCTAAGCTGATCCCAAATAGCCTTCATCCCTTAATCACTGTCACAAAGATGGTTGTGCTCCACAATTCTCTTCTCGGTTTGCCATTAATCCGAATGCTGACCCACTCTAATGTCACCTGACGTAGCGTATAGTGAAGATAAAATTAAGGTTCTCAAGCCTTAAGGTTACAAATCTAACTATAGAGAAAGCTAGAGAAAATTGTCTAGTATCGTTATTAAATCTGAATCATAGTCTAAATCTCCATAAAATAAATTAGACATCTCTATTTATATTAGTCCTAAAATCCTTTACAAAAAATGATTCTTAATTAAATTTTATCTAATTAATAGAATTCATATAGCATTAGGATTACTAAATAGTAAAATACTAATTAAATTAAAATTCCTAAGTTAATAGGAAACAAATAATTAAAATCCAAAATTAACTAGAAAAATAATTAAAATAGAAAAACAATAACTTTAGGCATCATATTAGATGCTTTTGGGTTTCTTTGCAGACTTTTTTTGGGGCTTGACCTTGTCAATCTAGTCTATAAACTCTTAGGATAATTGTTCTACATCATCGTTCATCCATAGTGTTGATCCTCTGTTATATTAGTCTGCATTTTGACTGCGTCGGTAACTTTTATCTGCCCAATGTCACTTAAGTTCACTATCAATGTGCTTTCTACATAGAAACTTTTATTTCTAGGACCTATTAAATGATGTTATTCTTATATCTCTGTACTCGGTTGTAGGTCACAAAAGATGATGATAACGTTGTGAGTAAAGGAAAATGCTGGCAGGATGCCCCATACTTTAAAGAAGGGAAATTGATGAAACCTGCAGAACGTACTTCTTCTAGTAATAATCATGGAAGGGAATTGAATGATTTTGCTCCAACTACCATCCGGGTTTTATCTGCCAACCAATTCAACTTGCCTACTAAAGTGAGGAGTAGCCGTAAGCTAAAAACTCCGAAGCTCTTGGTCGAGAAAGATTCCAAGTCTTCAGAGAATATTGTAAATAGCCAATCTAATACTGTCATTCCTTCATTCCAGGACAGAGTTCCTAGTCTTAAGGTTAGATATGTGCTAATTATTTACATATCCATGAGTTAACTTCCTGAATATCTAGTTATCTTTTTCATATGTATATTTCATAATTGCAGGGAAAGCTTTCTAATTGCCTTTCCCGGTATCTAGTCCGAAGATGGTGTGTTTTTGAATGGTTCAATAGTGCAATAGATTATCCATGGTTTGCTAAAAGGGAATTTGTTGAATACCTGGAGCATGTTGGATTGGCTCATATCCCAAGACTAACTCGTGTTGAATGGGGTGTCATTCGGAGGTCTGTGGCTTCCAATTTTATCTTGCATGTGTGTTCGATGCTATCTTTGACATATCCTTGAAGTCTTAGCTAGAGAATTTGATTTGGATTATCTCATCAATGCAGTTCCCTTGGTAAACCACGAAGATTTTCAGAGCAATTTTTGAAGGAAGAGAAAGAGAAGCTTTACCAATACCGAGAATCTGTTAGAGAACATTATGCAGAACTTCGTGCTGGAACTAGGGATGGACTACCAACTGATTTAGCCCGACCTTTATCAGTTGGTCAACGCATTCTTGCTCTTCATCCAAGGACAAGTGAGATTCATGATGGAAGTATATTAACTGTTGATCATAGTCGCTGCTGTGTTCAGTTTGATCGACCTGAACTAGGGGTTGAATTTGTCATGGTAAGTTATTTGTCTTTATTGAGTTGTTTTATGAAAATAAGACATTTTCATTTGATGATTGACTTTCAGTATGCTTGTGCTTTATAGTTTGTTGAATTGCACCTGGTTAACTAAATTGTGGTAAGTTTATCTTGCAGTTATGGTGAATATGATCTAAATATAAGTAACTAGCAGTGATAGTTCACAAACTAAGGATATTGGATCTGTTTTTCTTACCAAAGTTAAAATTTTTCTTTTTTTCCTTGCAATTCACGAGCTAAGAATCTAATTGCAAAATACAGAAAAAATAGGCAAGGCAAATGAACTCTAAAAACTGTTTTCCTCCAGTGTCTTAATCTGCAAGGAGATAGCTTACCATCGGCAGTGAACAGCACCGATGCATTTAAGTTTTAATACACTTCTACACAACCGCCTATTATACTTGAAACATCACCTTCACATGTCAGTGACGGATACCTGAATATCAAGCTGGTTGTGTATTCTGGATGCTTACAATTGTTCCAGTAAGTAGGTGTTAGAAAATGTAGTGAATATACTTCACCAACATATAAAGTGAGTTTACTTTCCACTTCTGTCTCAAGGAAAAATAGATTGTGACTTTAGGACATGCTGCAAATATCTTTTATGCCATCCGTTCACTTTGTTTTGCATTCAAGAGCCAATAGTCCAATTTATCTTATTTTAGCTCTTCAATCAGTATATTTATCCTGTTTCAAGTCTTCTTTTTTACTGCAGGATGTCCATTGCATGCCTTTGAATCCATTGGAAAACATGCCTGCATCTATGATTGGGCACAATATTGCCTTGAATAGATACATTAAGAACTTAAATGAGCTCAAAATCAATGTGCAACCAGCAGAGAAGATGGAAGAATTCAAATTTTCACCATGTGAGAACCTGGAGGGTGCCAGTGCTCTTCCACATACTTCCCCATGGACTTATCCTTGTAGTGATTTATTACAGCAGCCAAAGGTGCGCAGTCCTTGGAATTTAAATTCAGCCATATGCTTATCACATTTGATCAGTTTTGAAGTCTTCCTAAATGTTAGATGTGCTAAGCAATTAAAATCTGTTTTCTGCTGAAAAATGGAGGATCTTTTTGCATTTAAACTGCAGCGTGGTTTTTTATATTGGCTCTATATTCATGAAGGGCACAGTTCACTACTGAGACAAGCCACCTCTTGTATGTCCTGTCAAATTTCTGAGTAATTGCCTAAGAGTACTTAGTGTGGGGTCATGTTGTCAATGGTTTTATTCACGTAGTAACTTATGCTTTGGGGTTTAAATGTTTAACTAAGCCTCATATGGATGTTCTTGAGAGTTTTCATGTCAGATGCTAAAACACATTTAGGATCTAATATGGCACTTTGTAGGGATATTTTATGTTTCAACTAGTTTAATGACCCAAGTTCTCAGAGTACAATTTAATGAGATTCAAGAACATTGCCTAATCTTTTTTTGGTAATGGATGAACTAAAATAGTATCCATTGAATTTTTAATTGGATCGTCCTTATTGAAGTTCTGCTATATCAACCGTGAATAACTCCACAGGCTTATGGTTCCATTGATGTTGCCAAGTATTTCGTGTAAATATTATATCACTAATCATTTATCTAAGAAGAATTGTCTTTACCAGGGGGGTTTGTTTGGTTCTAACACACAAGTCAATATTGGAGGTGAAACTGTTGGTGCCCAGCCTTTTTGTGGACAGATCCAAGCTAAGGAAGCTGATATCCATGCTCTTTCTGAATTAACTCGAGCTCTTGACAAAAAGGTTGTATTTCATATTGCTAATTATGCCTAAACTGTTTATGTTTTCACTTTGATATATTTCACTAGTTTACTAAATCAAGGATTGATGCATCACCTGTGATGATCTCTTTACATTTATGGGCTCTCGATTTCATATTTAGTGTTAGATACCATTATTTGCATAACTACTCGTTTCATGTACTTCTAGTACTATTTAAATTAGCTTTGCATCGGTTAATCATTAATGTAGAAAGTTTATTATTTATGTTTCACATGGTATCTGCTCTTTTCACTCTTATAGAAAACCTTTTGAATGATTCTGATGACACTGGTGTTTGAAAAAAAAGCTGATGGATATTTATATGTGCAGGAGGCTGTCGTGTCTGAGTTGAAGCACATGAATGATGAGGTGTTGGAAAGCCAAAAACATGGAGATTACTCTCTCAAGGATTCGGAAGTTTTTAAAAAGCACTATGCTGCAGTACTCCTACAGTTAAATGAGGTCAATGAGCTGGTATGAGACATGGACAATTTTCAGATTCAATTCCTTCCCTTTATCATGCAAGCACCAATTGCTTGTCTTTCTTCATGCAGGTTTCTTCTGCTCTCTTTTGCTTGAGGGAACGTAACACATACCAAGGGAACATCCCTCATGTGTTGCTGAAGCCTGGAGCCAATATAGACGAGCCAGCATGCCATAGCAGCTCCTTCGATTCTTCTACGGATGATACTCAAGAATCTGGATCTCATGTGGTGGAAATTGTTGAAAGTTCAAGAACGAAAGCCCAGACAATGGTTGATGCAGCTATGCAGGTATGAGAAACAATTCTCCTGCATCTGTCAGCAAATTTTGCTATTTTATAGACCGATATTAATCTTCCACCAATTGTATTTCTCTTTCTAAGGGGACCATATAATTAGAACTCTATGCTCATAAGTTGTCTGGAAGAAAAATTAGGGCTATTAGCATGTCTTTGATGGCGAGCCCTGCATTGTAGTCAACTGTTTATACTGCATCTTTTATGACCTTAACTATTTCAGGCAATGTTATCCTTGAAGAAGGAAGGAAGCAGCATTGATAGTATTGAGGACGCTATAGATTTTGTAAATAATAAGCTTTCAGCAGATGATTTAAGTGTGCCAGCCATTAGATCTTCTATCCCTGCAATTTCAGCTCAAGGTACTCTGGCTTCTCAGGATCATTTAAGTTCCTGTGCAGCAAATCCAGAGGCAATTAACGATGCACCTGATGCAAAGTTTAACAATTTGTCCACCCAAAATGAAGTACAAATCCCTACAGAGCTTATTTCACACTGTGTAGCTACTTTACTAATGATTCAGGCAAGTATTAGGATGTGTAATATACTTTCCTTTTCTCCTACAAAAATAGCATGTCTCATTGATTGATTGTTGTTGAGAACAATCCCTAATTGTCTTAAGAAAACAAATTGCAGAGATGTACAGAAAGACAATTTCCACCGAGTGACGTCGCCGTGGTACTGGATTCTGCAGTTACAAGTTTGAAGCCATGTTGTTCAACAAACCTTCCCATTTATGCAGAGATACAGAAATGCATGGGCATTATTAGGAATCAGATATTAGCACTGATACCTACGTAGCTCAAAGCCATTTCCTTTTTTTTTTTTACAATATCTGAGTAAAATCTGTGATAATCAGAAGTGTTTTGCCCTCGATCATTTCTTTATCCCTTTTTCCAATTTCAAACAGAAATCAAATACATGTGCTGAAGAACTCGGTGGTTCTATGCTCGCTATAAGCTCAATAGTATTGTCGTTCATTGCATAATGTATCTTTTTTTTATATATATATATTACTATTAATGTGAGTGTTGAGATCGACTTGTATATATCTTGACTAATTCCACGAACTACGAAGTTAACGACTATTTAAGCCTCTAGTGGTCACGAGAGGACTTGAACTTGTGACCATTAGAGAACAAACTTAAAATCGACCAGTTGAGTTATCTCTCGTGATTAATTGCACGGGGATTAATTGCATAATGTTTCTTGATTTTCTTGGTTAAGGCTTACTTTAGTTATTCACTAACATAATTAAATTAAGATGCTCGGCAATGTAATTCAAAATGGAAAAAGGATACAAGAAAGATTAAAAAGGGATAATAATTTTGATTAAATAATATTTTTACCGGTCTTGATGTGGGACTAATATGATAAATTTATAAAATAATATATTAGAAAAACATGTAGATTTTTATTTGATATATAAATTAATAATATTTATATGTATTAAAATTGTATAAATCCATGATTGAAAGAGGTCTTTGGAAAATATAACTTTAATAATTCCTCTAAGCTATGGTTTGGTGTTCTTATATTGCTAAAGTTCTTATATTGTGAAAACAAAAAAAAACAATGTAACGTGATTCTTGCTTTGAGAGCATCTTTTTTGTGGTATAAAACAATCATCTTCAACTTTATTTTCTGTCATTTTTCATCATGTTTTTAATAATTTGTTTATCATTTAATAACTTTAAAATCACCTTGATTTTTCTTTGGTAGTTCAAAAGATACTTAATTTTTATTTTTAAAAAATATAATTTTCGAAAAAAAATATAGAATAATGATAATTTGTAATCAATAATTAGATAATATTCATATAATCACAATATATATAATATGTTTATTGTTTTGAGAAAAATAAAGAATACCTTGATAATTTTTTTTTATTAATAATGTATAAATTAATAAATTATTGATTTATTGATTAAGTAATATCTTAATTAATTAATAAACTTTCATGCTCCTAAGAAAAATACCTGCACGTTATTTAACAGTTGATGGTAATGGATATTTTAGTCATGATAATAAAAATAAAAAAACTAATGTACTTTTTAAAATATGATTGCTTATTTTTATTAGGTTTCTTCAATTTCTTTGTTATAAATTAAATGGATAATTTACACAAACTAGCATGTACTTTGTAAAATTAGGTATTGAAATTAACTAATTTAATATTTTTTAGTGAAGCCATTACATTTAATTAATATGAACATAAAATGTGTTAAAAAAATTTAAAAAGTGAAAAATTTGTTGTTTTAGTATTAAAACAATAATAACATCCACGGGATGTGAATTAGGTGTTTCACTAATAATAATAAATATTGTAATTGAATCAATTAAACATAATTAACCAACGATGTAATGTAATTAAAGTGCTTAAAGTAAAGAGTATAGGAATGAAAATTGCAAAATCAGTTTTTAATGTGGTTCAACAAGTTCACATCTACACCTCAAGTACTAAATCGATTTTGAGTATTGTATTCTTTACTAATCAAAGTCAAAGATTACAATGTCCTTGATGAATTTTCACCAAGATCTTTTTCACCATTTGAAGAAATACTCTCTTTAAAATTCTTCACCTTAGTGATAATGACATAGAGTTTTTTACTTAAATTTTTGAAGGATTATAAATGTTTGAAATGTAACAACACTCTCATAAAGAGTGGATAATACAATTGAAAGTTCTAATATCTCTATATCTCACAAGATAACACTTAATGGATTGGAAAGTGATTAAGTATTGTGAGAATGAGAATGAGAATGTATACTTTTGTGCAAGATTATAAAGGTTTTAATGCACAAATATGAGTATAATTAGAGATTAATGATTTTAAAGTGTTTTTTGCTTTTAAGATAGCATGTATATGATATATGGTTTGATTCTTTATGTAATCATGTAATTATATATATATATATATATATATATATATATATATAAAATAGTTGTTTTATAGTCGTTATTGTTCTTTCATGCGATAAAATGGTCGACCGGTTTATATTAGTTAGGACGATCAATCGACTAGTACCGTAGATTTCCGTGTGTTCATCCTTGATGAACAAGCGGTCGACCAGTTCACTTAGTATAACTAAATGGTTGACTGGTTCATGCAGAATATCAATTTTAACAGTATTAAACCTAGTGAAACTTGAACAAACTAATCTAGATTTTATCAAATCATGTATCAATCATGTAATGCATGCAATGTAAAATGTGTGATTTCATTTTAATTGTGCTATCAAGTAAAATATAAAATTTTATACATTTAGCACTAAAATGAATACTTAAAAAAATAAGTCTTTACTTGCTTTGCATCTTGGACTTATTGATTGATTTTTTCATTCAATTCTTCATGCTTGTTGATGTGATCTGCATATAAAACTTATTTTCAATCAAACATATTATTAGTTCATTTTTCAATTATTTTTATCATCAAAATATATAAAAATATTAATATGTCATCCACAGGTCAACAATCTCTCTCTCTCTCTCCCTCTTTTTTTAAGATAACAATTAATAGATAACTTAAATATGAAAAAATGTCTTCCCCTATCTCTTGCAATGCAATACATAGGAAACTTTAATCATAGTAACATGATCTAAGTGATTCTACAACAATTTCATGTTAAAAATTGACATGCATTTTAGGAAAACAAAATTCCTCCCCTAAATATATGCGTATGTTATTTATTACATTTTCCCTGTTTTTATGTTATCTATCATATTTCTCTCCTTTTTTGTCTTCAATAAAAATATATATAATAAAGAGGTAAATAGATAAACAAATAAGATAATGTAAATTACGTAAAGGAATGAAAACATACATTGCATAATTTCCAAAAGTACAATATTCATTACAAATTAAAAAGTAAAACCATAGAAGCATAAGAAACAATGTATGACCGGTATAAGAGATCTATAATGGTGGATAGCGAGAGAACATATTAGCCATCATGTTGTTTTTTTTTCTTTGATAGGTCATCAATAATACGAGTTTGAATGTCATGTAGATAGCGCACATCCCCTCGCATATGTTACACCTCGGTCTCAATATGTTGTAGTTGATCTTCCACCTTAAACATCCAAGTAGCCATCATGTTCATGTGAGGAAGGAGTTGGTGGTGTCTTAAACATGACTTCAAATTCATCATTGTTACTGCTATGTTGTTCATCATCCTCAACATGTATGCCTATTTGAGTTTCGAAACTCATGCATCATCCTCATTCAATACAAATTTTATTTTGGTCGAGTTCTATTATTTATTTTTATTATTGTGAATATGATTTTCTATTCATACCCAAGTTAACAAAATATCATAATGCTCAAATATACATGTCAAGACTTGACCATAAAGAATAGACTTTTGCTTCGATCATAAGCCATGATTATATTGCGAATAATAATATATGGAAGATTAATAGGCCTATTTCAAATCATACAATAAATCAAGCACATACCCATGAATGTGTCCTCATCATAATGTCTCTTTTTAGGTAGAATATTATGTGTTATGATCATATGCAATAATCTAGGCCAAAAGAGCGGGTGTCTTTGCTTTTAATCTTTGCTTTATGAGCAAAATCATTCCTATCGAATGCAAAATCATTGTTTCATCATATATAAACCCTTAAATTGTGAGGAATTATCTTGATTTCAAAAACCCTAGGACCTTCATTTGAAATTCCTAAAATATCCGTAAGTATTTGACAATCGAATTCAATATGTTTATCTTGCGGACTACTCACAATCCCGCACTCAACATTAATACTCATATTTATTAAAAAAAACATTCTAATAAGCTTAGGGTAGCTAGGTTTCTTTAAAAGAATAAAGTACTCCAACCTATGGATGCATATATTCCATTAATGCTGAAAGCATGAAAATCAATTCCTAATCCTCTTTCAATGGCTATTGACCTCTTTGCAAAACAACTAAGAAATCTTTGAAAACTATCACCTTGGTATGATGTAAGGACATTAACCTATTTGCTCCTTGATTCCACATTCCTTTAGCGTTTCTCGTGTGTCATTGAACTTGAATATTCAAGAAATTGACTCCAAACAAGCTTAATATGGTGGAATTTGAGTGAAATTTAAGAGGGTTCCAAGTTAGGGTTTTGTGCCCTATAGGGATTTTTTTAGTTTCTCCGAAAGTGATAGTTCTATAAATACCATCGAGCAACCGATTGACCGACTATATTGAGTTAGTTCACCGATCGACCGGTTGAAACTCAACCTTGAAAATTCTCAATTTTATCTTTTGATCCTTCTTATGCCCTTGAAAAGAGTGATTTTTATGTAAACATTACTTCCAAAATCCAAAGAAATCGAGAGGTCAACATCTGGAATTTTGGGCAGTAGCCTCACTACCAATACCTTGTCTCAACCAGCTTGTGGATTGATCCAGCTTGTATAAACCAATCAACTGGTTCACACAAACCTCAAGATTTGTTTAGTTTCTCTATCAAACATGTTTTTTGAGTCTATATACACCTTTTTGTTCAACTTGTAGACAAGCCCAACTCAAATCTAAAAAATTTAATGTTCACACAATAGCGGTGCTCGTTTCTCTGTTTCAACCAATCGATCGGTTGAACGGGTATAACTTGAACCCGGTCGATTTGTTCGTCCCAGGTTTGTACTCGTTAGTGAATTTTGGCAAAGAACATAGATTTTTCATGTTAAAAGAGTATACATCTTATCACTTAAACATGTCCAACTTATTTTCAATAATATATACACGCAAATATAAAACCTTAAATATCATTAACATGAATAAAGCCTAAGTTCCTTGGTATTTCACAAAAGTGATCCTTACTTAAAAGCTTTGAAAAAATATCGATAGTTGATGTTTTGTGCTTCATTTCGACCCCATGTATAATTTGAGATATATGTCCAAACTCGTACAACTAGTTAGCAAATATTTTAAGGTCAAATTTAGATCTAATTTTGTTCATATAAGTGGATGTAATGAGAGTAGGCATCACTCTATGAATGTAAGTATTCATTTTCTAAGTTATTGAGTTTACTTTACATTCAAATTATTTTAATATTTGGTTGCTTCTTTAGTTGAACTACTTTGTTTGTGTGGAGTGGATTTGATCATATTGATGCTTGTATAACTCTATAATATAAATTTGAAATTACTTGAGTATATTTGAAACTAAATCTAGAGTTCAAATTAGTTAACTTAGAACTCTAAAGTTCAAACAAGTTAACTTAAAACTTTAATCTTAAATTACGAAGTCCTTTTGATTGAGACAGATATAAAAAAACCTACATCAAATATCTTTCTATTTATATATTTTCTCTGATATTCATATCTTATTAGTTTATTCATATCTTATTAGTTTTATAAGTGCAAACCAACTATTAATCTATTACTTATATAATAATTTAAATTAAATATATTTAGACAATATTGCATAATTTTTCTCATTGATTAAATTTACTAGTACTATTATAACAGTAATAACAATTATAATTATCTTATTCATAGTATTTAAAATGTCTAACAAAATCGTTTAGCTTTACTCAAATAAAATATTATTTAAATAAAACTACATTATTTAAATAAAACTACAATGTTTATTATTAGTAGTATTAAAAATAAATTGTAAAATTAAATAATTTTTTTTAAACAGACATGATATGATTCTACTCCTTGCCTCATCCAAGTTTCAAATTAAATTGTGTTGAAGTTACCTTAATATGATCTTATTGACTTGAGGATCCCAAAGTAAAAAAAAAAACAAAGAACAAAACAAATGATAAAAAAAAGACAAGACAATCTGGTCTAAATGTAACCTAAATAACCAATAAAAAATGGTTAGACTTAAAAAGAAAAATCAAGAATATATCATTTAAAAAAAATTAAAACGATGACAAATTAAATTGACTCAAGTTAACCCGAATTATGAATAGAAAATAAAAAGATAAAAAAATCAATAAAAAACCAATATTAAAAAATAAAAAAATGGTCTAGATGGCTAACATGCTAGGGTGTAACACCCCTCAATCTTAATGATTATAAAGCTATATTTAGCCTTAAACTCAAGAAAACGAGAGTAAATTCTTCTTCTTCTTTTACAAGTAAACACATTTCATTTAACATAATGTTAGTTTTTCAATATTAACTTGTGCTCTACTAAAATTTCTACTAGAATTTTAGTAAAATTTCTTCTATATTTAAAACATTCCAAGTTATTTACATTTACATTCTCAATAAAAATTTAAATCTATCTTTCATTCAATCTTTTTTGTTGTAACCTTATTTTTTACTATTATTTTTATATATATTTTGAAAAAAAATAAAAAAAATATTCTTTTTAAATAATTTTAACTATTTCATTATTTTTATTATTTTTGTATGTCAAAATAATAATAATAATAATAATAATAATAATAATAATCATAAAATATTGCAAATATACAACCTTAACCTATACACACAATTTTCAACCGGTTAGAACCATCAAACAAATCTCTCTCATGCTTCTCTCAAAACCGAGACCAATCTCCACCCATTATCGAACCGGCCACAACACCAGCCTTCCTTCTCACAAAGAACTATCTTAACCCAATAATTTAAATTGTTAGGTGAGATCCCATGATATAATTTATATAATTTTCTAACACATTTCCTCAAGTGAAAACCTTTTAGGCTTGAAATTTACACAAGTTTATACTATTTTGTGCTTAATTTTTATCAAATAAATAGTAATGATGAGATTAAAACTCGTAATGACTTAGACATCAAAGCTCTGAATGTTAAAAACCCATCTCAATATAATAATTTAAATTATTAAATAAAATCTTCATATATAATTTATATGATTTTCTAGTAATTTTTGTAGCCTCACCCTAACCGCCTTCCCTGTCCAAACCAACAGCCACAGACTCCCTGGGTTGGTCTATTTCCTTCCATTCTCTCAACCCGAGACCAACAGTGCCACTTCCAAGTTTCAGCTCCTTCGCCATCAACAACCCAGCAAATGTGCAAACTTTATCACCATCATTAGACACCCCACCACACCATCACAGTGCAGCCTCTCCACCGCGCACAACAGTTGACCACCACTGGAGCCAGCCGCCTGTGACAGTAGCCCTGCAATAGACACACACACAGACTTCTCCCCCTCCCCAAAAAAAAAAAGAACCATAATGACTCAGTCTTCCACCCAACCAAGAAACCACAGCAGCAGCTCCCCTCACCAGCCCCCTTAACCTGAAATCACCATAAAAATCCACCACTGTCCAGAATTTAAAACCCAAAACTTCACTCCAAAACGAACCCAGCCAGCTTACCACAGAAACCACCATTATTAGGCAACCACCTACACCAACAAGGCCGAACCCAGCACCTCCACCTTTAACAACACCAAACCTTTTACCCGAGACCACCACCCGCAACCTGACTGTTAACCCTCCTCATCACAGTACTCGAGAACCACCCACAGCAGCCAAAAGAGAGAAATAAACCCGGGAGCAGAAGAAGAAAAGGAGGGGCCACTTGAATTTGTGGAAATAAACTGGGAGGAAGAAAGCGCAGTAGAGAGGGAGATGAAAGAATCAAATCTATTTGATATCTTTTTTTCTCTCTCTTGCATGTGCATTTTAATTGATGCATGTAAAGCCACGCACGCAGATTTTAAAGATAGTCAGCTAACTAGCGCGTTAACCACACGATTCTTCAAGCCCATTCCTGCATACTGGCCAGCGCGAGATTCTCCCGCCACGTGTTCCAGTAATATTTTACAGTGATTTCTGGTGTTTTCTCCCCCAAGGTCAATTTTAAACCTCAAATAAATGCTTTTGTTATTTTTGCGTTTAAATCTTATGTATTTTGATATATATTTTTTTGTAAGAATCTGAATTTTATTTTAGTGATATTCTCATATAATAAAAATAAATAAAAAAATTGTAAAAAAATAATATAAAAAACCCAACAAAAATATATGGGCGAAATTTAATTTCTTCAAGGCTCATGGAGTTAATAGTTAGATCCAAAGCCCAACTCGCATCATCAATACAGGTTCAAAGCCTTTTTTTTTTGTTCAACACTTATTCTTAGCAATTTTGATGTAATCTTTCTTTTAGAATTAAACATCATTTTTAGCACGTCTCTTGTTATGAGGATCGATGCCAAAGTCTTGCAAAAGATAAGCCACCTTTAAGGCGACTAATGACTATTTTAAAAAAAAACAATAAATAATCCAAACAACAAGTCTCTTTCTAATAGGGATTGATATTAAGATTTGATTTTTTTTGAAAACCAAATCGACGTGTTTTTCTATTTTTAGAGATTGACGTAAAATATTTTCCACAAAACAATTAGAAATTAAAAAATAAAAATAAGCTAAAAAACAATTATGATAATTAATGGCAATTACAAAGACAAATTTAGGAGAAAATACATAATAAAGGTAACATTTCGTAAGAAGAGATGTTGTAAGGGTGACGCCATTCTTCTTTTAAGCATAACTAGCCCCTTACTTGAATCTCTAGAACTAATACTAATTTTTAGGATCCCTAGTTTCTTTTAATTATTAGGTGGCGACTCCTAATTTTTCATGATATACATATTTAGTCCTGACCAACATCCACTGAGGTGCAACAGAATGACAACTCTATTAGGGACTTTAGGGTTGAGCCTATTACTTAAGTATTCTCTCTTAATTTCTCTTTTTGGTTGTTATGCTATCTGCATGTGAATTTTATTTTTCCGTAAATATTATTATTTATTGCTATTTATTTTTAGCATTGTTTATTCTATCATATTATTGTTGCTTGCACATGCCTATACAAGTTGAACTCGAATATTTTATGAATTAGATCTTATCTTTTAAGATAAACCATTCACAAGACATGGACAATAACATGCCATGTCATATATCTTATATGATTTTATTAGATCTGCATCGATCCTTTTAAGAAGTGTTAGAAGGTGGATACATTACTATTAAGGATACAAGGACTAATACAAAGAGGAAAGAATTTTTTTCCTAAATCGGTCGGAGTCCCTGTGGGTTTGGAGTCCTCAATGAGAGTTTTCCAAGAAAAAGTCGATTTAGTCCTTCACACATCTTTTTTTTTACAAATTACATACATGTATAATTAATCGTGCATTTTCATCAATTTATGCACTTTATTAATTTGAAGGAGAAATAAAGGTCCCTTAAATTTAATTTTTCCATGAAGTTTGAGATTTAGAAGAAAAAAAAAAGTTGCTATAAGGAACCATTGTCGTGGATTTATTCAAGCAAGCAAAACCTCTACTTTACCATGGACCCGGCCTCGTAACCTATGCCCAAATATTGTCTATAAAATCTTAACATTTGCTCAATGAAGACTATGAGGAGGTCTAAGTTTCTTTCCAATGAATGCAACAAGCTCATATATGAGTCAATGTTGAAAGTCATAGATGTTTAAGTTGGGATATTTGATGTGAAGATGAGATATGTGCCGTCTCATTGCTTTGCTAGTTAAATTTTGTGAATGAGGTTTTTGAGACCATCTTTTCTGTATTTTGCTTTTCACATTTCTTGGGAACTACATTGCACTTTTAATAAAGTATATTTTCTTAATCTTATTATTGCTTTGAAATTCCTAGATGTTCTTTTGAATTTACGTTGACAATTTATTCTTATCTATGATCAGATAATTAAAATAGAGAAATTACTAAAATTTGATCAGACTCCAAAATAAATCATGCAAATATTAGGGCGCAATCCCTACCTTCTTTGGTACAAAAAAAAAGAGAAATAAAACCCCTTTCCATCTTTGATAAATATAAGAAGATAAAGCTTCATGCTTCACGCTTATCCTTATCAAAAATCATAAAATACATTCCATCTCTATGTGAACCTTACAAAGAGAAAATCTCACTTCTAAAAATTTGATATTTCAATGACATGAATGGTGCACATTTAGGTTATGGACCCACCATCCCACCACATCCTCCTCAAGGTTAAGCAACATGTTTTCCTAAAAAAAAAAGCTAACATTTATCAACGTAGACAAGTTTGGATTTGAAATGAAAAAAATATCATCTTTCGGGAATCCCTTCACAAGTCTAGAAATCATCCATTGTTATTCTTATTTGAGCCATAAAAAAAACTTTCTTGAATAATAACCCCTTGACTAGGATTACTCTCACCTGAGGGGCAATTTTCAGAATTCTCAAAGAAGGACATAAATATCAACAAACAATTCTTAAAGAAAAGATTGTGATCCAAAATATGATAGAAAAATTCATTTGCATTTATGTATAATGATGCATAGAAAGTTCAAGAAGTCATAAATTCACATAAGGAATTCTCTGTTAAGTCCGAACAAATCACATCGACCAAGATCAATGTTTATCAGTCCAAAATAATTTGCCTTTGAAATGAAGAAAGACCTTCTTTACCTTCCTATTTATAAACAAAATATATCCCTTGCTAGTCCTCTTTTGAGCCCGAAAAGTTTGTTCTCAAGAAAACATAACCAAGATCACACCCCATATCGGGGAAAAAGAAATCACTAAAAAATCTCCGAAAATCTCTAAGGCAACCATAATTCATAAAAGTATGTGAAGTAAAATATTCAAAAGGCATATTAAAAAAAAAAGTCAAGGCAAAGTTAAAGCCAAAAAGATGCCTCGTCAAGACAAATTCTAAAAAAGAAGAAATCATGCAAAGATGATTGACATGTTCAAAAATGTATTGAAGTGATCCTAGGTCATCTAAACCTTTTAAACACCTTTAAGCCTAAGAAATCCTTTTTTTTTCGTAGCCTAGAACTATAGCCAATGCTACATGCTTGCAAAAGTCATTTATAATAAAAAAAAATAGACTTTTAGGAAGGATAAGTAACGATCTTAAACAATGTAAAGAATTATTTGAAAGTGATTAATATTTTCTTAAGATTTTATTCATTATTATCATGATGTTAAAAATAGGTGGCAGTCCCTCAAATGTCTTTTTTTTTTTATATTAAATTTGTACAAGTCAAAACGTGCTAAAGCAAAGTACCAATCTCTTACTACCTAAACACCACTCTTCACTTTACAAGGCATATTTTAGTTGTCAATTTGATTGAGAGACAAATGTTAAAAGAAAAAAATAAAGAATTGATATCATAATGACATTGATTATAAAAAAACAATTAAAATCTATGAGGCAAACCCGAAAGATCTCTACAAGTGATCCTATGTCCCTTGACCCTCATACACCATTTGAGCCTCATAACTATCCATTCTTTTATAGTCGTGAGTTATAGCCTACATTAAATGCCTTCAAATTCTTTTTTGATAAAAAATAGCTTGTTTACATTGAAAGGTGTCAGCCTCTACAAAGAGAAACAAAATTATAACCAAAATGTGAACAACAAGTCATTTTCATATCATCAAATCATCCGGTTTTTATCAATAAATGGACAAGCTTAATGCAATATAAGCAAGATGTTTTCCTTGTTGAAAACCTAAGATTACTTATGAACCTTTTCTTGCTAAATTTTCCACGCATTCAAGATTCATTTGATCTAGATCGTTCTTTTTCACGAGCCTAGTTAACATTTAGCCTATATATCAAAGTGCATCCTATCATTGAATGATATGTTTTGGGTTCTTGACCAAATAAGTTTAATCTTAATGAAAATACTTTCAAATTTACATCTCGATGATTTCTTTTCGGAAAAAATACATTTCAAAATTGTGGTCTATTCCCATGACAAGAAAATGATTTACAAAAATGATGGTCCTTGACCGAGTTTGCAAAATTCATTGGTAAAGATGATATTGATGCATGAGAAGTTCATATAGCCTACTATGAAAACAAGCGGCAAGGTTGTCTACAAAGATGAATGATGATGATGGACACGAGCCACCTTAGTTAGGGGGCAATGCTATTTGTGGCCAAATCAACCAAGGGCAATTCTATGAGGATAATAGGAAGCATAATCAATTGATAGTAATGTGGATCAAAACAATCCTTGGAATAGGTTACATGTTGAATTCTTTAAAAAGAAAAGGAGAAAATTAAGCATTGACTCTCTATCAAGGCAAACAATGAGCATGAGATGACGCACAAATTCCACACTTGGGGTGCACCATCCGACTAAAGGCAGTATCACAACTACGAGACAATTTATCACTTCTTAAAGAATGGTCGGTTGAACAAAAGCTTTACATAGCACACATAAGAGAGCAATATTTATGGCATAAGGTCTAGGTCGTATAACGTAATGGCAATCAAACACATTAATCACGTGAGCAAGAATCAAATGGGCTAAGGAGTCAAGTGATCAAGAAGACTTGTCTTAGAAATTGCAAATCTAAGCCACCAAGCAAGAGAAATGGTGAAGAAAATAGGGACCTATATTTCAAACCAAGTAAGGGTGCATACATATCATTCGACCCCAAAGCATTGCATAATGTTTTTTGTAGAAAAATTTACAAAACAAAATTCCGATAAGGCTCCAATGAGTCCAAATCAACAAAGAAGTTATCCTTGAGCCATGATACCAAGGGAAATTTCGACCCCGCAATTAGGAAGTGTCGGGGAAATCCTATAGCCAGAGCAAGTCATTTCTACACCTTGAGGTAAGTCACCTCTCTAAATGACCTTTTTTTATATTGTTCATCTCTTGGGTAAGTCACCAATTATAATGAGACTATTTATTTTGTATTTTTTACATCTTGGGTATGTCACCCATAAAAATGAGACTAGATTGAGAGGTCACCCATGAAAAAGATACCATCTTGAACGAGTCATCTATGAGAATGAGATCAAATTAGACAAGTCACCCATGTGAATGAGATTATATTGGGAGGCCACCCATGAGAATGAGACCAACTTGGGTAAGTCACCCATGAAAATGAGACCAAACTTGGGTAGGTCACACATAAGAATGAGACCACTTTGGATAGGTCACCCATATGAATGAGAGTATTATGTGATTTCCCGAGGGTGTCGGATCCCTGGTCGAAACTTAAAGGTTTCAGATCCTTTTCGTTTCAAACATCGTGTTTCTTTTTAAAACTTACTTTACGGAGCCTTTTACAAGATTTTGTACCGTAAGTATTGTAAAGAGAGTGCAACTATTGTAATCCAATTTTTTACCTCCATTTTTGTATATAATTTGAAAAAAAATAGAAAAATCCAAAAAAATATGTCTTCAATAATTTTAGTAAATTTTAACAATTTTGTTATTTTCTTCATTTTTATTTAATTTTTATGTGTAAAAAATCTTGAAATCATAAAAAAAAATGCAAAATTGCAAAAAATACAGATGGGGTTGAAATAGGATCGATAATTGAGTATCATGAGCATAAATGAAGTTTGGGAGTTTTAGGGCTATAATTCGAGGTTTCAATTGGAGAGGAAATTTAGAAAAAAAAGCTTAATTTGATGTAATTTGGCTAAAAGTGAAAGAAATTTGAAGTTTAATGATGATTTTGAAACAAATAGCCAAGTTAGAAGTCAATTAGGGGCCTAGTTGAAAAAGTAATTTGAAATTGGGAATCAATTTAGTTTAAAATGAAGATTGGAAGAACCAATGATTATTTTGCAACAAATGATTAAATTTGGAGGAATAAATTGATTCAATTAGAGATGCAATTGAAAAGAAAAATGAGGTTAAGGGATTTCTATATACAATTCTTGCTCCAATCCTCGGCATGCCACTCTAATCACCCTTTAACTATTTTGTCCATTTTCTTTTAAAAGGTTAATCTCCCTCTTCCTTTAGGGAAGTTTCATATGTCATTCCTCCGTCTTTTTTTGAATTCAATCTGTAATCTCACCCTTATTACATACAACCACCAATATATTTCCAATATTAATTCTTCCTGACATCCTTAGTCATCCTTAGTCCTTTTCAATTGTCATCATTAGTATTTATCACTCAACGACTCACAACAAATTTGAATGTTGACATATTGAACCTTTTATGACGCTTGCATAACCATTCAAGGTAATCTTCTTTCAACTATTATCCTAGGGAAATAAGCCCCTTTAATAATCCTTTTCTTTTTCCATTATTGGCAATCAAATCTTTAAACTCCAACCACGGGCAACATAGGCAACATAATTATGTTGATATCAAATACATTGATATCATTAGCCTCCATTCAAATAGATGACTAATCAAGATAATATTAATAACGATTCCAATTGATATCATTAACGACTAATCAAGATCATACCAATATCAATCACATTGGTATCATTAGCCTCCCATATTCTTGGATGACTAATCAAGTTTAATTTATCTATTTCCCTCTTCATTTCATTCAAGTAAATGCCAATACCAATTTAACCACATTGGTATCATTAGCCTCCATCACTTGAAATGACTAATCAAGTCAAGTTCAAGATAATGTCAATATCAATGTAACCACATTGATATCACTAGCTTCCAATACCTAGACAACTAATCAAGTTCAAGAAAACGATGATATCAATGTAACCACACCGATATCATTATCTTTCAATACCTGGAAAACTAATCAAGTTAACAAAATATCGTGTCATAACCCATTTTTGGGTTATTCCCCAAATGTGTTTCAATCATTGTTAAAAAAAAAGTAGGACATGGTGCCGCTTTAAACGACACATGCATGTTCTTCTTCTTTACGCATGCGAGGCAATGAAGAAGAAGATTTTAAAACTCCTTTTCCCGCTCTCAACTTCTCCTTCTCTACCACCCCACTTGTCCAAGAAACTCGGCACTACCCATACCCACCATACCCCGGCCACCACGATGAAGGAAGAGGAAGGTCATGCCTGCAGCGGCTACACAGAGCCATCCCATGCCACCATGCCCCGCACTTAGACAGGGTATGGTGAACCTCTCCCTCGGTTGCCTATAAAAAAAGGGGAAAAGAAGAATTGCAGGGGGGAAGGTTTTGAAAAGAGAAAAGAGGGGAACATTTGAAAACAGAGAAGGAAGGAGAGATTTGAGAAAGAACTGGAGAGTTAGAAAAGAACTGAGGGAAGGAAAAAAGATTTAAAAAAAAACACAAAGAGGAATAGAGAAGGGGGAAGACGTATAAGATTTGAAAAGGGGAGGAGTTTGTTTTAAAACAAGGAAAGAACACCCGCAGGCCATCGTTTTTCTCCCTACCACGAACCATTGCCATTCTCCCTCACCATCGCACCAAAGACCGCCAATGCCATTATCATTCTTTTCCTCACCCTCTCACCATCTTCCTCCCATCTTTACCACCCCCGTGAAGGACATGAAGAAGAAGCTTGCGCCCTGGGCATTTAATCAGAAGAATAGCTTAAGCAGATTTCTGATGCCATTGCCAAGTCTGAATAAAGAAGATGATTATGAGAATGAGGAAAAACCACAGGCTATTTGTCCACACAGCGCCACTGTGAGCTACCGGCTTGGTACTGCCTTACCCGTCCTTCCCGTCATTGATCAACCCCTGCACCCGTGAGAACTGTTTAAGAAGAAGCAAAAACAAACATAGATTAGGAAAGCGAAAAACAAGAAAAATGAGTATAAGCCTGCTGCTTGGAACCACCACCTGCAGCCACATTCAGCCACCATCAGTCACCACCTAGCACGGTGAGCAATGGCCGTTGCTACCATAGGAAACTAAGAGCGGACCAGAGAGAGGAGAAGGAATAAAACGAGGAACCAGAGGAAGAATAGAGCGTAAAAAACACACGTAAGGGTAGAAGAAGGGGTCGACTGCCATCAAGCCCATTCTCCAGGATGTTGACAGAACGTCCAAGAAGACTAGCAGCTTACACTCTTCCTTCTTCTTCTTCCTCCTTCTTGTTCCCTTGTGCATAGGAACAAAGTGGGAGTGAATTAATCTCCTCTGCACTATTGACTAGGCCCCAGTAAGCCCGGCCATATTAAAATGGTGGGCAAGATTTTTAAACCACGATAAAAAAAATATTTAAAAAAGAGCTTTTGTGGAAAATTCTAGGTCTTTCCCGCTCATTTTCTCTTTGAATTTTGGCTTAATATTGGTTTGTATTTTCTATCGTAAAGATACAAATCCAAACATTAAAATACCCGGTTTTCATCAAAACATTGAAAAATTAAACAAAAAAAATATTTTTGTTTTCATACATACGGCTAAGTCTCTGGGGAAACTTTCCCAAAAAAAAACAATCATATTGTATTTTCATACGACAAATAAAACTTTTTTAAAAATGTTTTAGCATGCATTTTGACTTTAATAACTAGTTTATTAAAAATTTGTGAGAACTTGGTCAATATTTCAAAAAAAAATCCAAAAAAAATATTCTATTTTGTTTTAATGTGGGATTACGAATTTATACATAAAACTTATTCTCGATATTCAAGGGGTAGTTCTTTTATAGACATTAGAACGGTTAGGCTTTGCCGATAAGATAAGGACTTCCTTCTCAGGAGGACTTTTCTTAAACCAGAACCAACAATTAGAAATACAATGAAACCTTAGCATTTTATCGGGACAATTAAACAATGCAAATTTTACACTTAGATAAGGCGTATTTAGAGATGCTAATACCTTCCCTTTACGCAACCGAGTCTCCGTGCACGATCTCTAAGACCGAGTTAGGGTTCCTAGTGATCAAAATACTAGGTGGCGACTCTCATTTTCCATTTTTCACTAATAAGGAGACAAGAATTGCTTGTCTCCTTATATTTTCGGGATACATAAAAGATGAGGTGGAGGACGATCGTATCGATGCCGCCCCTACATGTGCGACATTCGATATCAAGTAACCATACTAATATCATTAGCTTACAATACTTGGACAACTAATCAAGTTCTTTGTCTTATCAAACTTATTTATTGGGTTAATACCCGATTCACCTAATGGGTCATCCATTTCAGGCCTTCATTGTATGGACAAAACTAATCAAATCATTTCTCTTCTTTCCCCTTTTTTTTTCTCATCGATTCTGGCTTATTCATTAATTATAAAAACACAAAATTAAACCATTCCATTATAAAAAAGAATTCACGACATCCCTACTTAATAGAGGTGCCGTACACCTACTTAGGGCTCGTGCTCGTGGTGTTACCCTCGCTATCGTGGGTCCAAGTCTAGCAATCTCTCTTATACAAACATAAACACAAAACCATTATAAACGAACTAACCATTCTGTCATTGGAGTTCTATTCCATTCACACTTAACCTGCAAGTTTTTCAAATTCATATAACAATGGATAATTTTAGAGTTTCATGCATACTTATACCTTCCATAACTTTATTTATCTCTAAAGGATCAACCTACTTTCCAATTTCTCAATTCAATAATTTAATTCTACATGCTTTTAGTCCATACACCTATATATTGAAATTTTAGCCAAATAGGCTTTTTTGGAAACCAAACTCACTGTTGCTTTTACTATTTATTTTTTGACCTTGTCAACCTTTTTTAATTATAACTAGATACATATTTACACATTTAAAATCATAGTTCATTAAGCTCATTCTTTTCATTCATTTTTAATTGAAACTGTACATGATTAATTCCTTGAATTTCTCGAAACAAGTTTACGAATAATTTAATCACACACATATTATTTAACCCCATTTTTAACACAATTTCCTCATCAATTCAAATTAAGCCACCCAACCATCTTATTCCAAGATGTTCCCAAAACCACTCTGAACATGGAACAGTGTATTTTTCTACTACTTTTTCTTCTAATATTTTTATCACTCACCCATTTTACACTCTCATGCAACCTAAAATAATCCAAATAATCATAACAACTAAATCAATAAGGTGTATTCATTTTTTGAGTTAGTTTAGGCCAAAGATTCACTATCAATAGGGAACACAAGTCCTCCCTTAATTTTTTACACAATTTACTTCATTCCCCTTATTATTAAACATATCATTATATACAACTAAAAATGGATTTCATATCAATTTTAAACTGAACTGTTCAAATCGCCAACACTAGTTGGATCGAATTTTACATGTGATAAGGGTCACGCATTGCGTGACGCTGCCGGCAATGGCAGTAGGCTTTCTTTAGTAGTGGCCTCCCGTGGTGGAGGTGTTGTGTGTTGGGAAGGGTTTTTGGATTCAATCTATAAAATTATGATTAATGTTTAGGAGTAGCCACCTAGTATTATGGCTACTCAGAACCTATGTCCATGAGACCCAGGTAAGAGACTAGTTGTCTAGGAAAGACGCATCACCCCTAATGCACCTTCTACCTAAGGTAAGATGCATTGTTGTTTTGATTGTTTTTTCTAAGTCGAGTTTCTGTTACCTTGGTCCTTTCTAAGGTTTCAAGGCGAGATCTCTTCATGACAGAGTCTCCATCTTATCGAGTTAGATCCTAAACATTCTAAAGTCTCGAATTTTAACATGGTATTTACTGACACCTTGTATCTTTAATACATGAGGGTGTACTTTGTCCGTGGTAATTTTACACCCCACAAATATTAAAATCTACACTGGACCCTAAAAAACATTGAAAAAAGGTTTTTGATATTTTGACCAAATGCGTAATAGATGATCATAAACTGGTTATGATATCCATTTTTTGGATTTTCAAAACATGAAAAAAAGATACAATTTTTTAATGAAAATAGGCTTTGAAAATTTTTAGGACATTCGTCGATGCATGAAAACAAAACATTTTCTTTTTTGTTTTTTTAAAAGGAAATTTAATTTCAAAGTTTTTTGAGATTTTGTTTTTGAAATTTCTCTAGGCTTTTCTTCTTAGAAACGTTTAGGAGGAAACCAGGGCATTAAATACCCTGATTTGTATCTTTAGTGTAAGTATACAAAACTCTGATATTATGCAAAATTTGTGGGAAGAAGGTGTGAAAATAACAAATTTTTTTGAAAGATTTTCGAATTCTTTTTTGGATTGTTTTTATATATATATATTATATAATATTATAATATAATGTTATTATATTAACTTTTAATATTACTTAACAGCATGTGGGCTAGGCGACCTAGATAAATGGGCCAAGCTCGGCCCAAGGAAAAGGTGGGTTGATATCGACCTAAAATGGTTGGGCCGATATTGGCCCAATATGGCTTTCTTCTCTTTTTGGTTGGGCGAATCGAGTCAACCCACATCAAAAAGTAAATTATTTC